>CM064567.1:1117218-1264680 GCA_032716605.1 Paralithodes platypus
TTGGTATCATACTTAGTGTGAAAAATATGCATCTAACTCCCCCCTTCACCCCCCCCCCCCATATGAATATCCAAGCATATCATATCATATGTTATATGTCATATAATACTACAATTTCGCCAAATCAACCACACACTCGAAGTCGTATCTTGTATTTCCCCAAAAATGAGCCCGTTTACCAAGAAAAACGCAAATTTCCCATTCTCTCTAACACTCGAGCTCACTTGAGCTCATAATGAAAACGATAATAGGAGCGCAAACTAAAATAAAATTGCATGAATTGATATTATTGTATTTATAACATTCAAATGCACGTAGTTGTAAACACATTTATACTACCAATACAATAGGAGTCTGTAATTTATTTATCTATCTATCTATCTATCAATCTATATTACAAATACAATAGAAGTCTCTTAATTAATAACACCACAAATACTACATATGTTTGTGTAGGTCAGTATTTATGATCCCAAACCACAACAGTAATACACTGCCATTAACTTTGACAATACAATACATTATTCCCGCCTGGCTGAGTGAAAACCTTTGTCCCAGAAAATTAAATTACACGAAAACCTGTTAGCCTCATAAACTATTAATATATACTATCTGGTCCGGCTGTTTGTGGGATAGTGTTTTTTCTTCATTTTTTGTTCTCTTGTTTTAAATATTTAATGAGGATTTGTTTGTTTTTGTAATTGTTGAGCAATGTATAGACTATAGTGATATAGTTTGTCCTCTTAGAGTCACTTAGAATAATAAAAACGCCTACTCATATTTTCTACAAACTCAAAATTGCCCACCTAGACCCCCTTTAACTATATTTATCCCGGTCAAAGGCCAACTTCGTCCACGTTATATGCTCTCTATCGCTCGTCCGGAAAAACAAAGTGAATGGGGTGGAACGTGCTATTGTTGCTAAACACATAAGTTGAATAAGTTGTGCTGGGCCTTAGTTTATAGCCCACCAAGAGTCAGAATAGGTACACACACACACACACAGACAGACACACACACACACAGCCCGTAGCCTAGTAGGTAGAGCTCTTGTCTCACACACGAGGGGTCGGGGGTTCAATTCCCAGCCGGGCGGAGACAAATTGGGCTTGTCTCCTTTCATGTGTTAGCCTCAGTTCACCTAGCTGTAAATAGGTACCTGGAATAAGTGGACGACGTTGTGACGTCCCATCTGGGGTTGGCAAAAATGGTACATGGCGAGATGGGTATCATATGGTTCACCTAAGCTGATGGCTACCTAAGCCTTCGTGCGAGACGGTACCGTCTATAGTGAGAATGGTACCATACAGATCCACCCTAAGCCTTCGTTTCCGATGTCGCCAATTGGCTAAATACAGACTACACACACATCCACAGCCATTCCAACAGTACATAAAACACTTAACATGCATTTCACGCAATACATTCCCAGTTAAGGAGGCGCGATAATAATGAGCTTAGCTCGCATTGCGTGGATTCTCCTTGACGAACAAGTAACTGAGTAACACACATGCCAGCCAGACCCCCCCCCCCCCCACACACACAGAGAGTACAAAGGAAATCAAGCAACAAAAGGGCTAGTGACCCTTCTAGGCTGCTTGTCCTCCAAAACACTGAGGATCAAGTGTCCAAACAGTGGCTTAGAGTGGGTAAGGGAACATTGGAAAGGGAACTACTGCCCTGGAACTAATGTCCGTGGCAGGATTAGGAAGTTAGTAGGGGACAGATGGGTTAGTAACTGAGGGGGGGATAAAATAAAGTTATTCATTTACAAACGCAGTCAGTCGCGGGTTTGATTCGAGATATTTGTCTAAGCGGAGTTTAAATGAATCAACGGTGCTGCAGTCTATAACGTCTCGGGGAAGCCCATTCCACAAGTTGACAACTCGATTGAAGAAGAAATTCTTAGATTCGTGTGAGTTAAAAGATTTACCAATAATTTTGCAAACCGTTTCCCCGCGTGTAATTAGATTGGTCGATAGTGAAGTACTTACTACAGTTCATATTGTCGATGCCTTTGATGATTTTGAACACTTGAATTAAGTCACCTCTTAATCTGCGCTGGGTTAAAGGAAATAGATTTAATTCTCTAAGACGCTCTTCGTATGGTTTGTTCTTTAGGCTAGGTATCATTTTGGTAACTCTATGTTGAACTCGTTTTAGCTTGTTTATATCTTTTTGGTAATAAGGGCACCAGGATTGAACGCAGTATTCCAGAAGAGGGCGGACTAAGGAATTGTAAAGGGTTAGGATAACTTCTTTGGATTTATGCTCAAATGACCTGCCTATAAAGCCAATTATTTTGTTTGCCTTCTTAACAACTTCTGAACATTGTTGACTCGGTTTTAGGTTACTCGATATTGTTACTCCCAGATCGGTTTCTCTGTTTACATTCTTAAGCTGAGTGCCATTCATCGAATATGAGAGAGAGAGAGAGAGAGAGAGAGAGAGAGAGAGAGAGAGAGAGAGAGAGAGAGAGAGCTAGCTAGCTAGCTACATAGATACACAGACCACACAGACCTCAAGGTCCTTACTAGGCAGTCTGGCCTTACAAACTATATATGCATATATATATATATATATATATATATATATATATATACATATATACACCGGTACATACATATACACATACATACAGGTTTCGACAAAGTCGATAAATACATATTACATTAAACAATACTAATCACATACTCGCATATATATACATGATATATATATATATATACCAAAAGGCAAACCTAGATGTCACATATAGATTTTTTTTTTCATATCACCCCAGT
This sequence comes from Paralithodes platypus, assembly GCA_032716605.1. Classification (NCBI taxonomy): domain Eukaryota; kingdom Metazoa; phylum Arthropoda; class Malacostraca; order Decapoda; family Lithodidae; genus Paralithodes; species Paralithodes platypus. Next base: position 1,120,002 of record CM064567.1, read on the forward strand.
CTGCAGATAGAGGTCAAGCCTTCCCTTGAGAGCGTTTATTGTGTCGCTCTCCACCACTCTCGCTGGTAGTATATTCCACACTGTAGGTGAAGAAACTCTTTGTGACATCTAGGTTTGCCTTTTTGGTTTTTAATTTCATTCCATTTCCGCGAGTTTGATTAGTATTGTTTAATGTGAATAGTGCATTTACATCGACTTTGTCGAAACCTTTTAGTATCTTAAAGCACTCAATAAGCTGACCCCTCAACCTCCTCTTTTTTTAATGAGAACAGGTTCAATCGTTTAAGTCTTTCTTCATATGGTTTATATTCTTAATGAGGGTATCATCTTCGTCGCTCTACGCTGTACTGACTCGAGTCTTTACAATGTCCTTGATCAGATAAGGTGACCAGAACTGCACACCATATTCAAGGTGGGGCCTCACCATACTTTTGAACAGTGGCACTATTACGTTTTCATGTTTATATGTAAATTTTCGTTTAATAAAGCCCAATGCTATGTTTACCTTATTTGCAGCTGCTATACATTGGTCGGAAGTGTTTAGGTTTTCAGATATTAGTACCCCTAGGTCTTTTACTACCGTTGCGGTTTTTATTTGTTTGCCATTCATTTCGTATTTGTATTTCATATTTCTGCTACCAACTTGCAGCACCTGACATTTATCGACATTGAAGGGCATCTGCCACTTTTTCGACCACTCTGATATCTTGTAATTTGGAAATTAAAGACTTGTGCCAAACTCTACCGAAGGTTTTCAATATGTCTAGAGCAATAGAAAAAGTCTCACCAAAGTCCCGTAAGGAGCATGAACAACAGTTTGTAAGATAAGCAAGACGATCACCAGTGGAGAGGCCCTTAAGGAAACCTTACTGGCGATCTGAAAATAGATTATGGGAAGATAAATGCTTAAGAAATTTTGAGTTCAGAATAGTTTTAAAAACTTTAGAGATGTAAAACATGAGAGCAATTGGATGATAGTTGGAGGGTTGAGAGCAATCACCTTTCTTTAGGACAGGTGCCGAATAAGAGAAAACTTCCTGCACGAAGGAAAGACGTTAGAGGATAGACAGAGCCGAAAGAATTTCCCTAGGCAGGGAGTCAGCACGAAAGAATTTTATTTTAGTATAACAGGAGGATCACCATCCAGTCCGTACGCCTCTTAGTATAAAGCCCAGAGAGGGCCGAGAGTACATCCTTAGAAGAGATTATGATATTAGGCATAACTAAGTGAGAGGGGGGTGGAGAGGAAGGAATAATAGCACCGGTATCATCCAAGGTGGAGTTTTTTGCGAAATTTTGGGCAAAGAGTTCAGCTTTGTCAGAGGAAGAGGTGACAGTAGTACCGTCGGAGTGGAAGAGAGGAAAAGACGAGGAAGTGAAATTGTTGGAGAGGTTTTTGGCTAGATGCCAAATACCTTGGTAAGTGCTAGAGTTGGAAAATTCAGAGCATTTGTAACTCAAAAATTACTAAAATAATCGAGCTAATCTGCTTCAAGTATTAACCGTCTCATGATCGGCCACCTCAAAGATCTGGCAGCTTAGAGCCACAGTGGTGCCAACTTTTACAGTGACCACGGTGTTGTTGGTGGTGGTGAAGGAAGCCTTGGTGTCTCGCACGGGCTCTGACTCCTCGTACTCTCCCAACAGAAGGTCGGGGTCAGGCGTCCATGTTCCTCCTGAAAACACATTCAGGGAGAATCTTTATTTTTTGTATTAGTTTCCTCCCTAGACCTTCATCAAGCTTAAAATAACACCCCCAAGACCTACCTTCAAGATAAATTTATAAATTTTTCGATAGAGAAATTTCCCGGCCAATAGCCGGTTTCTCTAAAAAATACAGGTTTGCTATCGCTCGCCAGGAAAAAATTGACACCTAAATGACACGAAAAGTCTTAATATTGACAACAAATGGGGCGAAAAGTCTTAAAAACGTCAAGTTAATGGGCCAAACGTCTTCCAATCTGAAAACTAATGGGGCTAAACATGGGTAAGAAGGGAGTTGGTGTTTCGCACGGGCTCTGACTCCTCGTACTCTCCCAACAGAAGGTCGGGATCCGGCTTCCATGTTCCTCCTGAAATATATTAGATAAGGTTCACAGACTAGGGTAAGGGGGGATGGGTGTATTTGTTTGCTCATATATATTTGTTTTATTGTTTTATTTGTTTCCTCCCTAGGCCTCCATCAAGCTTAAAAACATACCCGCCCAAGACCCTCCTTCAAGATAAATTTATAAATTTTTCGATAGAAAAATTTCCCGGCCAAAGGCCGGTTTCTCTTAAAAATACAGGCTCGCTATCGCTCGCCAGGAAAAAATCGACTCCTAAATGACACAAAATCTTAATATTGACAAAGAAATGGGGCGAAAGGTCTTAAAATCGCGTCCATGTTCTTCCTGAAAACCCAGTATTTGTGGTTTAGTGTTTATTGGAATTGGTTGAAGAAAATTAATGTAGGTTAGACCGGTTTAGGCTAGGTTGGTTAAGTCATAACAAGGTGTCGCCGGTACAGAAGGGAGATTTCCACTTGAGGGACTTTTTTTCTTGACCCCTTTCTCCCTCATGTCTAGCCCCATTGCTTTTCAGATTTTAAGACGTTTTCCCCATTAGTTTGGTGATTTTAAGAATTTCCGCCCCATTCTGTCAATATTAAGACCTTTCGTGCCATTTAGGTGTCGATTTTATCCTGGCGAGCGATAGCGAGCCTGTAATTTAAGAGTGGCCGGGACATTTTTCTACCGAAAAATATACAAATTTATCTTGAAAGGGGGTCAAAGGGGTGAAATTTTAAGATTGCTGAAGGAGTAGGAAACAAACTAAAAACCTCCCCTTAACAAGCTTGATGAAGGTCTAGGGAGGAAACGAAAAACAATAGTAAATAGTTACATAAATGGGCAAATAAATACGCCCATCCCCCCTTAACCCTCTCCGACATACGACGCGAGTTTGAGCCTATTGGGGATACTTTAAGGGGGGACACCGGATTTGTTTTATCGATCTCTTCTTTTCTCTCTTTCTCTGGCTAGTATCCATTCTGCCTCATTCAGCCTACTGTTTTAAGACGTTTACCCCCATCCAGGTGTCAATATTTTCCTGGTAGCGAGCCAGCATATATATATTTTTGTTTTGACAGCAAGCTAAATTTGTACATTTTTCGACAGAAAAATTTCTCCGGCGAAGCCGGATTCCTCCATACAATGCTGGCTCGCTATCGCTCGCCAGGAAGAAATCGACACCTGGATGGGGATAAACATCTTAAAACAGTTGGCTGAATGGGGCCGAATGGATACAAGCCAGGGAAAGAGAGAAAAGGTGAAAAAGATAAAACAAATCCGGTGTCCCCCCTTAAAGCCTTTGTTACCATCAGGGGTATTTAGAAACCTTTAGTTTAGTTACTTCAACCTCTGCAGTTGTCTTTGAGTTAGCTGTGTTGAGCCTATTGGGGATACTTTAAAGCCTTTGTTACCATCAGGGGTATTTAGAAACCTTTAGTTTAGTTTACTTCAACCTCTGCAGTTGTCTTTGAGTTAGCTGTGTTGAGCCTATTGGGGATACTTTAAAGCCTTTGTTACCATCAGGGGTATTTAGAAACCTTTAGTTTAGTTACTTCAACCTCTGCAGTTGTCTTTGAGTTAGCTGTGTTGAGCCTATTGGGGATACTTTAAAGCCTTTGTTACCATGAGGGGTATTTAGAAACCTTTAGTTTAGTTACTTCAACCTCTGCAGTTGTCTTTTGAGTTAGCTGTGGGCAGAAAACTAATTTTGGAGAGGTAATTATAAGAATGAGACAACTCTATTTCATATTGCTAATCTGGCAACCTCTGCGTCAGAAATGCGTGAAAGAGTTAATGATACTGGAATAACATTTCTCCCATGTAACACCCTCCACATTCGCTTTAACATGTTCAATTAATTCCATGTAGTAGCGTTGGCTGTGTTTGATATTATATGTTCGTGTTATGAGCTGCTCTCGACTATGTCACTTCCAAGAGAGAGAGAGAGAGAGAGAGAGAGAGAAAGGAATATATACAATATGTGTGTGTGTCTGTGTATATGGAATTTGAGAGAGAGAGAGAGAGAGAGAGAGAGAGAGAGAGCGAGAAAGGGATATATATGTGCGTGTGTCTGATGTATGAAATGTGAGAGAGAGAGAGAGAGAGAGTGTGTGTGTGAGTATCAGAGAGAGAGAGAGAGAGTGATAGATAAATCATTATTAATATTACCGTAACTGAAAATCTATATAACCATAAAATGACGTAATGGTGGTGAAGGGGTTAAAGAGAGAGTATGTGTGTGTGTGTGTGTGTGTGTGTGAATGAGTGTTAGAGTGAGTGAGAGAAGAGTTGGAGTGAGGGTGAGAAAGAGAGAATGAGAATAATAGAGAGTGAAAGCAAGTGAGACAGAGACAGAGAGAGAGAGAGAGGTGGAACTAGAGAGAGAGAGAGAGAGAGAGAGAGAGAGAGAGAGAGAGAGAGGTGTAACTAGAGAGAGAGGTGGAACTAGAGAGAGAGATGGAACTAGAGAGAGAGAGAGAGAGAGAGAGAGAGGTGTAACTAGAGAGAGGGAGAGGGAGGTGGAACTAGAGAGAGAGGTGGAACTAGAGAGAGTGGTGGAACTAGAGAGAGTGGTGGAACTAGAGAGTGGTGGAACTAGAGAGTGAGGGAACTAGAGAGTGAGGTGGAACTAGAGAGAGTGGTGGAACTAGAGAGTGGTGGAACTAGAGAGTGGTGGAATTAGAGAGTGGTGGAATTAGAGAGTGAGGTGGAACTAGAGAGAGTGGTGGAACTAGAGAGTGGTGGAACTAGAGAGTGAGGTGGAACTAGAGAGAGAGGTGGAACTAGAGAGAGAGGTGGCCCTAGAGAGAGAGGTGGCCCTAGAGAGAGAGGTGGCCCTAGAGAGAGAGGTGGCCCTAGAGAGAGAGGTGGCCCTAGAGAGAGAGGTGGCCCTAGAGAGAGAGGTGGAACTAGAGAGAGAGGTGGAACTAGAGAGAGAGATGGAACTAGAGAGTGAGGTGGAACTAGAGAGTGAGGTGGAACTAGAGAGTGAGGTGGAACTAGAGAGAGAGATGGAACTAGAGAGTGAGGTGGAACTAGAGAGTGAGGTGGAACTAGAGAGAGTGGTGGAACTAGAGAGTGGTGGAACTAGAGAGAGAGGTGGCCCTAGAGAGAGAGAGGTGGAACTAGAGAGAGAGGTGGAACTAAAGAGTGAGGTGGAACAAGAGAGTGAGGTGGAACTAGGGAGTGAGGTGGAACTAGAGAGTGAGGTGGAACTAGAGAGTGAGGTGGAACAAGAGAGTGAGGTGGAACAAGAGAGTGAGGTGGAACTAGAGAGTGAGGTGGAACTAGAGAGTGAGGTGGAACACGAAAGTGAGGTGGAACTAGAGAGTGAGGTGGAAGAAGAGAGTGAGGTGGAACTAGAGAGTGAGGTGGAACTAGGAGAGTGGTGGAACTAGAGAGTGGTGGAACTAGAGAGTGAGGTGGAACTAGAGAGAGTGGTGGAACTAGAGCGAGAGGTGGCCCTAGAGAGAGAGGTGGCCCTAGAGAGAGAGGTGGAACTAGAGAGAGAGGTGGAACTAGAGAGAGAGGTGGAACTAGAGAGTGAGGTGGAACAAGAGAGTGAGGTGGAACTAGAGAGTGAGGTGGAACTAGAGAGTGAGGTGGAACAAGAGAGTGAGGTGGAACAAGAGAGTGAGGCGGAACTAGAGAGTGAGGTGGAACAAGAAAGTGAGGTGGAACTAGAGAGTGAGGTGGAACTAGAGAGTGGTGGAACTAGAGAGTGAGGTGGAACTAGAGAGAGTGGTGGAACTAGAGACTGAGGTGGAACTAGAGAGTGAGGTGGAACTAGAGAGAGTGGTAGAACTAGAGAGTGATGGAACTAGAGAGTGAGGTGGAACTAGAGAGAGTGGTGGAACTAGAGAGTGGTGGAACTAGAGAGTGAAGTGGAACTAGAGAGTGAGGTGGAACTAGAGAGAGTGGTGGAACTAGAGAGTGAGGTGGAACTAGAGAGTGAGGTGGAACTAGAGAGAGTGGTGGAACTAGAGAGTGGTGGAACTAGAGAGTGGTGGAACTAGAGAGTGGTGGAACTAGAGAGTGAGGTGGAACTAGAGAGAGAGAGAGAGAGAGAGAGAGAGAGAGAGAGAGAGAGAGAGAGAATGAAAGTGAGTGAAAGAAAGTCTTATATACACCAACCTTCCGCCTAGCATTACCCCCCCGCCCTCCCCCCTCCCCCCTATCACTCTTTCCCTCGAGTCCCTATCTCTACTTAATTAAGGGGGATGGGCGTATTTATTTGCTCATTTATGTATATATATACCGGTATATACAGTATATATATATATATATTTTTTTTTTTTTAGTTTCCTCCCAGACTTTCAAGCTTAAAAAAACATCCACCTAAGACCTTCCTTAAAGATAAATTTTTACGTTTTTCGATAGAAAAATGTCCCGGCCGAAGGCCGGTTCCTCTTAAATTTCAGGCTCGCTATCGCTCACCAGGCAAAAATCGACACCTATAGGCTAAATGACTAAGCGTCTTAATATTGACAAAGAAATGGGGTGAAGGTCGTAAACTCACCGAACTAATGGGCCGAACGTCTTAAAATCTAAAAACAAATATGGCTAAACATGAAGGAGAAGGGGGCCCAGGAAAACGACCGATCTCCCCTTAACTTTCAATATAGGCTTTCTGCTTTAACCCTTTGAGTCCCAGCGACGTGTTATATTTTATTATACCTACATTTAGACGATTTTGTGCAGCTTAGGAAGGATCTGTGGTAGTCAAAAGGGTAGGTTGCGATAGTGTGAAGCCATATTTTTGCTAGAGGTCCTTTCTAAGCTGTAAAACAATCGTCTAATACTTGCCAGAATATGATGAAAAGGGCGTCCCTGGTACTGTACGGGTTAATACCTCTCTGTTCTGGCGACGTCTGGGGGGGATTGTAATGATAGTTTGTGTGTGTGAGAGAGAGAGAGAGAGTGAGAGTGAGAGTGTGTAAGAGTGAGAGAGAGAATGAGACGGCTGAGGGTTTATTACTGAGAGAGAGAGAGAGAGAGAGAGAGAGAGAGAGAGAGAGAGAGAGAGAGGAGAGAGAGAGAGGAGAGAGACACAGAGAAGAGAGAGAGAGAGAGAGAGAGAGAGAGAGAGAGAGAGAGAGAGAGAGAGAGAGAGATTAAAGGAGTACAATATATGGTGTATAAACCAACTCCCTCATGTGATTATGACGTATTTTAGGGATTGTTTTTCCTGGACCCCTTTCTCTCTCATGTTTAGCCCCATTTATTTTGAGATTTTAAGACGTTCGCCCCATTAGTTTGGCGATTTCAAAAACATTCGCCCAATTTCTGTCAAATTTAAGACCTTTCGTGCCATTTAGGCATAACAAAATTCCGTGCGAGCGGTAGCTAGCCTTTAATTTAAGAGGAACCGGTCGAATTTTTCTACCGAAAAATGTACAAATTTATCTTGAAAGGGGGTCTAGGGGGTATAATTTTAAGCTTGAGGGTCTAGGGAGGAAACTAATAAAATAATACATAGATGAACAGATCGACCCAAAAGTGAACCATCTTAACCCTTTCAAGCTCCAATGCGCATTTTTGTTTTGTTTTCTGGCAATTATTAGACGATTTTAGGGTAGATTAGGAAGGGTATATGGAAGTCAGAGGGTGATTGAAATATTCTATATACCATTTTAATACCCACAGATGCTTCCTAAGCTGCATAAAATCGTCTAATGATAGCCACAATTCAACTGCTAAAACGCATCAGAGCTTCAAGGGGTTAAGAGACATACAAACACCCCTGAGCACCACCAGTTCCATTTATATTAAAGGCTCGCTAACGCTCGCCAGGAAAAGATCGACACCTAAATGACACGAAAAGTCTTAATATTGACAAAGAAATAGGGCGAAAGGCCTTAAACTCGCCAAGATAATGAGCCGAACGTTTTAAAATCGGAAAATTTAATAAGGCTAAGCCTGAGGAAGAAATGGGGACCAGAAAAACGGCCTATCTCCCCTTAACACTATCTGGTGCAACGTATTGGGGGTTCATATGATATTTTGGGTAATTATTATGGAAGATTGTAATGTAAGATAAGTTGGAAGCTTGTTAGTCTAATAGTAGCCAGACGAATTTATTGGGATAGTTTGTGTTTTAATGTCTAGAGATCCTTCTCAAACTGAATAAAATAGATTGGCATTGGAATAAAAAAAAAAAAAAAAATTAGACGCCACCGGTACAGAAAGGGTTAAGGGGGGGGGGGGGTCACCTGCATTTTGATCTCCTTTTCTCTCTTTCTCTGGCTTCTATCCATTCGAGAGAAAAGTAGATAACAAAAAGCAGGTGATGCTACCAGAGGCAACAAAATGGCCGATTTTCGTTGCTGGGGTGGCAGGGAGGGGGGGGGGTGGGGGGGGTGGTATTTAGTTAACCCCTTCAGCACCATGACGCCCTTTTTATCTTTGATTCTGGCTAAATGTTGATGACTTTATGCAGTTTACGAAGGACCTGTTTTACAAAGAGGGCAACATTTTGATGATTTTATGCAGTTTAGGAAGGACCTGTGTTACAAAGAGCCGTTGAGGTAATAACAAACTAAAGAAAATCGTCTACTGGTATGATGAACATATCGTAATGGTGGTGAAGGACTTAACCCGTTCAGTACCAGGGACGTCTCTGTTTAGCTTATTCTGACAACTGTTATTAGATGCTATTATTCAGCTTCTAGTAATATTAAGGCTTCAAACTTTCTCAACCAACCCTTTTCACTACCACAGATCCTTCCTAAGCTGCATAATATTGTTTAATTATAGCTAGAATAGAATATAACACACGTCGATGGTACTCAAAGGGGGGTGGGGAGGAGCTAGTTCACCCCTTCAGCACCATAACGCCTGTTTACCTTGGATTATGGCTAAACGTAGAGGATTTTATGCAGTTTAAGAAGGACCTGTGTTACTAAGAAATCAAAGTTGTATTGACCTATTTGAATAATTGAGGTAGAATCCTGAACCAAAGGAAATCGTCTAATGGTAACTTAAGCAGGACCTATGTTACTAAGCGGAAATCATATTTACCCATTTGAGTTGTTGAAATAGATAAATAAACTCAAGGAAACCGACATACTCCCTGACCCCCTGACATACTCCCTGACCCCCTGACATACTCCCTGACCCCCTGACATACTCCCTGACCCCCTGACATACTCCCTGACCCCCTGACATACTCCCTGACCCCCTGACATACTCCCTGACCCCTGACATACTCCCTGACCCCCTGACATACTCCCTGACCCCCTGACATACTCCCTGACCCCCTGACATACTCCCTGACATACTCCCTGGCCCCCCTGACATAGTCCCTGAGCCCCTGCCATACTCCCTGACCCCCTGACATACTCCCTGACCCCCTGACATACTCCCTGACCCCCTGACATACTCCCTGACCTCCTGACATATTCCCTGACCCCCCAGACATACTACCGGACTCCCTGACAGTCTAATGGTAACCAGAATATGACGAAAATTACGTAATAGGGGTGAAGGACAAAAAGAGGGGGGACTGAGGTAGGAGGGAGGAGGGGGGGGAGGGCCGGGAGGCAGGCACCTAGGTAAAGGTTCAGTCTGTCGTTGGACGCGGTCAGAGGTGGGCGTGGGTTCTTCATTCAGTGTTGTTATTTGCGAAATGTTGGCTATTAAGACTTTTTATCTTAATTTTTTTTTTTTCAAAGGTTAAATTAACTTACGTAAGAAGGGACTTTATATATTCGTTTCTATCTTTTTTATTACGTATTTGCTCCCTCCACCAAGTCCGCGATCGGAACCTTAAAAAACACCCCCTTAGATACCCCTTCAGATAAATGTGTACATTTTTCGGTAGAAAAATGTCTTGGCCGAAGGCCAGTTCCTGGCCATATTACTGGTTTGCTAATCGCTCGTCTTGAAGAATTCGACACCTAAATGAGGTCTTATAATCGCCAAACTATTGGGGTAAAACATGAGCAAAGGGATCCAGACCCCCCTTCCCCCCCCCCCCCCCCTCCTCCTCCTCCAAGTGTTCAGTGATAGTGACTCGTATTATCAATTTAGAGACACCTACTGTAAATGGCACGAAAGGTGTTAAGTTTAACTATTGGGGCTAAAGACGAGGAAGCGTTCAGAACAAATAAGCCTATAAAATAAATCCTGATGTTGAGTGGGCCAAGTTGGACTAGACCTTGGTGAAGTTAATTGTTGGGTAAGCATGAGGGTAAAGGGGGACCAGAAAAACGACCCAGAAAAACGACTAACTAAGCAGTGAGTCAAGATGGACGAGATTGTTGGCGTTGGGGATAGTTCAATCAACTTAACCCCTTCTGTACTGATGACGCTGAGATGGTGAGTGTTGATTATTGTTTTCGTGTTTTTTTATGTTTTTAGGTGGGGGGGGGGGGGGAATATTTACCCTTTCCCGACGATATCTTCGGAAGCTAGAGAATGATTAAGAGTGTACGAGAATAGGTAAAATTCTAGTTTCACGGTAAATAAAATCATCTAATACCAGAATATAATGAAAAGGACGTAACCAGTACTGTCTATCTATTGCCTGACGCCGCAATCCCCGAAGGGGTGGAGACGAACGAACCGCCCCCATGCACCGCCTTCATTCATATACTTCCTCACTCCATCCTTCCATACCAAGTGATATAGTGGGATCAAGAACGATAGGGAGCTTTAAGATAAAATTAGATAGGCATATGGAAGAGACTATGTTATTGGAAGGATATTATATTTTTCAATTCCATCGCAATAGTTACAAAAAGTCCAAATAAAAAGTTATGTTAATGTCTACAGGAGTTAGATAGATGCATTCGAGAAATAGATAGAGAAAGAGAGTTGCAGAGGGGGAAGTGAGCGATAAACGAACTATTATGAGACGGACTTAATTGGTTCTGAAAAGACAAAGGAGACATTTTTATTTATTCTTTTTCATGTTATTATTTGTGTGCTGGAAGGAATATATTGTTTTCAATTCCATCGCATTATAAATGATTCATAGATTACAAAAAGTCCAAATAAGACATAGTTATGTTAATGTATAAATAAGGGAGTTAGATAGATGCATTGGAGAGATAAACAGATAGAGAGAGAGAGTGGCTAGGGGCGAGCGAGCGATAAAATACTAACATATATGAGACGGACTTAAATTTCTGAAAGACAAAGGAGATATTTTTATTTACTCTCGTTTTCATTTTATTATTTGTGTTTTGGAAGGGTAATATTGTTTTCAATGCCATCGTATTAGAAATGATTCATAGATTAAAAAAAGACCAAATAAGACATAGTTATATTTATGTATAAGGGAGATAGATGCATTAAATGCACAAACTGGGGGAGAAATTAGTGGGTCTCGGTAATGTTTTCCCAAGCATTGATGATTTTATTCAGATTTGGAAGGATATTTGGAATTCAGAAGGGGTTAACTGAGATGTGGTTTATATAGTTTTGATGCCCACAGATCCTTCCTAAGCTGCTCAGAATCGTCAAATGCTAAACGCTCTAGGTTAAGGGGGGTGATCTGTTTTTGTTCTGTCCTTTTCTATCTTTCTCTGGCTTGTATCCATTTGGCCCCATTCAGCCTACTGTTTTATGACGTTTATCCCCATCCAGGTGTCAATTTTTTACTGGTGAGTGGTTTAATTGGATTAGTGTGTATGTACCCTTTTAATTCAACAGAACCTTCCTAAGCTGTATAAAATCGTCTAATAATAGCCAGACGAAAGTGTTAATATGCACCATAAACCTCTAAAGGGTTAACCAAAATATAGTTGAAAATACATCGCAGTATTGGAGAATTCAATCCCTCAGTAACATGGGATAATTATTTACCAGTTTAATTACTGCGGTTGGGTCTAATTATAGACGTCCTTCCCAAGCTGCATAAAATAGTCTAGTAATAATGACGTAACTAAGTTACTACTTTTCGCCAGAAATGCAGTTTAACCCTTTGAGTACCCACGACGTGCGTAGTATTTTATTCTAGCTACATTTAGGCGATGTTATTTATGCAGCTTCAGGGGAGACAGAAATTTTTTCTGGACTCCCTTCTCCCTAATGTTAGCCCCACTAGTTTTGAGATTTTAAGATGTATTTTGGGGATAAACAGCCACTGTCCAAGATATGTCGTAGGTTTGGTTGGAAACCTTAGTATTCCTAGAGGTCCTTCTTAAGATTAATAAAATCGTGTTAATAGGGGAGCCCAGACGTGCAGTGTAATTTACTGGTTCGGCTCAATGGTTGGTTTAAGGATGGGGTTTAGTTGAAATATAAGTACCATTCTCCCTTATAAAAATATGTGTGTGATAACCCGGGTTCGAATCCTGGTGGATCATATATACTTTAATTAATTTCATTGGGGGTGTGGTGGTGAGATTAATAAAAATAATATTATTAGTAGGTTTAGGGATATTTCTTCGAGAGGCCGGTCTATATGATCTGTGCCCCATGAATATTCTTTCCTCTCACTTAAACAGTAGGCTACCATAGTGCGGTTGGGAATATGAACATGATTAGATTAATATCCAGTATTCGAGAATGGATAATAAGTCGTAGGCGTGTGCATAAACCTTTACCGTCCTGGTGGTGTAATGGTTAAGGTGGCAAAAATATGTGTGTGATAACCCGGGTTCGAATCCCGGTGGATCATATATACTTTAATTAATTTCATTGGGGGTGTGGTGGTGAGATTAATAAAAATAATATACAGTAAGTGGCTTCGGCTGGGACATTTTTCCACCGAAAAATGTACAAATTCATCTTGAAGGGCGGTCAAGTGTGTGTTTGTTATACAGGTTAATGGAGGTCAGAAATAAACAAAGATACACCCATCTCCCCTAAAGAAAGACCAATGATATATATATATATTTTTTAAAGTGTAACATCCCTCCTTTATCTCAAGACAAGCATTCTGGTTTTTCGTTGATTATTCAATTTAATAGGGACTTACCAGCACAGGCTTCTGACTATCTCGCTTAACCCTTTACTGTCACAGATGCTTCTTAAACTGCACAATATCGTCTATCTAGCACCTAAATGGTACGAAAAGTCAGTCCAAGAAAAGGGGCTTCTAAACGAGCTTCTAAAATATAAAAACTAATGCAAATGGGGCTGAAACTTGAGGGAGAAGGGGGCAAACACTATCATTAGACGATTCTATTCAGCTTAGAAAGAACTTGTGGGAGATAGATGATAGACAAATAAGCCACATTGCTATTTGTTCAATCTGTGACGTATAGCATCGCTTAACCACTTCTGTACCGGCGCTGTCTTGTTTACTTTATTCTGGCTACTATTGGACGATTTTATTCAGTTTAAAAGGAGCCTCCAACAATTAATAGACTTCGATCGATCTCACTTCCTGTGTGCTACCACAGATCCTTCTTAAGCTGCACAAAATCGTCTAAATATAGCTAGAATTAACTTAAAAAGACGTTTCCGGTACCTAAGGGGGGTTAAAGGGTTTATCTGTTTATTAATGATTTTTCTTGTTTCCTCACTATTCATCCATTATCTTGGGCTAAAGCTGTTGCAGTGGTTTTGTTATGTGTGTTATTATAGACTGTATAGTGTCGCGGCTAGAGACCCTACAGGGAGAAGGGGGTCCAAGAAAAACGGTCTTCCTCCTCTTAACCCCTTCACCACATTACGTAATTGTCATCATATTCTGGTAGTTTGTGATTTAATCTACCTATATGACTCAAATGGACAATTACGATCTTGACAAACTTCTTAAGCTGTTTCCATCAAACACTTTTCTTTAATTTATAATTTATCTATAGCCTACGACTCAAATGGATAAATACCATCTCAATAGTAATAACATAGTAACATAGGTCCTTCCTAACCTGTTACCATTACACGATTTGTAATTATTTACCTATACGAGTCATATGGGTAAATACAGTAGGCTACTATCTAACAAACCTCTTAGTTCTTACTAACATACCTCCTTCTTAGAGCTCTATTTTGTGTAATAGACGTGGTAGGCCAATTTTGAGGGTAGATTCGAACTCAGCAACCGAAAATACATATAAAAATCATATTTGCAAATCATGTATGTCCAAATATCATGGAAATATGGGCAAATTTCATAAATTATATCGATAAATTATCTCTATTTTGTTTAATTGACGTGGTAGGCCAATTTTGAGGGCTGATTCGAACTCAACAGCCGAAAATACATCTAAAAATCATATTTGCAAATCATGTATGTCCAAAAATCATGGAAATATGGGCATATTTCACAAATTATATCGATAAATTAGCTCTATTTTGTCTAATTGACGTGGTAGGCCAATTTTGAGGGAGCTAATGGGACTAATCTTGAGGGAGAAAATCACCTACCTCCACCTTAACCCATTCTGTACCGGCGACGTCTTTCTTATGTTTTTTTTCTATGTGTGAGGGAGACAAAAAGCAGGCCTGTAGCGAGTTCCTCCCTCAGAGTTGAAAGAGTGACAGGGCCAAAATCAAGGGACGTTCGAGCCAAAATGCCTGGACACACAGAGTTACTTGAAGCAATTTAAGTCATATTTGAGTTCAGCTACATTTAAGCCATTTTATTAAACTTAGGAAGGATATATATGGTACCGGGTAGCTAAAAGGATTATTGAGAGTCTAGCCTATTAATGAATATTAAACTTAGGAAGGATATATATGGTACCGGGTAGCTAAAAGGATTATTGAGAGTCTAGCCTATTAATGAATATTAAACTTAGGAAGGATGGTAAAAGGATGTATCGAGATAGTATGTATAGCCATTTAATGAACAGACGTCCTTCATAAGCTGACAAAAAGTTGTTTAATCCAGAATATAATGAACAGGACGTCGCTGGTACAGAAGGGGTTAAGGGGAGAATTTGTATAGATACATTTATTACTTCATTAGTTTCCTCCCTAGACCTCCATCATGCTTAAAAAAAATAATACCCCCAAGAACTCCCTTCCAGATAAATGTATGCTTTTTGTGTTCAAACAAATCATCCTAAATTGCAGCTTCGCTATCGCCTGACTGGCACGAAGCGCATCAACATTTACAAAGAAATGAATCGAAAGGTCTTAGGGACAAACTAATGGGGTGAACGTCTTAAAATGTCATAATTAATGGGGGTAAACGTGAGGGAGAAGGGGGCCCCCAAAAAAACACCCCCTAAATTCTGGCTATCATTGGATTATTTTATGCAGCTTAGGAAGAGCCTCAAGCAATTAATCCAAACTTAATTAATGAGGAATATGACGCGTTTTAGCAGTTTATTATGGCTATCATTAGACGATTTTATACAGCTTAGGAAGGATCTGCGGGAATTAAAAGGGTACAAACTATCTCAAAATACGTCTGACTGCCATATACACCCATCCTAATCTGAATAACATCGTCAAATAATAGCTAGTTATACAGCTTAGGAAGGACCTGTGGGAATTAATAGTGTACAGATTATCACAATTAATCCTGACTGCCATACACCCTTCCTAATCTGAATAAAATCGTCTAATAGTCAGAAAACAGAAGAGTGCATCAGTTTGCACAAAGTTTCAGGCTATAAGGAAGTTGGAGCTGTTAAGTGTGTGTGTGTGTGTGTGTGTGTGTGTGTGTGTGTGGGGAGGAGGGGGGGGGGGGTTCTCCCTCACGCTTAGCCCCAATAGTTTTGATATTTTAAATCATTCGCCCCGTTAGTTTAGCCATTTTGACATTCCTCCGAATTTTTGTCAATTTTATTTTGTGCCATATAGGTGTCGATTCTTTCTTGGCGAGCGATAGCGAGCTTGTAATTTAAGAGGAACCGGCCTTTGGCCGGAAATTTTTTCTGCCGAAAAAATTACAAATTTACCTTGAAAGTGGGTCTAGATGGTGTTTTAAAGCGAGGAAACAAAAATATATAAAGAAATAAGTAAGTCGACCAAAAAGTAACTTTAACAACGATAATAAAGTAAGGTTTTGATGGATGGAATGTATGTTGATTTAGTTCGATATAAATTGGACTTCTTCGGCAGAAAATGCAGATTCCTCTTAAATTACAGGCTCGCTATCGCTCGCCAGGAAAATATCGACACCTAAATGGCACGAAAGATCTTAAAATTGACAGGAATTGGGCGAACAATCTTAAAATCGCGCTAACTAATGAGCCGAGCGTCATAAAATCTGAAACTAATGGGGCTAAACATGAGGGAGAAGGGGCACCAGAAAAACGACCAATCTCCCCTTAATGTCAAAGCAAACTGCAATATCTCTCGTGCACCGACAATGTCTAAATATTATCTACTTGTACCTTTTATCAAAGTTACCATACACGTATCCCCAACCAATTTCGTTAATGCAGAGAGTTGACTGACAGTCTCTCTCTCTCTCTCTCTCTCTCTCTCTCGTGGGTGGGGAGAGAGCCTTCTACTTTTCTGCCTTTACCTTCCAGTGAGGATGAGGGCTGGTCCTATCCAGAGTGAGGTTTGGCATCCTCTACCCAACCTTAGCTGTTTCTGTCTGTCTTTTTTTACTGTACTACTTTTCCTTCTGGGGGCGGGAGTCTAGGAATCCTCCTCCCCTTAAATATTCACCAAGATAAGACATCAAAGGGGAGAGGGAACGCAAAAGTGGTCCCGGACCCTAAGAATTGTAACTATACATTTTGTTTCTGTTCGGGATCTGTCTCATGTCGGCCACCGCCAGCTATGGGGTAGTGCCTGGGTATATACATACATACATACATACATACATATAGTTTGTAGCAAATCCCATGTTAGACTTTAGTTTGGACTGCCTAGTAGGAACCACTAGGTCTGTGAAGCCTGCAACTGTGTAATATGTAATAATATCTCTCTCGCGCTCTCTCTCTCGCTCTCTCTCTCTCTCTCTTAGATAACACGTGAGTGTCATGCTATAAGGAAATTAAAGGTATAGACATCGAGATGTAGAATCACCATCAAACTAAAAACAATACCATCAAAGACCCCCTATCAAGATAGATTTGTAAATTTTTCGGTTGAAAAATATCCCGGTCAAAGGCCGATTCCTCTTGAATTGCAGGCTCGGTCCAGTTCACCAGGAAAACATTAATCCCTAAATCGTGTGAAAAGTAAAAATTGTCAGAAATGGATTGAATGGTCTTAAAATCGTCACACTAATGGGGCAAACGTCTTAGAATCTCAAAAGTAAAGAGGCTAAACATGAGGGAAAATGGGATAAAATAAAATACCTCAAGTGAAAATCTCCCCTTAAAACACTCAGTAAACAAAAAAACATGTTTTGCCTACGGATACAGCCAAAATGCCTGGACACACTGAGTTTGAAGCAATTTAAAAGTTATAGGATGAAGGACAGACTGATTATGTGAGAAAGTTCCAGAGCTTGGCTGTTGAATTGAAGAAAGATTGAGAATAAAGTTTCACTCTTGGGTTGGAGAGTTATAGCATAGAGTAGGGGTGGGATTGTGTTGAAATCAGCATCCAATTTGCCAATAAGGACCTTAATATAAGTTTTACTGCCGTCAATAGGGAGATGTATAGGGAGGAGTTTCTTTTGTTATTACTGTGCTTAATATAGTGCACACAAAATGCATTTCCGGTGGTTGAAACAACTTTCAACCCCTTCATTACCGATGACATCCTTTTCAATACACTAGCAACGTTAGGACGATTTTCTTCAGTTTAAAAAGGGCCTCCATCAAATAACGGCTTGGAAACATCTAACTTAACCCTTACAGTACCGTTGACGTCCTTTTCATTATATTCAGGCAACTATTAGATTAGTTTATTCAGTTAATTTATTCATTAAACTGCCACAAACCTTAATTCATTCTTTTAGTGACCATACATGCTTCCTAAGCTTCACACAATCGTCTAAATATAGCTAGAATTAAATGACAAATACGTCACTGCCTCACTGGTACAGAAGGGGTTAACACTTTTTACTACCACAGATCCTCCTTAAACTGCACAAAATAGTTTAAATAGAGAATAGAATAAAATTAAAAAGAAGTCACCGGTACAGAAGGGGTTATAATTATGATCTTCATGTCTTCAAATATTGAGAAAAAATCGTGGTTTTCTCGGTAATAAGTACGCCAAGATTAAGGGGATAGTTCCACTTCTGGGATATTATTCTGGACCCCTTTCTCCCTCATTAGACCATCCTTGAGTTTATTATCTATTTCAACAACTCAAATGGGTAAATATGTCCTCAGCTTAGTAACATAGGTCCTGCTTAAACTGTTACCATTAGACGATTTCCTTTTTGGTTCATGATTCTACCTCAATTATTCAAATGGGTCAATAAATTTAAAGGGAAATGTGACGACCGCTTCAGTTCGGGTGACGTCATTAATTCCGTATATTTTGGCTATTATAAGCAGCTTGGGAGCCCCTTTCAAGATAAATTTGTAAATTTTTCGGTAGAAATTTTTTTCCCGTCCGAAGGCGCTGGTTTCCTCTTAATTTACAGGCTCCCTACAGCTAGTTGGTAGATAGAGATCCTAAACTGAATAAGATCGATCGGTAGTAGCCAGACTTACTTCACCGGTACAGGAGTTTATTTTCTTCTGGCCCCACTTCTCTCTCCCTCATGTTTATAGTGGACCTTTCACGACCCCCCCCCCCCCCCCGGGCTACGCTTAGGGCCTGTATAGGACACAAATGTGTCAGTAAAGACCCCTCCACCCCATTACGTAATTTTCATGTATTCTGGTTAGGATTTTCTTTAGTTTGTAATCTACCTGTAGACTCAAATGGGTAAATTACTATGTCAATAAACAATCTTAGTAACATAGGTCCTCAAGCTGCATAACATCTAATGTTATGCTAATGTAATGTAATGCTGTTCTACTCAACAGCTGAGCTCTGGAACTCTCCCCCATAATCAGTCTTTCCCTCTTCCTATGACATTGCTTCAAACTCCGTGTGTCCAGGCATTTTGGCTCGAACGTCCCTTGATTTTGGACCTTTCACTGGGGGAAGCACTCGCTATAGGCACTTCTGCCTTTTGCCTCCCTCATATCACATAAAAAAAAAAAATCAAAGGTAAAAAGACGTCATGGTATTCCAGCTATTGTTAGGAAGGGCATGTGAAAGTCAGAGAGTTACTTGAAATAGTCTTTACCCCTTTGATGATCCTTCCTAAGCTGTATAAAATCGTCTAATGGTGGCCAGAATAAACGATCAAACACGTCAAGGGGTCAACAAAATTGCCGAATCTCGAACCGTTGAACGATATGCAAAGAAATGCACGAATATATTTGAAAAACTACGTTGTATCAAATGCCTTTCTTCATTAATTATCGCTCAGCTCCAAAACTAAAGGATTAATTGAGATAGTCTGTGTCTTATTAGGGGTAGATGTCCTTCCTAACATGAAGTAAATCGTCTATAATAGTCGCCAGAACAAAATTAATAGGGCGTCGCCGTTACTGAATTCAGTGGGTTAACCCCTTCTGTACCGGCGACGTCTGCTATATTTTATTCTAGCAATATTTAGACAATTTTATATCGCTCGCCAGGAAAACTTTGACATCTAGGCCTAAATGCGCGAAAGGTCTTGACATTTAAAAAAATGGGTCGAAAGTTTTTAAAATCGACAAACTAATGGGGTGAACGTCATCAAATATCAAAAGCAATGAGGCTAAAAAGGGTCCAGGCTTACACAAGAATTAAAAAAGGTGCTCTAGTCCCGACTTACCCCTTATGTAATGGCGACGTCCTTTTATCAGGCTACTATTAAACCATTTTATTCAGTTTCAAAAAAGGGCCTCTAGCAATTAACAGGCTTCGAACTATCTCACTTAACCCGTTTTAACACAGATACTTCCAAAACTGCACAACATCGTCTAAATATAGCTAGAATAAGATTAATAATACGTTGCAGGTAAAGAAAGGGTTAAACCTGAAGTCCTATTTTAACGAATTATTTGTTTTCATTGAGCAGCTTAGGAAAGATCTGTGGGAATTTAATGGGTAAAGACCATCTCAATTAGCACCTCTGAGTTCCATACCATTTCCTAATCTGAATAAAATCGCGGGAAGGTTTAACCCATTCTGCACTTCTCGAAGGGGTAGGAGTCAAAAGCATTTTGTCTCAACTCCTCTTACTGATTAATTCCATACAGTATATCTTTACACGCCGCAATGTTGCATCTGTCCACTCTTCTACAATAATCAATGTTCTTCAGAGCTCTCTCAGTGTATGGGTAATCTAGTAACACTTACAAGATATAATGATTTTTGTTTTCCTACGTAAAACGAGACACAAGGGAAAGCTGCCTGTAACAAATGTCTCCCCCCAAAGTTGAAAGAGTGACAGAGATCCAAAATAGAGGTATGTCTGGACACACAGAGCTTGAAGCAGTTTAATTAAGTCATAGGATGATGGATAGACAGATTGATGGATAGACAGATTGATAGAGAGACCTCCAACATTTTTCGTTGAGTAGAAGAAACACTGGGAAAAAAAATGCAATCTTGGGTTGATAGGATAGAGTAACATACTGTAGGTCGACCCTTCCTATGTTACCATTAGACGATTTGCTTATAGTTTGTAATTATTTACCTATACGAGTCATATGGGTAAATACAGTACTATCTAACAAACCTCTTAGTTCTTACTAACATACCTCCTTCATATGGGTAAATACAGTACTATCTAACAAACCTCTTAGTTCTTACTAACATACTCCTTCATATGGGTAAATACAGTACTATCTAACAAACCTCTTAGTTCTTACTAACATACCTCCTTCATATGGGTAAATACAGTACTATCTAACAACCTTAGTTCTTACAACATAGCTCCTTCATATGGGTAAATACAGTACTATCTAACAAACCTCTTAGTTCTTACTAACATACCTCCTTCATATGGGTAAATACAGTACTATCTAACAAACCTCTTAGTTCTTACTAACTCCTTCTTAGACTGCATAAAATCCTCAAAGAAACAAGATTAACCCTAATCCAATACGCATTTCTGATGATTTTTATTTTATTTTATAGACTACTGCGTTCATAGAAAATGAAGACATGCATGAGTATATAGCACTTACTAAACTAGTTTATTCTTTTGTTTTCACTTTCAAACTCTCAGGCATACACACGAACAACACTCTCATGCACACATACATGAACATTTAAAGCATCCACATATATACTTACAAATACACACATCTCTAGTAACAATGTTTTTGTGAGTGTTGGGGCTTGTACTGTTATGAATAAAGACATTGATTGTTTCTTGTTCTTGTTAGGAGGACCCACAGAGGGCTGCTCTCGGACAGCATGATATGCGGGGTTGTGCAGGGGGAATAGGATCGGGTCAAGGATTAGCGAGATAATGAGTAGTGATCCTATTTCTAAATGAATGAAGAGTGGGGCTGCGAGCCCACACTGGTGGATTTTGTGTTACAGTTCAGTACCGATGACATCCTTTTCACTATATTCTGGCTAATATTAGATTATTGTATGCAGCTTAGGAAGGACGTCTACCCATATAAAGGTTACTGACTATCTCAATTAATCCTTTTACCCAATATATCCTTCCTAAGCTTCATAACATGGTCTAAATGCAGCTGAAATACAAACAGAAAGACGTCTCCGGTACAGAAGGGGTTAATAAGATCTGTGGCAGTAAAAAGGGGTTCACTGAGATCATTCCAAGTTTGTTAATTTCTGTAGGCCCTTTTCAAACTGAATAAAATCATCTGTAGCCAGAATAAAGTTAACATGACGTCACCAGTACTGAAGGGGTTAAATGAGGAATGCCTGTAGAAAGGGAAGTCGAGAGTTCCCGCCTAAATATAATAAATAGGCTGATGGTATAAAATGGTATAAAATGTGGCACAGGTACTGGTTGACCTCATTCAAAATATTACGCCATCCAAGATCAACAGGCATATAGAAATTAATACATAATCTGTTCTGATTTTATCTTATGATATGCAAAACTTTGAGTTACCATTGACTCCTTGTTCGGAAGTATAACATCTGAGGTGAAGCCAATGACTCTGGGGCTGATGAGGATTGGTGCTTCTGAATAATACTTGTGTGCGAACTGTTATGCTCTCTTGACTTTTTCCTTTCTTGGGTCTCTTGCTGATCCTCCCCTTTGTGACTGACCAGTGAACTCCACAAAACCTTCCTAAACTGAAAACAATTCTAAGGTATACCCTTTAGTAGTGGGAGCGATGTTTTTTCATGATGTATAAAATACCGGCAATACTTTCTCAAATACAATTTTAGTTATAGAAGCGCTTCTATGGAGTTAAAGATTTGTTTTGTTCAGGTACGAAATTATTAAATCCTACAATAACATAGTAACCTCTCCGACATATGACGAGATTTTGAGCCTATTGGGGATACTTTAAAGCCTTTGGGGTATTTAGAAAGCCAGCATATTTGTTATTTTTGTTTGACAGCAGGCTAAATTTGTACATTTTTCGATAGAAAAATATCTCCGGCGAACCCGGATTTCTTCATATAATGCTGGCTCGCTATCGCTCGCCAGGAAGAAATCGACACCTAGATGGGGATAAACGTCTTAAAATAGTTGGCTGAATGGGGCCGAATGGATACAAGCCAGAGAAAGAGAGAAAAGGACAGAAATAACAAAAAGCAGGTCCCCCTTAAGTGAGATAGTCCGAAACCTGTTAATTGCTGGAGGCCAATTTTATGCTGAACAAAATCGTCTAATAGTCGCCAGAATAAAGCTAGAAAGGACGGCACCTACCGGTACTGAAAGGGGTAATGAAGCACTTATAGCTATCAATAAAGTGGTCCTCCTCACATTGATTCTCACAGCCAAACTGTATCAGCTAAACATGAACGTCTTGTATCCTAAATGTCTTGGTTAAGGGAGCCCACCTCGCTGTTTTTTCTCTTTCTCTCTTCTCTTTGGCTTGTATCCATTCGGCCCCATTCAGCCCACTGTTTTAAGACGTTTACCCCCATCCAGGTGTCAATATTTTCCTGGTGAGCGCGAGCCAGCATATATATTTGTTTTGTTTTGAGAGCAAGCTAAATTTGTACATTTTTCTATCGAAAAATGTCTCCGGTGAAGCCCGTTTCTCAATACAATGCTGGCTCGCTATCGCTCGCCAGGAATATCGACACCTGGAAGTAAACAAATTACACTTGGATGGGCATAAACGTATTAAAACAGTTAACTAGTTGGCTGAATACCCCCCTCTCTCTTTGAGAGTTGTTTGAAGTATTATTGTGGCTAGAGCTCCTTCCTAAGCTGAATAAAATCTTCTAATAATTGTCAGTACTGTATATGATTAAAAGGACGTTCCTGGTACTGAATGGGTAGATATATTTGCTCGATTACTTTAATCGTTTGCGAGTTACCCTATAGAGGTTTTGGCCTAGCTTCCTTCCCTCATGTATGTACAGTCGGGATTATAAACCCTTTTCAAGATCCGATCACGCAGTTTGTTCTGTTTTCTGTCTGTTATTTAACGAGTTTATTCAGATTATGGTGTATGGAAGTAAGAGGGATAATTGAGATAGTCTTTACCTTTATAATCCTAACAGTTCCTTCCTAAACTGTATAACATCGTCTAATGCTATACTGTTAAAATACGTTATCATCTTCAAAGTGTTGATTCTATTACACATATTTTCGAAACTGTATTGTATCTTCTTCCTAATTCTTTACCTAATATTTTTATAATCTAATTTATAAATTTCACTTCCAACACCAAACACCTCCCAATGAAATTAATGAAAGCATGTGATCATTACACCATCAAGACAATTAGTACATGACAATGAATATATATCCATTTATGATTGTTCTAGGCTTCATAATGTATCAGAATTAATGACCACGACTCCACACTCGGGGTCATAAGTCCTGCCCTTAACCCATTCAGCACCGGAGAATTAGACGATTTCATTCAGCCTAGGAAGGACGTCTACACATCAAAAGGCTGCAGACTATCTTAATTAATCCTCTTAGCTACAACATATCCTTCCTAAGCTGCACAAAATCTTCTAAATATAGCTAGAATACAATTACAAATACGTCACCGGTATCAGTATATTCGAAGGAGTATTGAAAAAAAAAAAAAAAAAATATATATGTTTCTACCGAAAAATGTACAAATTTATCTTGAAAGGGGGATCTTGGGGGTGTTTTTCAAGTTTGATGGAGGCCTAGCGAGGAAACTAAGACAAATATACAAGTAAATCAATAATAGACCAACAAATAAGCCCTACCCCCTTAAATAAATAGTAAGGTCATTTGTCCCCTTCAAATTTTAACCCCTTCAATATCGGTGACGTGTTTTTCATTATACTCTGGCAATTATTAGACGGTTTTATTCAGCTTAGGAAGGATGTCTACCTGTTAATATATTA
Source organism: Paralithodes platypus (assembly GCA_032716605.1). Taxonomy (NCBI): domain Eukaryota; kingdom Metazoa; phylum Arthropoda; class Malacostraca; order Decapoda; family Lithodidae; genus Paralithodes; species Paralithodes platypus. Next base: position 1,144,367 of record CM064567.1, read on the forward strand.
TAAACTATCTCCATTAATTCATTTAGCTACCGTATCATATGTACTATTGTGGACATAAGTCCTGATCCACCTGCCTGCTAGAGAATCGCGAAATGTGTTGGTAACATTTCTGCCCCCCCCCTCCCCCCCCCCCCCTGCTTCCCCACCCTTTCACACTCTCTCAAACAATCCCCTCCTTCCCTCTTTCTTGCCTTCTTTCTTGCTTCACGTCTATAAGCTCCTCCCCCTGGTTTGTTTTCCAGCAATAACTTCTCTCTCCCTTCTGTCTCTCTATTTTTCCTCTCTCATCGAACCATTGCATATTATGCATGTTTTCAAAGCTTCTTCCTAAATGAAATACCATATCGCTGCCCTCTGACCCGTGACTAGTGTGGACGTCCCCAGTGACCGCTAGTGTACCGGTTTACCCTTAGTGAGGTCCTAGTGAACTTTCATAGTGATGGCTGTTGTTGATGAGTCTGCTGTCTCCTCCCATACTCTCCAGCTTTGTCTTGCTTTGCAAGAAAGACTGGAGAGTGTGGAGCAGGAGATTCAGTGTCTCAAAGATGAAAATTTGGCCTTGAGACTAGCTATGGCGGAGAAGAAGTGTGAGGCTACCGGAAGTGTTCCCAGGGATTGTGAAGCCCCTTGGAAAGTGGTGTCAACTAGTGCAACGGCCTGCAAGCTGAAAAGGCAGCCAGTCAAGACCCACAACAACTTCAGCACCTTGGCTGATGAGAGTGATGGCGATGAAGTGGCGATCGTCGAGGCAGTGAGAGGGGAGGGGGGGGGGGAGTCTGCTGCTGTTGCTGCAACAACTACTGCTACACGCCGACAAAAGGAAAAAGCTAAGTCTGTTTTCATTGTCGGTGATTCATTGGTTAGATACCTTGGCAGGGCAACAAACACTCAGGTTGGTAAAGTTGTCTGCGTGCCTGGTGCCGGAGTCGGGAGGGTGGCTGAGAAGATAGATGCTGTCATGGAAGTGAGTGGGGAGGACCCCATCATCTTCCTCAACGCAGGGAGCAACGACATATGGAGATGCAGGACTGAGGAGTTGCTCTCCAAGTATCAGGAAATGTTGGAGAGGATCAAGGAAAAAGGTGGAGTTCCTGTGGTAAACAGTATCCTACCTAGAAGAGGGGTAAGGAAGGAATGGTCCTCCAGGGCTATTGGTGTAAATAGCCGGCTGGAGAAGTATTGTAAGGCAAATACTATTCCATTCCTGGATAACTGGTCCCTCTTTTATGGTAAGGATGAACTGTATGCCCAGGATGGAGTACATCTCTCTCGACTAGGAGTTTCGACCTTGGCCAGCTCACTCGACAAGATTGTTGCGGGGTTTCGTTAAAAAAACCTGGGTGTGTAAGTAAAATACTGTCTCCATATGGAGCAGGTACTTCATGTGACAAACCAGTGAGTAAAATAGAAATAATCAGTCAAGATAGTGCGGATATAGTGATGTGTAATAGTAATATCGATAACACTACACATGTAAACTGATAGTAAAGATGAGAATACTGATAGAGTAGAATTTCCGTCTAGAGCTAGTAGTTCAACAGGAAATAATAAGTTAGCTAAACACAATAGAAAATTAGTTGCAAATAAAAGTAATAGGTTGAGGGTATATTATACAAATTGTAGGAGTTTATGTAACAAAATGAACGAACTTAGAGCACTCGTTAGCACAGAAAATATAGACATAATAGCGCTAACTGAAACGTGGATTAATACAGAATCTAGGCATTTTTTAGCAGAATTTGATATTCCAGGATATAGTTTGTTTAAATATGACCGAACAAGTAGGAGGGGCGGGGGTATAGCAGTGTTTGTCAGGAGTACATTAAAAAGCTGTATTAAATCAGGTATTAGACTAAATAATGATAATGAAAGTGTTTGGGTAGAGGTTAACGAAGGTAGTGAGACCATAGTTATTGGAGTTATATATAGACCGCCTAATATGAGTAGAAATGGCGGAAAATCGTTATGGGAGGAAATTAAAATAGCATCAAGGTTTAGCAATGTGTGCATTATGGGGGATTTTAATTTTCCGAACATTGATTGGCAGCACCAAATAGGCGACTCCGATTCAGTAGAGTTTATTGAGGTAGTACAAGATAGTTTTTTATTTCAATTCATAGATACGCCGACTATAGGTATTAATATTCTTGATTTAGTTTTCAGTAACAATGAACATATGATAAATAATGTAGAGATTGGTGACCACCTAGGAAATAGCGATCATAAATCTATTTATTTTAATATACAATGGACAGGGAATGCTAAAGAGAATACGACACTTATCCCAGATTTCAGAAAAGCCGATTATGGTGGGCTAAGAAGAGACTTAAGGGTGGACCCTATTGTTAAGCAATTAAGTCAGGATATGCCAGAGTTAAACTTGCCACCTACATATAACCAGTTTATTGCTTCACTCCACAATGCTCAAAATTAATATATCCCTAAAAGAAGATTTAGATCGACGCAGAACCAACCAAAATGGATGACTAATAAGCTAATAGATCTTATAGGAAAAAAGAAAGGAATATATCGAAAAATAAAGAAAGGTGAAAATAATTTACATATATACTATCAGACTCTATCAAGACAGGTCAAAAAGGAAATCAGGAAAGCAAAAATAAATTATGAAATAAGGATAGCCAGCGACTCAAAAAATAACCCTAAAGCTTTTTACCAACTATTTAAATCTAAAGTTAGAGATGTAATAGGCCCCCTAAAAACTTCAATAGGAGAAATAACAGAAAATGATTTAGAAATGTGCAGTACATTAAATAGTCAGTTTCTTTCCGTTTTCACTAATGAAAATTTGGCACAGATTCCAGAAGTCAATATGGTATATAGTGATAGTATAGAAAATATGTTAAGTACAGTTAGTATAAGTAGAAATTATGTGCTTAAGGAAATTGACAGACTGAAACCTCAAAAATCGCCTGGTCCTGACGAGGTATATGCTAGAGTATTAAAAGAATGCAGAGATGAGTTAAGTAGTCCATTAGCATTTATATTTAACAAGTCATTAGAAACAGGTTTAGTTCCAGAAGCTTGGAAGCTTGCAAATGTAGTTCCGATCTTCAAAAAAGGTGATAAATCGATAGCATCCAATTACCGTCCCATTAGTCTCACATCAATCATAGGAAAGTTGCTAGAGTCCATTATTGCTAGGAAAATTAGAAGCCACTTAGTAAAATTTAACTTAATAAATTCTTCTCAGCATGGATTCACTCAGGGACGTTCTTGCCTTACTAATTTGCTTAGCTTTTTCTCAGAGGTATATGAAGCAGTAGATAGTGACAAGTCATATGATATATATATTTAGATTTCAGTAAAGCTTTCGACAGAGTCCCTCATGAGAGATTGATGAGAAAGGTTGAGGCACATGGAATAGGAGGGTCGTTGTTGGGATGGATTAGGTCATGGCTAATTGGTAGGAAACAGAGAGTCAGCATAAATGGTACCAAGTCAGAGTGGGGAGCAGTCAAAAGTGGTGTCCCCCAGGGATCGGTATTAGGTCCCCTGTTGTTTCTTATATACATAAATGACCTAGATTTAGGTATAACTAGTAGGATAAGTAAATTCGCAGACGATACTAAAATGGGGAGATCAATTGATTCAGATAGCGATATAGAGTGCCTCCAAAGGGATCTAGATACCTTACATGAATGGTCAGTAAATTGGCAGATGAAGTTTAACATTGACAAATGCAAGGTATTAAAGATAGGGAAGATGCAAACAAATGTTAAATATAAACTAGCTAATTTAGAATTAGAAAATTCAGACTGCGAGAAAGATCTAGGTGTGTTTGTTAGCAATGATTTGAAGCCTAGAAAACAGTGTATAAGCGTTCGTAATAAGGCAAACAGGATTCTCGGGTTCATCTCTAGGAGTGTGAGTAACAGAACTGCTGATGTTATCTTAAAACTTTACTTGTCATTAGTGAGACCCCATATGGATTATGCTGTCCAATTTTGGTGTCCTTATTACAGAATGGACATAGATTCATTGGAGAGAATTCAGCGTAGAATGACAAAAATGATCCATAATATTAGAAATTTTCCGTATGAAGAAAGGTTGAAGAAATTAGGTTTACATTCGTTAGAGAGACGCAGAGTTAGAGGGGATATGATAGAGGTGTTCAAGTGGGATTAACAAAGGGGACATGACAAATGTACTAAAGCTCAGTGATAGCGAAAGAACTCGTACCAATGGTTTCAAATTAGATAAATTTCGTTTCAGAAAAGATATAGGCAAATATTGGTTTGGTAACAGAGTTGTAGATGGGTGGAATAGGCTACCAAGTGATATAGTGGGATCAAGAACGATAGGGAGCTTTAAGAAAAAATTGGATAAGCATATGGACGAGAAGGGTTGGGTGTGAAGGGGGATCAGCCGGGTTGGGCCAATCAGCGCTCTGCAGACCCCCGTAATCCTGCGTTAATCTCTAACCGATTTGGTAAGATGATCCTCAGGGTATTAGAGTGTTGAGCCTATAATTGGGCTTTGTAATTGGGGTTGTGTGGGACAGGGATCTGCCTTGCTTAGGCCAATCGGCTTTCTGCAGACTCCCATTTTCTTATGTTCTTATGTTCTTATGTTCTTATGTTACATTAGCATTAGGTCACGTAGTTCATGTTCATATTAGCCATTATATAACAAACATAGTATAATATACAGATTTAGGATCCATTCCAAGGTGGAAGTAAATTACGGTCCCATTATCCCGGTGCTATACCCTGTATCAAAGACGTCGTCGGTACAGAAGGGGTTAACAGTCCCATTATCCCGGTGCTATACCCTGTATCAAAGACGTCGTCGGTACAGAAGGGGTTAACAGTCCCATTATCCCGGTGCTATACCCTGTATCAAAAAGATAGGCCAGAAATTCTTAACCCTAACCTATGTAACTTAAAATTGGCTAGAGCAAATGGGCTGACATTTTTCACACCTATTCCCTGGCTGACCCTTCCCGAATGGTAGAAACATTAGCTGGATTACTCTAGTCGTTTGTGATTTACGGAGGTTAATGTTCAAGAGTTGACTTACTTGGAACAGGAAATAGTACAGTGGCGCTAATAAGTCATGTCTCAGCTGTCTTTACGTCTGACTCGCTCTGTTCTGTATTAATGTCTGTCAGATGTTGGATAGGATGGGTACGTGTAGGAATATGTTTGTATATCTCACTCAAAAAGAAGAAATCGTGCGTAAAATTACTGGTACCAATTATTGATCAAAACATAATTGGTGCTGATACATGACTTATAAGGCCGACTGTACTATTTCTTAAGTCATAGCTGTGTAATGTCCCTCACACACATCATCAGTTAGGTTTCTGGCGGATTAATTATTTTAGCTGAACCTTTGAGGGGTGTAGGGAATATTTGTTTAGTCTATGGATACCGGTACATGTATTTATTTATTTGTTTAGTTTCCTCCCTAGATTCCATCAAGCTTAAAAAATACACCCCCAAGACCCCCATTCGATATATATTTGTACATTTTTTCGGTAGAAAAATGTCCCGGCCTTCCTTCCTAAAATTATAGGCTCGCTATCGCTCGCCAGGAAAAGTCGACACCTAAAGGACACGAAAGGGTTGACAAGGAAATGGGGCGAAATTCGCCAAAATTAACGGGATAAACGTCCTAAAATTTCATAACAAATGGGGCTAATCATGAGGGAGAAGTGGGTCCTGTCTGTCTGTTTGCGTGTTCGCTAATTATCTTCAGAGTAATGAGTATAAACCAAGCGGCTCGCTTGGTGTAGTGACTAGCGTCTCGGACTTCCACCCAGAAGGCCCGGGTTCGCGCCCACGCTCGGCGCATTAAAGATTTTTCATAAGCACTGAGTCGTTACCATCCCTCATGAGCAAAGGGATGGGGTAGTAGTACAGGACCCCAATGGAAATACGCCTAATCGGCCTTATTGAGCTATCCTTAGCTAGCTTAGCATGCGCTAGCTTTAAGAACTATTATTATTATAATTAATTGTGGGGCACATTGGTATAATTTGTTTAACTAATATTGATGATCGGGCATATAAGACACAATATTAATTCTGTATATTGGTTTACAGGTGTTCTGGTGAGCCGCCGCTGTCAACGCTGGATAACATTAGATATCCTAGATCCTACAACAAGGAACAAGGCCGAGTTACTGAACAAGGCTTAAATAGTGAACAAAACCAAGATCAATGAACAAGGAAAGATCAATTAGTGAACAATACCTGATCAACTAGTGTACGTAAAACAATATGCAAACCAGATAAATTACTAAACAATACTAGAACAATGAACTATACCAGATCAATGAACAATACTAGATCATGTAGTGAACAATACTAGAACAGTCGGTGAACAAGGGTGAATGAGTAAACAATTCCAGAGAGTCGTTGAACAAATCATTCCAGAAAGATCCAAATCCCTCATGAATAACCAGAGAATAGATCAGCGAACGTGGCCTGATGAAGTAATCGGACGAGCTCTGTTAGAGAATGATCAGGTCTCCAAGGTCTGCAGGCAGCTCTCACTGGGGGTGCATTGACATCTCTAGCATGGGATCGGCGGCAGTCGGAAGTCTTGCGATCCTGGGATTTTTCCGTCGTTCCTGCAGAGCTGTGGGATATTCTGCACTTTCACCCAAGGTTAGTTAATGGACTGTGTTATTATTATTATTATATATATTATTATTGTCTGATATATTTTATAAATACTTATACTAATAGGGTTGGAATAATTGGACAAGTTGTTCGGAAGTTTGTACTTTATTTAACAAACTTAGAGGCAATCAATATTCCTCATAGCTAATGCTTCCCGATCCAAGTCAAAATATGTTCAAACTGAAGAGTTAAATACTTACGACAATACAGTATACACTGTACCTCAGAATCTTAAGTTCCCATTAAATAATCATGGAGGATTTTGCTTGCTTTGTCATTTTCGAGCAATGTATTTTAGCGTGTCCCTTAGGCTAACAAAAACACCTTCCCAGACTTCCTTCAAAGTAAAACAATGCCCTTCCAGACCCCCTACAAGAGAAATGTGTAAAAATGTTCGATAGCAATATGTTCCGGACTAGGTCTAATTTCTTCTAAGTTACAGGCTCGCTATCGCTTGGGGTGAAACGTCTATAATCGCCAAACTAATGAGGTGAAGCGTCTATTATCGCCAATCTAATGGAACCCACCAAACGTCTTAAATTCACCAAACTAGCCTATATGGGAATAAAACGTTGAGCAATACTTTTAAGGCCGGATTCCTTGCTGGGACTAATGTGTCTGTGTAGTCAGCATGTTACACAAGGGTAGTCCGAAATAGTGACCACTAAGCTCTGTAAATAAATACGGGTTAGAGCAAATGGCCTCTGCATATCCCCTCATCACCTATTCCTTGGCCGACTCTTCCCAAATAACTTTTTCTCCAATTACGATTTTTTTCTGGCTATTAATAGACGATATTATTCAGATTAGGAAGTGCATATGGAAGTCAGAGGGGTTAATTGAGATAATCTTTATACCTTATAATTTACCTATCTAATACCTATCTCACTTAACCCTTTTCAGTACCACAGATCTGTCTTAAGCTGCACTAAATTCTCTCAATATCGCTAGAATATATTTAAACAGACGTTACCGATACTCTGTGCAACTCTCCAATCAAAGAGTGAAACGTTGTCCTCAGTCTTTCTCCTATTCAACAGCTGAGCTCTGGAACTCTCTCCCAAAATTCCTATGACTTAATTTGCTTCAAGCTCAGTGTGTCCAGGCAATTTGGCTCGAACGTCCCTTGATTTTGGCCCTGTCACTCTTTCAACTCAGGGGGAGGCACTCGCCACAGGCATTTCTGCTTTTTGTCTCCCTCACTCACATAAACAAAAGTCATGGGGGAGGGGGGGGGGCACTATCCCTAGGCAAGATTTGTTTTTGTTTTTAATTCTGAAAGTGACGTACCAGAGACACCCATATCTTAAAATGTAAAAATTCGACCAAAATCAACAATTTCCCTACACGAAAAAGTAACATCTCTGACTTCCTAATCTGAATAAAATCATCAGAAATGTGTATTGGATTAGGGTTAATCTTGTTTCTGGCTAAAATTTGAGGATTTTATGCAGTCTAAGAAGGAGCTATGTTAGTTATGTTAAGAGGTTTGTTAGATAGTACTGTATTTAACTAAGAGGTTTGTTAGATAGTACTGTATTTAACTAAGAGGGTTTGTTAGATAGTACTATACCTTGCCACCACACTCCTGGCATATTCATGAACTCAAGAGACTGGTAATTAAAGGCCTACTAACGGACGCGTGGGCCGGACATTTAAACATGGCCGCCCCATAGTGGCTTTATGTGACTATAGCCTAAGTGATATGTGATAAAAGGACTGAAATATGATTGGATGGTCTCGATACATATTGGGACAACAGACGACAGGGTAAGTTCAGTTCAAATTTGTCGATGTAAGATATGCGCATATATTGAGTCGGCTACCTACCCAAAATGGGGATTGGGCCTGAGCATATAGATAGATAGATAGAAGATATGCGGATATGAAAATATTCATATAAAATCGAGTTTTTGTCGTCCAAAGCTGGTTCAAAGATTATAGTAATCTGTATGCATTGCCGATATAGGAAATTAATATCTAAAAACTGTATCGATCCTTAAATTATTATTAACTGGAGCGTACACTGAACCGAAAATGTTGACCATTCGGTGATTTTGGCGCACGGACGAGAAAATATTTGGCAAAAATAGAAGTTTTGATTGTACATTGATGATATACTAACCATTGGAAAGCTAATGAAAATTCCTAAATAGCGCGATTTAAAATATATCCACTGTCTCCCATGTTATCGCTAGAAATGAGTGGGAGAGAAGAGGTGTGAAAAACATGGCCGACGGACATTTTCGATGGACGTAAGATGCGCATATGAAAATATTAATATAAAATAGAGTTTTTGTCCTACAGAGCTGGTTCTTTGAAAATAATAATCTCTATTATTTGCCAATATACGTATTTAAAATCTGAAAACTGTATCGATCCTTAAATGATATTTAAATAGAGCGTTAAGTGAAGCGAAAATTTTGACCAGTCCGGCGTGCTAAAATATTCCAGAAAAAATATTAGTTTTGATCGTACATTAATGATTTAAATATACCATTGGAAAGCTAATGAAACTCCTTCTTAAATATGTCCGCAACTATTATGCAGTATTAATTAATTCAGTTAGTTATTTCATCAAATCACCTTTGTTATTCACATTAGTGCAATACAAACAAGTGCGTGTTCTGGGAAAATATTATCATAATTGAGATGTTCTGGATGAATTTATGCTGTATATAGGGTGAGTTGGGGAGGACATGTGGACGTAACGTACAAATGCTCCCTTGTCCATATATATAGGTTTAGAATAGTTACCCTCTAATAGTAATAACAGAAAATGGGTTAGCTCAGATGCGCGAACGAGTTTTCTATGGACGACGCTTAGCTGATTTTATGGGTGACTTTTTTTGTTTTTCTTATGTTCGATATACTTGTTACTTACTTGGTGTGGAGTTTCTCAGCCGCGGTCCGTCACTAGATGTGACGCTCGTCGCAGCTGCCCTTTAAAATCTAGCACTTATAGTCTTGTCTCACAGTGCCATCTTCCAAGTCATAACACTCCTTGAACAAATGTGTTTTAAGTGACTTTTTAAAGGCCTTTATGTTCGCACACCTTTTCACATTAACAGGTAGATTATTATAACGTCTCGGTGCACTCTTTTCGAAGGCCCTAAATCCAAATTCATGATTGCACCGTGGCTCATTCAATTGATGCAGCACGTTGCCATGTCTCAGCATCATATCAGTGCCAACAAGTCTTCCAATAAGTCTCGCACATATTCCGGCTTTCCAAAGTTCAAATCTTGATACACTATAACACACAGTTTGAATATGATCCTCGCTTTCACCGGCAGCCAATGCAGGTCAATTAATGCCGGCGTTATACTCGCACGGAACGGTAAACTCTTTATTAATCTTGCTGCTCTATTCATTATAAGTTGTAGTTTTCGTAGCAAGTAATTTGGTAGTCGATAATATAGAGAATTACAATAGTCTAATTTACTAATTACATGATTGTGTATCAACGTTTTGGTTATATTAATATCCAGATATTTTCTCACAAAAGCAATATTCCTCAGATGATAGGCAGAGATTCGCACTGTTTGATTAATCTGGTTTTTAAATGACAGTTCACTATCAACAAAGACTCCCAAATCCTTCACCACACTACTCACAATCATCACACTATCATTGATATTGAGGCTTTGCACGCCCAGTCTCTCAAGGTCCACCCGTCTGCCTACTTAGGCATTCAGTTTTATTTTAATTTAATTTCAGTTGCTTTGACTCCATCCACTTCCCAATGTCTTTTAGTAATAATAGTAGGCCTTTAATTTATACCAGTCTCTTGTGTTCATGAATATGCCAGGAATGTGGTGGCAACGGTATTGAGTATCGAAATATGGTAAAACTGAATTTCAACCTAACGAGACATTCAGAATGTTTGTAATCTTGACTCAAATGGACAATTACGATCTTGACAAACTTCTTAAGCTGTTTCCATCAAACAATTTTCTTTAATTTATAATTTATCTATAGCCTACGACTCAAATGGATAAATACGATCTCAATAAACCCTCTTAGTAACATAGGTCCTTCCTAACCTGTTACCATTAGACGATTTGTAATTATTTACCTATACGAGTCATATGGGTAAATACAGTAGGCTACTATCTAACAAACCTCTTAGTTCTTACTAACATACCTCATTCTTAGAGCTCTATTTTGTGTAATAGACGTGATAGGCCAATTTTGAGGGTAGATTCGAACTCAGCAGCCGAAAATACATATAAAAATCATATTTGCAAATCATGTACGTCCAAATATCATGGAAATATGGGCAAATTTCATAAATTATATCGATAAATTATCTCTATTTTGTTTAATTGACGTGGTAGGCCAATTTTGAGGGCTGATTCGAACTCAACAGCCGAAAATACATCTAAATATCATATTTGCAAATCATGTATGTCCAAAAATCATGGAAATATGGGCATATTTCACAAATTATATCGATAAATTAGCTCTATTTTGTCTAATTGACGTGGTAGGCCAATTTTGAGGGAGCTAATGGGACTAATCTTGAGGGAGAAAATCAACCTTTAACCCCCTTAACCCATTCTGTACCGGCGACGTCTTTCTTATGTTTTTTTTTCTATGTGTGAGGGAGACAAAAAGCAGAACTTGCCTGTAGCGAGTTCCTCCCTCAGAGTTGAAAGAGTGACAGGGCCAAAATCAAGGGACGTTCGAGCCAAAATGCCTGGACACACAGAGTTACTTGAAGCAATTTAACCCTTTCACGCATTTATGACGCAGATTAGCAATAAGAAATAGAGTTCTGTCACTCTTATAATTACCTCTCCAAAATTAGTTTTCTGCCCATAGCTAACTCAAAGACAACTGCAGAGGTTGAAGTATACAAACAAAAGGTTTCTAATAAATAACCCTGATGGTAAAAAAGGCTTTAAAGTATCCCCAATAGGCTCAAATTCGCGTCATATGCGTGAAAGGGTTAAGTCATATTTGAATTCAGCTACATTTAAGCCATTTTATTAAACTTAGGAAGGATATATATGGTACCGGGTAGCTAAAAGGATTATTGAGAGTCTAGCCTATTAATGAATATTAAACTTAGGAAGGATATATATGGTACCGGGTAGCTAAAAGGATTATTGAGAGTCTAGCCTATTAATGAATAGACGTCCTTCCTAACCTCAATATTTTATGAAGTTTATGAAGGATATATGGTAGGTAAAAGGATGTATCGAGATAGTATGTATAGCCATTTAATGAACAGACGTCCTTCATAAGCTGACAAAAAGTTGTTTAATAGTTGCCAGAATATAATGAACAGGACGTCGCTGGTACAGAAGGGGTTAAGGGGAGAATTTGTATAGATACATTTATTACTTCATTAGTTTCCTCCCTAGACCTCCATCATGCTTAAAAAAAATACCCCCAAGAACTCCCTTCCAGATAAATGTATGCATTTTGTGTTCAAACAAATCATCCTAAATTGCAGCTTCGCTATCGCTCGCCAAGAATAAAAGACGCCTGACTGGCACGAAGCGCATCAACATTTACAAAGAAATGAGTCGAAAGGTCTTAGGGCCAAACTAATGGGGTGAATGTCTTAAAATGTCATAATTAATGGGGGTAAACGTGAGGGAGAAGGGGGCCCCCAAAAAAACACCCCCTAAATTCTGGCTATCATTGGATTATTTTATGCAGCTTAGGAAGAGCCTCAAGCAATTAATCCAAACTTAATTAATGAGGAATATGACGCGTTTTAGCAGTTTATTATGGCTATCATTAGACGATTTTATACAGCTTAGGAAGGATCTGCGGGAATTAAAAGGGTACAAACTATCTCAAAAAACGTCTGACTGCCATATACACCCATCCTAATCTGAATAACATCGTCAAATAATAGCTAGTTATACAGCTTAGGAAGGACCTGTGGGAATTAATAGTGTACAGATTATCACAATTAATCCTGACTGCCATACACCCTTCCTAATCTGAATAAAATCGTCTAATAGTCAGAAAACAGAAGAGTGCATCAGTTTGCACAAAGTTTCAGGCTATAAGGAAGTTGGAGCTGTTAAGTGTGTGTGTGTGTGTGTGTGTGTGGGGAGGAGGGGGGGGGGGGTCTCCCTCACGCTTAGCCCCAATAGTTTTGATATTTTAAATCATTCGCCCCGTTAGTTTAGCCATTTTGACATTTACCATACAGTATCCCCAACCAATTTCGTTAATCCAGAGAGTTGACAGTCTCTCTCTCTCTCTCTCTCTCTCTCTCTCTCGTGGGTGAGGAGAGAGCCTTCTACTTTGCTGCCTTTACCTTCCAGTGAGGATGAGGGCTGGTCCTATCCAGAGTGAGGTTTGGCATCCTCTACCCAACCTTAGCTGTTTCTGTCTGTCTTTTTTTACTGTACTACTTTTCCTTCTGGGGGCGGGAGTCTAGGAATCCTCCTCCCCTTAAATATTCACCAAGATAAGACATCAAAGGGGAGAGGGAACGCAAAAGTGGTCCCGGACCCTAAGAATTGTAACTATACATTTTGTTTCTGTTCGGGATCTGTCTCATGTCGGCCACCGCCAGCTATGGGGTATGTGCCTGGGTATATACATACATACATACATACATACATATAGTTTGTAGCAAATCCCATGTTAGACTTTAGTTTGGACTGCCTAGTAGGGACCACTAGGTCTGTGAAGCCTGTAACTGTGTAATATGTAATATGTAATAATATCTCTCTCGCGCTCTCTCTCTCTTAGATAACACGTGAGTGTCATGCTATAAGGAAATTAAAGGTATAGACATCGAGATGTAGAATCACCATCAAACTAAAAACAATACCATCAAAGACCCCCTATCAAGATAGATTTGTAAATTTTTCGGTAGAAAAATGTCCCGGCCAAAGGCCGATTCCTCTTGAATTGCAGGCTCGGTCCAGTTCACCAGGAAAACATTAATCCCTAAATCGTGTGAAAAGTAAAAATTGTCAGAAATGGATTGAATGGTCTTAAAATCGTCACACTAATGGGGCAAACGTCTTAGAATCTCAAAAGTAAAGAGGCTAAACATGAGGGAAAATGGGATAAAATAAAATACCTCAAGTGAAAATCTCCCCTTAAAACACTCAGTAAACAAAAAAACATGTTTTGCCTACGGATACAGCCAAAATGCCTGGACACACTGAGTTTGAAGCAATTTAAAAGTTATAGGATGAAGGACAGACTGATTATGTGAGAAAGTTCCAGAGCTTGGCTGTTGAATTGAAGAAAGATTGAGAATAAAGTTTCACTCTTGGGTTGGAGAGTTATAGTTAACTTGCATAGAGTAGGGGTGGGATTGTGTTGCGAGACTTATTGAAATCAGCTTCCAATTTGCCAATAAGGACCTTAATATGAGTTTTACTGCCGTCAATAGGGAGATGTATAGGGAGGAGTTTCTTTTGTTATTACTGTGCTTAATATAGTGCACACAAAATGCATTTCCGGTGGTTGAAACAACTTTCAACCCCTTCATTACCGATGACATCCTTTTCAATACACTAGCAACGTTAGGACGATTTTCTTCAGTTTAAAAAGGGCCTCCATCAAATAACGGCTTGGAAACATCTAACTTAACCCTTACAGTACCGTTGACGTCCTTTTCATTATATTAGATTAGTTTATTCAGTTTAGAAAACCACGTTTACCCATTAAACTGCCACAAACCTTAATTCATTCTTTTAGTCATACATGCTTCCTAAGCTTCACACAATCGTCTAAATATAGCTAGAATTAAATGACAAATACGTCACTGCCTCACTGGTACAGAAGGGGTTAACACTTTTTAACAGATCCTCCTTAAATAGTTTAAATAGTTTAAATAGAGAATAGAATAAAATTAAAAAGAAGTCACCGTTATTGAGAAAAAATCGTGGTTTTCTCGGTAATAAGTACGCCAAGATTAAGGGGATAGTTCCACTTCTGGGATATTATTCTGGACCCCTTTCTCCCTCATGTTTAGGCCATTAGACCATCCTTGAGTTTTAACTTATTATCTATTTCAACAACTCAAATTGGTAAATATGTCCTCAGCTTAGTAACATAGGTCCTGCTTAAACTGTTACCATTAGACGATTTCCTTTTTGGTTCATGATTCTACCTCAATTATTCAAATGGGTCGACCAGTCAATAAATTTAAAGGGAAATGTGACGACCGCTTCAGTTCGGGTGACGTCATTAATTCCGTATATTTTGGCTATTATAAGCAGCTTGGGAGCCCCTTTCAAGATAAATTTGTAAATTTTTCGGTAGAAAAATTTTTCCCGTCCGAAGGCGCTGGTTTCCTCTTAATTTACAGGCTTCCCCCTACAGCTAGTTGGTAGATAGAGATCCTAAACTGAATAAGATCGGTAGTAGCCAGACTTACTTCGCCGGTACAGGATTTTTTTTTTTCTGGCCCCACTTCTCTCTCCCTCATGTTTATAGTGGACCTTTCACGACCCCCCCCCCCCCCCCCCCCCCCGGGCTACGCTTAGGGCCTGTATAGGAGACACATGTGTCAGTAAAGACCCCTCCACCCCATTACGTAATTTTCATGTATTCTGGTTAGGATTTTCTTTAGTTTGTACCTGTATGTAGACTCAAATGGGTAAATTACTATGTCAATAAACAATCTTAGTAACATAGGTCCTCAAGCTGCATAACATCTAATGTTATGCTAATGTAATGTAATGCTGTTCTACTCAACAGCTGAGCTCTGGAACTCTCCCCCATAATCAGTCTTTCCCTCTTCCTATGACATTGCTTCAAACTCCGTGTGTCCAGGCATTTTGGCTCGAACGTCTCTTGATTTTGGCCCTGTCACCCTTTCAACTATGGGGGAAGCACTCCTATAGGCCTTTTGCCTCCCTCATATCACATAAAAAAAAAAAAAAAATCAAAGGTAAAAAGACGTCATGTATTCCAGCTATTGTTAGGAAGGGCATGTGAAAGTCAGAGAGTTACTTGAAATAGTCTTTACCCCTTTGATGATCCTTCCTAAGCTGTATAAAATCGTCTAATGGTGGCCAGAATAAACGATCAAACACGTCAAGGGGTCAACAAAATTGCCGAATCTCGAACCGTTGAACGATATGCAAAGAAATGCACGAATATATTTGAAAAACTACGTTGTATCAAATGCCTTTCTTCATTAATTGTCGCTCAGACAATTAATTATCGCATAGACAGATTGATAGAGAGACCTCCAACATTTTTCGTTGAGTAGAAGAAACACTGGGAAAAAAATGCAATCTTGGTTGATAGGATAGAGTAACATTCTAACCTGTAATTAGACGATTTGTTTATAGTTTGTAATTATTTACCTATACGAGTCATATGGGTAAATACAGTACTATCTAACAAACCTCTTAGTTCTTACTAACACCTAATTCCATACGCATTTCTGATGATTTTTATTTTATTTTATAGACTACTGCGTTCATAGAAAATGAAGACATGTATGAATATATAGCACTTACTAAACTAGTTTATACTTTTGTTTTCACTTTCAAACTCTCAGGCATACACACGAACAACACTCTCATGCACACATACATGACCATTTAAAGCATCCACATATATACTTACAAATACACACATCTTTAGTAACAATGTTTTTGTGAATGTTGGGGCTTGTACTGTTATGAATAAAGACATTGATTGTTTCTTGTTCTTGTTAGGAGGACCCACAGAGGGCTGCTCTCGGACAGCATGATATGCGGGGTTGTGCAGGGGGAATAGGATCGGGTCAAGGATTAGCGAGATAATGAGTAGTGATCCTATTTCTAAATGAATGAAGAGTGGGGCTGCGAGCCCACACTGGTGGATTTTGTGTTAGTTAAGTGGTATGAAATGTGGCACAGTTCAGTACCGATGACATCCTTTTCACTATATTCTGGCTAATATTAGATTATTGTAGCTTAGGAAGGACGTCTACCCATATAAAGGTTACTGACTATCTCAATTAATCCTTTTACCTATTTTGCCTAAATATAATAAATAGGCTGATTTAAAATGGTATAAAATGTGGCACAGGTACAGGTACATTCAAAATATTACGCCATCCAAGATCAACAGGTATATAGAAATTAATACATAATCTGTTCTGATTTTATCTTATGATATGCAAAACTTTGAGTTACCATTGACTCCTTGTTCGGAAGTATAACATCTGAGGTGAAGCCAATGACTTCTGGGGCTGATGAGGGATTGGTGCTTCTGAATAATACTTGTGTGCGAACTGTTATGCTCTCTTGACTTTTTCCTTTCTTGGGTCTCTTGCTGATCCTCCCCTTTGTGACTGACCAGTGAACTCCACAAAACCTTCCTAAACTGAAAACAATTCTAAGGTATACCCTTTAGTAGTGGGAGCGATGTTTTTTCATGATGTATAAAATACCGGCAATACTTTCTCAAATACAATTTTAGTTATAGAAGCGCTTCTATGGAGTTAAAGATTTGTTTTGTTCAGGTACGAAATTATTAAAATCCTACAATAACATAGTAACCCTCTCCGACATATGACGAGATTTTGAGCCTATTGGGGATACTTTAAAGCCTTAAATACCTTCAGGGGTATTTAGAAACCTTTAGTTTAGTTACTTCAACCTCTGCTGTCTTCGAGTTAGCTGTGGGCAGAAAACTAATTTTGGAGAGGTAATTATGAGAGTGAGATAATTCTATTTCTTATTGCTAATCTGGCAATCTCTGCGTCATAAATGCGTGAAAGGGGTAAATTGAGTATAAACCACAATCACCGCGTAAACAGTCGAAACGCATCACAAGAGCCAGGCGAGCCGAATGTTGCGTGTGGCAACGGTGACGTCACCCTTCAAGATAAATGTATAAAGTTTTTAGTAGAATAATGTTGCAGCCGAAGGCCGATTCCTACAAAAATACAGGCTCGCTATCTCTTGCCAGGAAAATAATTTACTCCTAAATGGCACAAAAGTTCCTAATATTGACAAAGATCTTAAAATCACCAAGTTAATTAACCGAACTTCTTAAAATGTCAAAACTAATGGGGGCTAAACATGAGGGAGAAAAGGGGTCCATAGAAAACAACTACTTCACCCTTAACCCCTTTTGTATCGGTGACCACCTATTTGATTTGATTCAAGCTTTATTTATACGATTCTGTAACGTTTAACACCTTCAGTACCGATGACATCCTTTTCACTATATTCTGGCTAATATTAGATTATTGTATGCAGCTTAGGAAGGACGTTTACCCATATTTGTTTTTTTTCTATGTGATTGAGGGAGGCAAAAGGCCTATAGCGAGTGCCTCCCCCATAGTTGAAAGAGTGACAGGCCCAAAATCAAGGGACGTTCGAGCCAAAATGCCTGGACACACAGAGTTTGAAGCAATTTAAGTCATAGGAAGAGGGAAAGACTGATTCTGGGAGAGAGTTCCAGAGCTCAGCTGTTGAGTAGAAGAAAGTTTGAGAGTAACGTTTCACTCTGGTTGGAGAGTTGCACAGAGTAGGGGTGGGATTGAGTTGGTACCACGTGCCCTACGTAAAGGAGGTGGTATGCACTGGGATAGCTCTGAGGAACACTGATTATTATAGTAGCGATAGAATAGCGAGAGAGATGCAATATTGCGGCGGAGAGAGAGAGACTGCAGAGAGTTGGTGAGTGGACGGGAGTTAATGATACGAAAGGCCTTCCTTTCAACTTTGTGAGCGGTGTGAGAGGAACCCTACCCACACATGTGAACAATACTCAATACAAGGGCGCACTATGCCCCTGTACAGAGCAAGAAGCTGTGCAGGGGAAAAGAACCCCCCTAAGGCGGGGTTGAGCACATAAAGGTTACTGACTATCTCAATTAATCCTTTTAGCAACCAATATCCTTCCTAAGCTTCATAACATGGTCTAAATGCAGCTGAAATACAAACAGAAAGACGTCTCCGGTACAGAAGGGGTTAATAAGATCTGTGGCAGTAAAACTGAGATCATTCCAAATTTGTTAATTGCTGTAGGCCCTCTTCAAACTGAATAAAATCATCTAATTACAGTAGCCAGAATAAAGTTAACATGACATCACCTGAAGGGGTTAAATGAGGAATGCCTGTAGAAAGGGAAGTCGAGAGTTCCCGCCTAAATATAATAAATAGTTCCCGCCTAAATATAATAAATAGTTCCCGCCTAAATATAATAAATAGTTCCCGCCTAAATATAATAAATAGTTCCCGCCTAAATATATAAATAGTTCCCCTAAATATAATAAATAGTTGTTCCCGCCTAAATATAATAAATAGTTCCCGCCTAAATATAATAAATAGTTCCCGCCTAAAATAAATAGTTCCCGCCTAAATATAATAAATAGTTCCCGCCTAAATATAATAAATAGTTCCCGCCTAAATATAATAAATAGTTCCCGCCTAAATATAATAAATAGTTCCCGCCTAAATATAATAAATAGTTCCCGCCTAAATATAATAAATAGTTCCCGCCTAAATATAATAAATAGTTCCCGCCTAAATATAATAAATAGTTCCCGCCTAAATATAAATAGTTCCCGCCTAAATATAATAAATAGTTCCCGCCTAAATATAATAAATAGTTCCCGCCTAAATATACTAAATAGTTCCCGCCTAAATATAATAAATAGTTCCCGCCTAAATATAATAAATAGTTCCCGCCTAAATATAATAAATAGTTCCCGCCTAAATATAATAAATAGTTCCCGCCTAAATATAGTAAGTAGTTCCCCCCTAAATATAATAAATAGTTCCCGCCTAAATATAATAAATAGTTCCCGCCTAAATATAATAAATAGTTCCCGCCTAAATATAATAAATAGTTCCCGCCTAAATATAATAAATAGTTCCCGCCTAAATATAATAAATAGTTCCCGCCTAAATATATAAATAGTTCCCGCCTAAATATAATAAATAGTTCCCGCCTAAATATAATAAATAGTTCCCGCCTAAATATAATAAATAGTTCCCGCCTAAATATAATAAATAGTTCCCGCCTAAATATAATAAATAGTTCCCGCCTAAATATAATAAGTAGTTCCCGCCTAAATATAATGAATAGTTCCCGCCTAAATATAATAAGTAGTTCCCGCCTAAATATAATAAATAGTTCCCGCCTAAATATAATAAATAGTTCCCGCCTAAATATAATAAATAGTTCCCGCCTAAATATAATAAATAGTTCCCGCCTAAATATAATAAATAGTTCCCGCCTAAATATAATAAATAGTTCCCGCCTAAATATAATAAATAGTTCCCGCCTAAATATAATGAATAGTTCCCGCCTAAATATAATGAATAGTTCCCGCCTAAATATAATGAATAGTTCCCGCCTAAATATAATGAATAGTTCCCGCCTAAATATAATAAATAGTTCCCGCCTAAATATAATGAATAGTTCCCGCCTAAATATAATGAATAGTTACCGCCTAAATATAATGAATAGTTCCGCCTAAATATAATAAATAGTTCCCGCCTAAATATAATAAATAGATCCCGCCTAAATATAATAAATAGTTCCCGCCTAAATATAATAAATAGTTCCCGCCTAAATATAATAAATAGTTCCCGCCTAAATATAATGAATAGTTCCCGCCTAAATATAATAAATAGTTCCCGCCTAAATATAATGAATAGTTCCCGCCTAAATATAATGAATAGTTACCGCCTAAATATAATGAATAGTTCCCGCCTAAATATAATGAATAGTTCCCGCCTAAATATAATGAATAGTTCCCGCCTAAATATAATGAATAGTTCCCGCCTAAATATAATGAATAGTTCCCGCCTAAATATAATAAATAGTTCCCGCCTAAATATAATAAATAGTTCCCGCCTAAATATAATAAATAGTTCCCGCCTAAATAATAAATAGTTCCCGCCTAAATATAATAAATAGTTCCCGCCTAAATATAATAAATAGTTCCCGCCTAAATATAATAAATAGTTCCCGCCTAAATATAATAAATAGTTCCCGCCTAAATATAATAAATAGTTCCCGCCTAAATATAATAAATAGTTCCCGCCTAAATATAATAAATAGTTCCCGCCTAAATATAATAAATAGTTCCCGCCTAAATATAATAAATAGTTCCCGCCTAAATATAATAAATAGGCTGATGTTTGATAAGGGGGAGATGAGCCGTCTTTCTGGCCCCCCTTCTTCCTCATGTTTATCCCCATTGGTTTTGAGATTGTAGGACGTTCGCCCCAATAGTTTGGTGATTCTAAAGAAATTTTGCCCCATTTCTGCCAATATTAAGACCTTCTGTGCCATTTAGGTGTCGATTTTTTCCTGGCGAGCGATAGCGAGCCTGTAATTTTAGAGAACCGGCCGTTAGCAGGGACATTTATCTACCGAAAAATTTACAAATGTATCTTCAAAAGGGGTCAATACTCTATTAAACTATTTTATTCAGCTTAGGAAGGACGTATGCCCATTGAATGTCTATAGACTATCTTAATTGATCCTTTTAGCTACCAATACGTCACCGGTACAGAAATGGTTAATATTAAATTCTGAAGTCGCTGCATCAGAGTTGCCAAGAAATATTGCCGGGAAAATGGTATATTGTTGTTAGATTATTATATGTTATTATGGCCACTTTAGTTGCCCCTTTCATACCCATGTATCTTACATGAAGCTGAATGAATCTATCAGCTAGATCAAATGAAGACTGTTTCTTTACCAAAACGAATACATCCTACGACACAGAGAGAGAGAGAGAGAGAGAGAGAGAGAGAGAGAGAGAGAGAGAGAGAGAGAGAGAGAGAGAGAGAGAGAGAGAGAGAGAGAGAGAGAGAGAGAGAGAGAGAGAGAGAGAGAGAGAGAGAGAGAGAGAGAGAGAGAGAGAGAGAGAGAGAGAGAGAGAGAGAGAGAGAGAGAGAGAGAGAGAGAGAGAGAGAGAGAGAGAGAGAGAGAGAGAGAGAGAGAAGAGAGAGAGAGAGAGAGAGAGAGAGAGAGAGAGAGAGAGAGAGAGAGAGAGAGAGAGAGAGAGAGAGAGAGACTGTGTGTTGCAGGTATGTGTACTTGTGGGTGCTTAGAATGTTGAGACTGATTTTTGGTAAGGGGGGGGGGGGGGGTTTGTCTATGTATGTATTTTAAACTTAGGAAAGGGCTCTCGTAGGCAGGGTTTGTAACTACCAATCAGAGAGCTCCTTCGTAGATATACTCGTTCACACGACCAATCAGAGCGCTTGTAGTTCCCCAGTCCTTCGCGTTCATGGGGATCAGCTGATCTCTCTCTCTCTCTCGTTCGCGCGCGATCTGTACGCTCTTCATGTGACACTAATTCTATCGTTTTCTGATTCCTCCTACTGCCTAACCCCTTCAGCACCACAATGTTTTTTTACAATTTATTCTGGTTAAAACTAGGCGATTCTTTGCAGTTTAGGAAGGACCTGTGTTTTTATTAAAGTTTCCTAAAGTTATGACTTTACTCCTAAACTCAATTAATGAAATCAACAAATATATGTGGCAGTCCAGGGATTCGAACCTAGGATGCTCACACCGAAATTCAGTGCATTTATCCATTGCGCTACGAAGACTGGTGGACAAGCCTACGATTTATTATGCTATTTCGAATCCTGCATATCAATCTAAGCATGTACACACTTTCCAACTGCGCTATCATAGGCTATGGATAGATGGAAGGAAGGAGTAATTAATGGGGCCTTAACCCTAAGGAAGGCCTCTCTATAAACTACCCTTGAACCTGAATGAATAATGATTAAGGTTGTTTTGAGATCGCATTTACCCATTTGAGTCGTATAGGTAGATTTCAAACTAAAGAAAATCGTCTAATGGTAACCAGAATATGATAACAATTACTTAATGTGAAGGGTAGGTATTTATTATTCTGGACCCCCTTTTCACTCAAGTTTAGCCCCATTAGTTTGGTAATTTTAAGATTTTCTTTGGTATCGTTTTTTCCCCCGCAAGCGATAGCGAGCCTGTAATTTAAGAGGAATCAGCCAGGACATTTTTCTACCGAAAAATTTACAAATTTATCTAGAAGTTTGGGGTTGGGGGCATTTTTTAAAGCTTGACGGAGATCTTCGGAAGAAAGTAAACATAAATAAATGTATAAATACATGAACAAATATATACACATCCCCCCCCCCCCCCGAAATACATGTACAGTCGGCCTAATATGTATTTTGTTCTATAATTGGTATCAGCAATATCTAAACAGGATTTCTTCATTTCGAGTTAGATATACAAACATGTTTCTACACTTACCCACCCTATTCAACATATGACGGACATTGATACAGTACAAAGCGAGCCAAACGTAATGACAGCTGAGACATGACTTATTTGCACCACTGTACTGTAGGCTACTTTGTTCGCTTAAGGGGGGTCACCTGTTTTTTTTTCTTTCTCTCCTCTTCTCTCTTTCTTTGGCTTGTATCCATTCGGCTCCATTCAGCCAAACTGTTTTAATACGTTTATCTACTGGTGAGCATAGCGAGCCAGCATATTTGTTATTTTTGTTTGACAGCAGGCTAAATTTGTACATTTTTCGATAGAAAAATTTCTCCGGCGAACCCGGATTTCTTCATATAATGCTGGCTCGCTATCGCTCGCCAGGAAGAAATCGACACCTAGATGGGGATAAACGTCTTAAAATAGTTGGCTGAATGGGGCCGAATGGATACAAGCCAGAGAAAGAGAGAAAAGGACAGAAATAACAAAAAGCAGGTCACCCCCCTTAAGTGAGATAGTCCGAAACCTGTTAATTGCTGGAGGCCAATTTTATGCTGAACAAAATCATCTAATAGTCGCCAGAATAAAGCTAGAAAGGACGGCACCGGTACTGAAAGGGGTAATGAAGCACTTATAGCTATCAATAAAGTGGTCCTCCTCACATGGTAGAGCTTCTATTGATTCTCACAGCCAAACTCCCGCTTCACAAGTTGTATCAGCTAAACATGAACGTCTTGTATCCTAAATGTCTTGGTTAAGGGAGCCCACCTCGCTGTTTTTTCTTTCTCTCTTCTCTTTGGCTTGTATCCATTCGGCCCCATTCAGCCCACTGTTTTAAGACGTTTACCCCCATCCAGGTGTCAATATTTTCCTGGTGAGCGCGAGCCAGCATATATATTTGTTTTGTTTTGAGAGCAAGCTAAATTTGTACATTTTTCTATCGAAAAATGTCTCCGTTTCTCAATACAATGCTGGCTCGCTATCGCTCGCCAGGAATATCGACACCTGGAAGTAAACAAATTACACTTGGATGGGGATAAACGTATTAAAACAGTTAGTTGGCTGAATACCCCCCTCTTTGAGAGTTAAAAGGGTAGATTGAGATTGTTTGAAGTATTATTGTGGCTAGAGCTCCTTCCTAAGCTGAATAAAATCGTCTAATAATTGCCAGTACTGTATATGATTAAAAGGACGTTCCTGGTACTGAAGGGGTAGATATATTTGCTCGATTACTTTAATCGTTTGCGAGTTAGCCTATAGAGGTTTTGGCCTACTCATTTGCAACATGGTTTAGCTTCCTTCCCTCATGTATGTACAGTCGGGATTATAAACCCTTTTCAAGATCCGATCACGCAGTTTGTTCTGTTTTCTGTCTGTTATTTAACGAGTTTATTCAGATTATGGTGTATGGAAGTAAGAGGGATAATTGAGATAGTCTTTACCTTTATAATCCTAACAGTTCCTTCCTAAACTGTATAACATCGTCTAATGCTATACTGTTAAAATACGTTATCATCTTCAAAGTGTTGATTCTATTACACATATTTTCGAAACTGTATTGTATCTTCTTCCTAATTCTTTACCTAATATTTGTATAATCTAATTTATAAATTTCACTTCCAACACCAAACACCTCCCAATGAAATTAATGAAAGCATGTGATCATTACACCATCAAGACAATTAGTACATCATTCATTTTCATTTTCATTTTCTATGGAGCTCGTCCTGGAATCTTTTACGACTCTGAACCTCACGATTCTATACAGAACTGGCCATTTGTATCGGCACTAGTGACAATGAATATATATCCATTTATCATTGTTCTAGGCTTCATAATGTATCAGAATTAATGACCACGACTCCACACTCGGGGTCATAAGTCCTGCCCTTAACCCATTCAGCACCGGAGAATTAGACGATTTCATTCAGCCTAGGAAGGACGTCTACACATCAAAAGGCTGCAGACTATCTTAATTAATCCTCTTAGCTACAACATATCCTTCCTAAGCTGCACAAAATCTTCTAAATATAGCTAGAATACAATTACAAATACGTCACCGGTATCAGTATGGGATACATATTCGAAGGAGTATTGAAAAAAAAAAAAAAATTATATATGTTTCTACCGAAAAATGTACAAATTTATCTTGAAAGGG
The DNA here is from genome assembly GCA_032716605.1 of Paralithodes platypus. Taxonomy (NCBI): domain Eukaryota; kingdom Metazoa; phylum Arthropoda; class Malacostraca; order Decapoda; family Lithodidae; genus Paralithodes; species Paralithodes platypus. The sequence continues at coordinate 1,169,356 of CM064567.1, forward strand.
GGATCTTGGGGGTGTTTTTCAAGTTTGATGGAGGCCTAGCGAGGAAACTAAGACAAATATACAAGTAAATCAATAATAGACCAACAAATAAGCCCTACCCCCTTAAATAAATAGTAAGGTCATTTGTCCCCTTCAAATTTTAACCCCTTCAATACCGGTGACGTGTTTTTCATTATACTCTGGCAATTATTAGACGGTTTTATTCAGCTTAGGAGGATGTCTACCTGTTAATATATTATAAACTATCTCCATTAATTCATTTAGCTACCGTATCATATGTACTATTGTGGACATAAGCCTGCTAGAGAATCGCGAAATGTGTTGGTAACATTTCTGCCCCCCCCCCCCCCCCGCTTCCCCACCCTATCCCCACCCTTTCACACTCTCTCAAACAATCCCCTCCTTCCCTCTTTCTTGCCTTCTTTCTTGCTTCACGTCTATAAGCTCCTCCCCCTGGTTTGTTTTCCAGCAATAACTTCTCTCTCCCTTCTGTCTCTCTATTTTTCCTCTCTCATCAATCCATTGCATATTATGCATGTTTTCAAAGCTTCTTCCTAAATGAAATACCATATCGTTACATTAGCATTAGGTCGACCACGTAGTTCATGTTCATATTAGCCTTTATATAACAAACATAGCATAATATACAGATTTAGGATCCATTCCAAGGTGGAAGTAAATTACGGTCCCATTATCCCGGTGCTATACCCTGTATCAAAGACGTCGTCGGTACAGAAGGGGTTAACAGTCCCATTATCCCGGTGCTATACCCTTTATCAAAGACGTCGTCGGTACAGAAGGGGTTAACAGTCCCATTATCCCGGTGCTATACCCTGTATCAAAAAGATAGGCCAGAAATTCTTAACCCTAACCTATGTAACTTAAAATTGGCTAGAGCAAATGGGCTGACATTTTTCACACCTATTCCCTGGCTGACCCTTCCCGAATGGTAGAAATATTAGCTGGATTACTCTAGTCGTTTGTGATTTACGGAGGTTAATGTTCAAGAGTTGACTTACTTGGAACAGGAAATAGTACAGTGGCGCTAATAAGTTATGTCTCAGCTGTCTTTACGTCTGACTCGCTCTGTTCAGTATTAATGTCAGTCAGATGTTGAATAGGATGGGTACGTGTAGGAATATGTTTGTATATCTCACTCAAAAAGAAGAAATCGTGCGTAAAATTACTGCTACCAATTATTGATCAAAACATAATTGGTGCTGATACATGACTTATAAGGCCGACTGTACTATTTCTTAAGTCATAGCTGTGTAATGTCCCTCACACACATCATCAGTTAGGTTTCTGGCGGATTAATTATTTTAGCTGAACCTTTGAGGGGTGTAGGGAATATTTGTTTAGTCTATGGATACCGGTACATGTATTTATTTATTTGTTTAGTTTCCTCCCTAGATTCCATCAAGCTTAAAAAATACACCCCCAAGACCCCCATTCGATATATATTTGTACATTTTTTCGGTAGAAAAATGTCCCGGCCTTCCTTCCTAAAATTATAGGCTCGCTATCGCTCGCCAGGAAAAGTCGACACCTAAAGGACACGAAAGTTGACAAGGAAATGGGGCGAAAGGTCTTAAATTCGCCAAAATTAATGGGATAAACGTCCTAAAATTTCATAACAAATGGGGCTAATCATGAGGGAGAAGTGGGTCCAGAAAAGCCCTATACCTCCTTTATGTTATTGTAATCACTCCTGTCTGTCTGTTTGCGTGTTCGTTAATTATCTTCAGAGTAATGAGTATAAACTAGGCTAATTGTGGGGCACATTGGTATAATTTGTTTAACTAAAACTTAATGTATTTATTTTATTGATTTGCAGAGGTCTTCATTACATATAATGTTTTTTTTATTGCAGAGGTAATCGTTGGTTGTAATATGTTTTATTGTTGTTTTATATGGTTTGTTATTATTGATAGTGTTCGGAATACTGTTGTTGATTTGATGATCGGGCATATAAGATACAATATTAATTCTGTATATTGGTTTACAGGTGTTCTGGTGAGCCGCCGCTGTCAACGCTGGATAACAGTAGAGATCCTAGATGGTTTCTACAACAAGGAACAAGGCCGAATTACTGAACAAGGCTTAAATAGTGAACAAAACCCAGATCAATGAACAAGGAAAGATCAATTAGTGAACAATACCTGATCAACTAGTGTACGTAAAACAATATGCAAACCAGATAAATTACTGAACAATACTAGAACAATGAACTATACCAGATCAATGAACATACTAGATCATGTAGTGAACAATACTAGAACAGTCGGTGAACAAGGGTGAATGAGTAAACAATTCCAGAGAGTCGTTGAACAAGAATAGATCAGTGAACAAATCATTCCAGCAAGATCCAAATCCCTCATGAATAACCAGAGAATTGTCCAAGATAAGCGAACACTCTCATCAATCCCTCTTATAGGATTAGTGAACAAAAGCAGATCAATGAACGAGCCTGTTATCCTTCCCGGAAGATCAGCAAACAATCCTGAACCAACAAATATGGTCCAAATCCACCCTGTAGCATCAGCGAACAATCCTGAACCAGCAAATATGGTCCAAATCCACCCTGTAGGATCAGCGAACAATCCTGAACCAGCAAATATGGTCCAAATCCACTCTGTAGGATCAGCGAACAATCCTGAACCAGCAAATATGGTCCAAATCCACCCTGGAGGATCAGCGAACAATCCTGAACCAGCAAATATGGTCCAAATCCACCCTGTAGGATCAGGGAACAATCCTGAACCAGCAAATATGGTCCAAATCCACCCTGGAGGATCAGCGAACAATCCTGAACCAGCAAATATGGTCCAAATCCACCCTGTAGGATCAGCGAACAATCCTGAACCCAAATATGGTCCAAATCCACCCTGTAGGATCAGCGAACAATCCTGAACCAGCAAATATGGTCCAAATCCACCCTGGAGGATCAGCGAACAATCCTGAACCAGCAAATATGGTCCAAATCCACTCTGTAGGATCAGCGAACAATCCTGAACCAGCAAATATGGTCCAAATCCACCCTGTAGGATCAGCGAACAATCCTGAACCAGCAAATATGGTCCAAATCCACCCTGTAGGATCAGCGAACAATCCTGAACCAACAAATACGGTCCAAATCCACCCTGTAGAATCACCGAACAAGGCCGGATCAGAGATGAAGACTTGATCAGCGAACGTGGCCTGAACAAAGATGAAGTAATTGATCATCGGACGAGCTCTGTTAGAGAATGATCAGGTCTCCAAGGTCTGCAGGCAGCTCTCACTGGGGGTGCATTGACATCTCTAGCATGGGGTCGGTGGCAGTCGGAAGTCTTGCTATCCTGGGATTTTTCCGTCGTTCCTGCTGAGCTGTGGGATATTCTGCACTTTCACCCAAGGTTAGTTAATGGACTGTGTTATTATTAGGTATCATATTAGTATTAGCCAGAATAAAGTAAAAAAGGATGTCGACGGTACAGAAGGGGTTAATAATCATGGAGGATTTTGCTTGCTCAGTCAGTATTTTTGGCCTACTAATAATGAATAGGGTATACTGTAAAGGGAGCTAAAACTGTGATCATAATATTATACTCAATGTAAACACTCACTCGACTGAAACATCTCAGCCAAGTGGGGTACCTCTCTTGTCTCAGTATGTAAAGTGCTGCTCTATTAAGGGGAGGTAGTCGCTTTTTCTGAACCCCCTTCTCCCTCGTGTTTTGCATAATAGTTTTGATATCTTAAGACGTTCGTTCCATTAGTTAGTGTTTGAGATATTTCGCCTCATTTCTTTGTCAATATTAAGACCTTTCGTGCCATTTAGGTGTGATTTTTTTCCTGGCGAGCGATAGCGAGCCTGTATTTTTAGAAGGCCATGACATTTGTATACCGAAATATTTACATAATTATCTTAAAAGGGGATCTAAGAGCGTATTTCTTGTGGCTTGATGGAGGTCTAACGAGGAAACTAAAAAATAATTCAATATATAAATATATAGACCAAAAAACAAGCACTGCCCCCGTTACCTGTTGATCTTGGATGACGTCATTGAGCAAATGTATTGTAACGGAGGTTTATTTTTAAACTATCTTACTTTAACATTTAGTAGCCAAACTAGATTGGCTACTCACAAAAATCCCATGCCTCATTGCTGGGATTGAACTCAGGACCAGTCGGTAGACAGTGGAAGAATTTTAATTGACATTAGCTCGATGGCTCAAGTAATTTATTAAGTTTGTTTCATTTATCTTATTTTTTCCTCCCTAGACCTCCATCAAGCTTAAATAATACGCCCCAAGACCCTCTTCAAGATCAATTTGTGCGTTTTTCGATAGAAAAATGCCCCTCCTAAATTGCAGGCTCTATTTCCCTCGCTAGGACAAATTTTTACACCTACTGTAAATGGCACGAAAGGTCGTTCAATTGTCAAGCTATTTGGGCGAATGTCTTAAACTCTGGAATTTAATGGGGCTAAGCATGAATGAGAAGCGGACCCAGACCCCCCTCCCTGTTCCAAATAGATAGGCTAGACATCGTGAACACTAACCTGTAACTCAAAAGGGGTTTAAACAAATGAGCTGTAAAATTCCACACCTATTCCCTGGCTGACCCTTCCCAAATGGTACGAATATGTGCTGGATTACTGTAGTCGTTGTGAGTTATAGACGCTAATGGTCAAGAGTTTTGGCCATCATATTTGGAACAGTGTATAGCTTTGAAATGTTTATGCCTCGATGTATGTCCCAGACTGTTGTACAGTTGGCCACATAAGTTCTGTTCCTATCCGTGATCTTATACATGTAAATATAATGCGCATGATTGAATTACGAGTGTAGTTTCTTATGTTGTCTGTTAACTCAGCTGATTAATCAACTGATAATGAAAAGAAACCACACTTGCAATTCATGCATACAATTTTACTTTCGTACGTAAGATTGCGACAAGGGACATAATTTATGTGGCCAACTGTACCTTCCAGTACAGTACATAATATCGTGATCTTAACCCGTTCAGTACCAGTGACGTCCTTTTAATCATATTCTGGACACTATTAGACAATTATATTCAGCTTAGGAAGGATCTGTGGTATCTAAAAGGATTATGCCTAATTGAGATAGTTTATAGTCTGTTAATGGTTAGAGGTCCTTCCTAAACTTAATATAATCATCTAATACTTGCCCGAATGTAATGAAAAGGACGTCACTTGTACTAAATGGGTTAATTAATCACTTGCGAGTTTCAGGCTATAAGGAAGTTGGAGCCGTAAACATCGATATATATCAGAAATACAATAATAATGTAGGTTTCTGATATATATAAAGTATAGATAAATTGGTTTATTGTATTTATATATGTACTATACCCTATTCCAAGTAAGTTGGCCCAAACTCTTGAACATTAACCTCTATAACTCACAAACGACTACAGTAATCCAGCTATTATATCTACCATTAGGGAAGGGTCAGCCAGGAAATAGGTGTGGAAACTTACAGCCCATTTGCTCTAGCCCTTTTAGAGTTACAGAGGTATAGGGTTCACGATTTTAGGCTCACCTACTTGGACCAGGGTATAGGACCGTATTCTAGTTAATAATGCTGCTAAATATCGATGTCTACAGCTCCAACTTCCTTATAGCCTGAAACTCGCAAGTGGTCAATTTATCAAAGCTATTCCGAACTTTACCCTTTCATGGTCATGGTCCGATTACGTATTTCTTTTCTGTTTTCTGGCTATTATTTAACTATTTTTATTCAGATTAGGAAGGGTGTATGTAAGTCAGGGTGGATTGAGATAGTCTTTACCCGTATAATACCCACAGCTCCTTCCTAAGTTGCTACAAATCGTGTAATGATAGCCAGAATATACTGTCAACACGCGTCCTAATCTGTAATCCCTTCTGTACCGGCGACATCCATTTATTTTTATTCTGGCTACTATTAGAGGGTTGTATTTAGTTTAGAAAAGGCCTCCAGCTATTTACAGGCTTCGAACTATCTTAATATCTTATCCTTTTTCACTACCATAGCTGCTAAGTATAGCAAGCATTTAATTAAAAAGACGTCGCCAGTACAAAAGGAGTTACAGGGTGAATCGAATCTTCTCATAATATTTTTTGAGCTAGGATTCAAAATTTCGGAGCTTCGCTTTGTTGTTCGAATTGTTCATACAAATATCTGGGCCTGTCTTGGTAGGGGAGATGGTGTCGTTTTTCTGGTCCCAGTTCCTCATGTTTAGCCTCACTAGTTTTCAGATTTTAAACGTTCGTTCCATTAGTTTGGCGATTTTAACACCTTTCACCCCATTTCTTTGTCAATATTAGGACCTTTCGTGACATTTAGGTGTCGATTTTTTCCTGGCGATCGATAGCGAGCCTGTAATTATATGAGGAACCGGCCTTCGGGTGGGACAATTTTCTACCGAAAAATGTACAAATATTTCTCGAAGGGGGATCAATTGGGTATCTTATTAAGCTTGATGAATTTCTATCGAAGACACTAAAATATATATATATATATATATATATATATATATATATATATATATATAAATAAATAAATAGGCCAAAAAGTAACCCTTTCTGTACCGGGGCCGTCCTTTCAACTTTATTCTGGCTATTATTAGACGATTTTACTCAGCTTTACAAGGGGCCTCCAGCAATTAACAGGCTTCGAACTATCTCAATCAAACCCTATTTACTACCACAAATCCTTCTTAAGCTGCACAATATCGTCTAAATATAGCTAGAATTAAATTATAAAGACGTCGCCGGTACGGAAGGGGTTAAGGGAATGTTTTTAGTTTGTTCCCTAGACCTCCACCAAATTTAAAATAATACCCCCCCCCCCTGCTTCGAGATAAATGAGAAAATTAGAAAAATTTCCCGGCCAAAGGCCGGTTCCTCCTAAATTACAGACTGGCTGTAGCTCGCCAGGAAAAAAGTCGGCACCTAAATGGCACGAAAGGCCTTACAATTTAGAGAAATTAGGCGAAATTTTGTAAAATCGCCAAACTAATGGGCCGAACGTCTTAAAATTTCAAAACTAATAGGGCTAAACATGAGGGAATAGTAGGCGGTCCAGACAAAAATATCCCCCCTTAAACTGCTCAATATCGTCTAAATATAGTATAATGAGACTAAAAATATCCCCCCTTAAACTGCTCAATATCGTCTAAATATAGTATAATGAGACTAAAAATATCCCCCCTTAAACTGCTCAATATCGTCTAAATATAGTATAATGAGACTAAAAATATCCCCCCTTAAACTGCTCAATATCGTCTAAATATAGTATAATGAGACTAAAAATATCCCCCCTTAAACTGCTCAATATCGTCTAAATATAGTATGAGACTAAAAATGACATCGCCGGTACGGAAGGGGTTAACCCTTCCTGTACCGGCGACGTCTGTTATATTATATTTTAGCTATAGTTAACAGATTTTATGCAGCTTAGGATTGATCTGTGGTAGTTAATTGAGCGTTGATGGAGATAGTTCGAAGCCTAATAATTGCTCGAGATCCTTCCTAAACTGAATAACATCGATTAGTAGTAGCCGGAATGAAACGAAACAGGATGTCGACGGTACAGAAGGGGTTAAGGGGGAAGATAAATTTATTTATTTGTCGATTTATATATTATATTATTATTATTTAAGTTTCCCCCCTAGACCTCCATCAAGCTTAAACAACACATCCCCAAGATCCCCCTTCTAGATAAATTTGTACATTTTTCGGTAGAAAAATGTACCAACCGAAGGCCAATTACAGGCTCGCTATCGCTCGCTAGGACAAAAATGACACCCTACTGGCACGAAAGGTCTTAATATTGACAAAGAAATGGGGCGAAAGATCTTGAAATCGTTTAAGTAATAGGCCAAACATCTTAAAATCTAAAATCTAATGTGGATACACAGGGAGAAGGGGGGCCATCAAAAACAACTATCTCCCCTTATGCCATTCAGTTCAGGAAGGACCTTTATCAGTCATAGGGGTCAAAACTATCTCTATCATCATTCTCACTCCTACAGTTCCTTCCTAATCTGAATAAAATCGTCAAATAATAGTCAGAATAAAGATAAAAACAACTTGACCCGTAATGAATGGGTTAACCCCTTCTGACCGGCGACGTCTTTTGTATATTATGTCAGCTACATTTAGCCTAGGAAGCTTAGGAAGGATATATGGAAGCTAGAATGATTAATTAAGATATTCTATAGCCTTTCCATGGGTAGAAGTCCTTCCTAAGCTGAATTAAACGGTCTAATAGTTGTCAGAATGTAATGAAAATTACGTCACCTACCGGTACTGAAGGGGTTAAATCCATATAATTTGCTTACAATTCTACGTTTTCTATGCCACGTCGAACAAAGATTATTATGTGAACTGAGCACTTTGGAACTGAGCGATAATTTATGAAAAAACGCTCATAATGCCATTAGTTTTTTAAAGATTATAGTATATTTCTTTGTTTTGTTTATCAGTGGTTCGGGGTTCGCTATAGAAGGAGAGCGATCATTTGTGTGAGCCCTTGAAGATTATGACGCATTTTGATCGTTTACTCTGGCCATCATTAGACGATTTTATATAGCTTAGGAAGGATCTGTGGGCATCAAAAGGGTAACTACTATCTACACATTTTCATAGATTATTCTGGCTATCATTAGACGATTTTATACAGATTAGGAAGGATTTGAGGGCATCATAAGGGTAAGTACTATCTCAATGAACCCTCCGGCTTTCACACACACTTCCTAATCTGAATAAAATCGTCTAACAATAGCTGGAAGAACCTGTTTAAATGCGCCATGGTCCTCAAAGGGTTAGGTGAGGTTAATGATACCAGAGGCACCAAAATAGCAGAGGTTAGCCGATTTCCGTTACTGCAGGGTCTTGGTGGTGGGGGGTAGCTAGTTAAGGGGTTGGGGATGAGAAACTGAGGGGAGAGGGGGGGGGATGGCTTTATTCTGTGGTTGAGTTCGGTGGGTGGTAGACGTGTGTTCTAAACATTGTGTCTTTATTATTACAAAATGTGTAAATTTTTCAGTAGATATATGTCCTGCCCGAAGGCCAATTCCTACCAAATTGCAGGCTTGCTATTGCTCGCCAGGAAAAAAATTGACACCTAAATGTGGTGAAAGGTCTTAAAAACAGCAAACTATTGGGGCTAAACATGAGGAAGGGGGTCCAGAAACTCTCCCCCTATACCCTTTAAGTGATCAGCGATAAAGTGACTCTGTATATCAACTTTTAGACCAATAAGTGAATAACGGGACCACTTGTGAACTATACTGTACAAATAACCTTACAAAATACCTAATGGTGAAACAGTGAGCCAAGTTGGACTATACCCTGTTCCAAATAGGTAGGTCATATTAGAGGAGACTGTTGGTGAAGTGTTGAAGTGTTGGTGGTAGTTCCAGTAACCTAACCCTTCTTGGCTCTTGTTCCAGTGGTGGCAGTGGACCGAGTGAGGGAAGACTGAGGCTGTGGGTGAGTGTTCACTATGTTTTGTAGCAAACTTTTTCTTCATCGTTATCCTCTGGGAAAGAGTGGAAATATGTTACTTGAAGTAGATGCGGAGTTACATGGAGGGATAGACAGATGAATGAGGAAGTAGGAGAGTGGTGTGGTGTGGATGTAAATGTGCTGGAAAGTGTGAAAAGTAACACCTTGAGATGGTTCGGCCATGTGGAAACCTATGGGAAGCAAGAGCATCACTAAGAGAGTGTACAAGAGCGAGGTGGAAAGACAGAGAGGGAGAGATAAACCAAGAGAGAGGTGGAAGGATGGAGTTAAGAAGTATATGCGTGAAAGCGGTGCTGGATGGGCATTAACTGACTGGAGACAGAGGTGCAAGGGGGCGATTCGTTCGTGGCCTTCCCTTCGGGGATCACAGCGTCTGGTAATAGATAGATAGATAGTACCGGCTGAGTTCTGGTTGCACCTGCCATGCTTGTTGCCAGACGCTTCTAAGAGGGTTATAAGCTTGCCACCCATAAATAATCAATGTACTTAGTGCATTGGTTGATGAAGGGTGTATGTACACTCTGATACCATAGTCTCTAGCCCACTCCTCTCTGGCAAGAGGTGAGGCCAGAACCCTTACTGGACGGCGGCCCACGGTGATAGTTAGGGGTGGGGTTGGGGGGAGAGGGCAACGCACACACGAACACACGAGTCTGCTTTCAGCGAAAAAGCATGCAAAATATTGATCGATTTTTCTGGGTGTTGTGCCTGGTATAGGGAGAGTTCGACCCATTGTTACCATTGAAGCGTGTTCCATTTCGGTCAGAGCTACATATATTGCACCAGGGCGACGTAGATAGAGCAGAATTAGCCGGGAAATAGCTATATTCTTCCCTATAGAAGCCACCGCCGGGAATGGGTTTAGTTTAGCTCACAAATGTTAGCCATCAATTTGATCGTGCCATATAGGTCTGCCATACCCTATAATTTATTGCTTGATATGTCATCACCACCAGATATAAAATTAATTGTAGTTAGACTTTGTTGAATAAGGGTGGAAGCAAGAAAGGCGGCCATCTTGAATCGGTGGTGTTAAATTTGGTCCACTTTTTCGCCATATTTTTAGTATTTTGCCATCCTATATTAATGGTAAGACCAGCGGGGTCTGTGTTACATTTTTGTTTTGTCGTGCCGGGGGGGGGGGGGGGGGGGTCTTATATTGACATCATATATTGGATAGTGGTGGGTAAAAATGCAATTGAGGTGGAAAACATGGGAATTATCTAGGCAACTTTATTTACACTACTCCTACGTTATCGTCTATTTTAAATGTTTTTTGTTTTCTGTTATTTGCCCCTTGCTGGCAATATATATGATGATAACAAGTCGGGGGGGGGGGCAAAGCCCCTCTCACTCAGGCACATATCCCACAGCTGGGGATGGCCGACTTGAAACAGAGACTAATCAGGGACAACACAACATAAGAAACAAAATACAAAGTCACACACATCTAGGTTTCCCAGGAGAAGACCCAGAGACCAGGGATCATTAAGGTCAGCACTCCCCCGGCCCCCTGATCTCACTTGGAAAGATCGTATTACCCACTCTTGCTAAAATAGCTTCCAGGGGTTCTTTACCCCTGTGCAGCTTCTTGCTCTGTGCAGGGGCAAAGTGCGTCCATGCATTGAGTATTGTTCACACATGTGGGGAGAATCCTCACACAGCACTTCTAGAAAAAGTAGAAAAGAAAGCCTCCTGTCTTCGCCGTAATGTTGCATCTCTCTCTCTATTCTACCGCTATTACAATAATCAGTGTCCCTCAGAGCTCTCTCATCCCCTCTTCGTAGAACATGTAGCACCCATCTTGCAACACAATCCCACCTACTCTGTGCAACTCTCCAATGCAAGAGTGAAACGTCTTTCTTCTATTCAACAGCTGAGCTCTGGAACTCTTTACTAGAATCAGTCTTTCCCTCTTCCTATGACTTAAATTGCTTCAAGCTCCGTGTGTCCAGGCATTTTGGCTCGAACGTCCCTTGATTTTGGCCCTGTCACTCTTTCAACTCTGGGAAAGGTGCTCGCTACAGGCAGTTCTGCCTTTTGTCTCCCTTACTCACATACACAGAGCCCGAACAGAAACGATATTTAGGGTCCTGGACCACTTTCGCTTTCCCTTGCCCCCTTTCTCTGTCTCGTCTAGTAAGTGAATTTTACAAGGGGAGGAGGATTCCTAGCCACCCGCCCCAATAATAAACATTGGACAAAACTGGTACAGAATAGCTCACTTGCCCCTTGGTTCTAAATTATACATGATCACACATAATATATTTTTCCGTTCTTTGACAAGTATGGCATCAAAATAGGTAAATATCAATACATTTTAGGGGAGATTAGTTGTTTTTCTGTTCCCCCTTATCCCTCATGTTTAGCCTCATTAGTTTTGAGATTATAAGACGTTCGCCCCAATTAGTAGGGACATTTTTCTATCAAGAATGTACAAATATATCTTGAAGGAGGATCTTGGGCGGGTGTTTTTATAAGCTTGATGGAAGTCTAGCAAGAAAACTAGTTTATATAATAATATATAATTAGATATACCGACCAATATATATATATATATATATACTGTATATATAGATTGCATCGTTCCGTTCTTTGCTAAGCATGTCACCAAAATGGGTACATTTATTTCAATTTAATCATAAACTTTACAATTTGTTTCTGCTTATTTCGTTAAGGGGGGATGTATTTGTTTACTATTGTTATAGTTTCCACCCTAGACCTCCATCAAACTTATTAAAACACCTGCCCAAGACCCTCCTTCAAGATAAATGTGTACATTCTTCGACAGAAAAAATTCTCAGCCAAAGCCCTTGTTCCTCTTAAATTACAGGCTCGCTATCGCTCGCCAAGCAAAACAATCGACACCTAAATGACACGAAAAGTCTTCATATTGACAAATAAATGGGGCAAAAGGTCTCAAAATCACCAAACTAATGGAATGAACGTCTTAATATCTGAAAATATTGGGGCTAAACATGAAGGAAAAGGGGCTCCAGACCATCTCCCCTTATTCCCCTCTGTACCGGCGACGTATTTGTGTACTTTTTTCTGGCTACCGGTAATTAACCATTATTGAGTTTAAACAATTAACAGGCTTGGAACTATCTCACTTTATACCACCACAGATCCTTCTTCAGCTGCACAAACTCGTCCAAATATAGCTAGAATAAATATAAAAAGACATCGCCGGTACAGAAGGGGTTAATGAAATACTTAACCCCTTCAGCACCATGACGCCTATTATTTGTTTCTAGCTAAAATTAGACGATTTTATGCAGTTTAAGAAGTACCTGTGTTCCGTTCTTTGACAAGTATGGCATCAAAATAGGTAAATATCAATACATTTTAGGGGAGATTAGTTGTTTTCTGTTCCCCCTTCTCCCTCATGTTTAGCCCCATTAGTTTTGAGATTATAAGACGTTCGCACTATTAGTAATAGCAACATTTTTCTATCGAAAAATGAACAAATATTTCTTGAAGGAGGATCTTGGTCAGGTGTTTTAATAAGTTTGATGGAGGTCTAACTTATATACAAGTTTATAGTTAAATATACCGAGCCAAATATATATATTATAAACATGGCACTAAAATGTACGGTACATTTATTTCAATTTAATCAGGAGCATTACAATTTGTTTCTGGTTATTTCGTTAAGGGGGAATGAGCACATCTATTCGCTCATTTATGTATGTTTTTACTATTTTTATAGTTTCCACCATAGACCCCCATCAAACTTATTAAAACACCTGCCCAAGACCCTCCTTCAAGATAAATTTGTACATTTTTTGATAGAAAAATGTCCCAGCCGAAGCCCGGTTCCTCTTAAATAACAGGCTCGCTATAGCTCGCCAGGAAAAAATCGACACCTAAATGACACGGAAAGTCTTAATATTGACAAAGAAATGTAGCTTCTGATGCCTCCAGTATCTATAGACGCCCTGAGTCGTGTGCCATTGACCTTAACCCTTTACGAGCGGCCTATGCGTTTTATTTATATGTACCGCCCAGCGGGGTGTTTTTAGCCAAAATAGGGCTGTTTACGTGATCATTTTCATGCCTAAATAAGACCCAGAACGTAAAACAAGTATCTATCCCTGAAAGGGCATAAACAGAGCTTTCGAATGACACCATAACGATCCTTTTATGATGGCCTGTTTTCTTGCAATAACCGTGCAACGCGAGTGCAAAAAGCAGGTAATTAGCCACTTTCCCGATACAATTCCGTATATAGCGAGTGAGAGAGGTAGGAGGGAGGTGAGATTTGTGTCGCGGTGGTCTGGAGCAGTCATACGCTCGCTACTCTCCTGCCACCACTTGTTTCTCTCTCTCGGAAACATTACGTGCTGAATTGCCACTCGAGTTATGTCGAGCGCCGCCACATAGTCCAGCTTTATTTAATTCGACTTATGTGGTGAGCCGCTTTTTAAGGGTTAATAGACATTTGATTGGTATATCCTATCTCAGGGAAGTAAAACCCTTTAGGAATGATAAGCATGGGTTTGTCTCCGAAAGATCGAGGGTGCAGTGATAGCGACGGAGGAAATCCAAGCCCAAAATATTAGCTGAATTTGTCGCTATGTACAATTTGAATTGCATTGCAAAACCGTTCGAAACCCTCGCAAGACTTTATGCACCACAAATGCATCGATGATGTTTGATTTTCTTGCATGTTTGACATCATAGTCAGCGCTTACATAATCTGTCAACGTAAGATGGGTTCAAAGTGGAGCCAGTGTCGATAAAAAAGTCCACCCCATGATCACCCAATTTCAAATTAACGAGTGGCCGAAAATGCTTATTACCAGTGGGATGGAATATCCTTTCATTATGATTACAAACAAGTAGGCTACTGTAGATAATGCTTACATAAATAGCCTCATGCTAAAACTATCTTTATCAAGGAATTGATAAAACTGCAACTTATAGAAACCAAGTAAGACTTAAAATATCACGTCTGACTCAAGAGGAATCTCTGTGACAAAGAGTTAGGCTGGCGATTCTTCAATGTTCGCTAGTTTACACATATTTCTCAAATATCTATGTTGTATTTACAATTATTTAGGAAAATTATTCATAAATTCACCTCGCACCCACCTGTGTGGCTAAATATATACAAAATAATATTATACACAAAATATGTAACTAATATCAGAAAATTAATACCGTAGTTTACCAATTTCATAAAAGAAAATCGGGGAGAAAGTATTGAAGAAAACTGATATTATATGGGTAACTATGTGATAATACCCAAATGTTGGGGCTTGATATTAATGGTGATTCAAGAATAAAGAGACAATATTATATGTTATTTAGTTTGCTCCCTCAACTAAACTAATTGGGCGAACGTCCTAGAATCTCAAAATTAATGGGGCTAAACATGAGGGAGAAGGGAATTCAGAAAATACCGGTACATTTATACACATTTATTTGGTTATATATTTAAATTTATATTAGTGTCTTAGTTTCCTCCCTAGACACTCATTAAGTTTAGTGTTATCATACAGGCTCGCTATCGCTCGCTAGGAAAAACATAGACACCTAAATTAACAAGAACGGTCTTAATATTGAAAACAATGGGGCGAAAGGTCTTTCGCCAAATTAATGGGGCAAAGGTCTTAAAATCTGAAAAGGAATGGATTAAATATAAGCGAGAAGGGGGTCCAGAAATAAGAGCCCATAAAGGTATCACACAACACTGACAACTCGCTCCCTCATAAACACACTCGTATGTACTGTACACAGAAATACAAACCCCCCTTCCCCTCAGCTACATCGTTCCTTAGCTGATTCATGACGTCCTTCTCACTATATATTGGCTATATTTGCTTCATTATTGAGTTGTAAACCAGACAAAGAGAGTCCAGAATCACAATACAAATAACAACAAACTAATTGCTTCACGTAAAGTTGTTTCATTTAATTTTTTTTTTTTTTTTTTTTTAAGCCAGAGCTCATCCCCATCTTAAAGGAGGATTTTAGTTTACTCGCTAGACCCCCATCAAGCTTTACAAAACATCCCCATTGTTTGAGAGAGAGAGAGAGAGAGAGAGAGAGAGAGAGAGAGAGAGAGAGAGAGAGAGAGAGAGAGAGAGAGAGAGAGAGAGAGAGAGAGAGAGAGAGAGAGAGAGAAAGAGAGAGAGAGAGAGAGAGAGAGAGAGAGAGAGAGAGAGAGAGAGAGAGAGAGAGAGAGAGAGAGAGAGAGAGAGAGAGAGAGAGAGAGAGAGAGAGAGAGAGAGAGGTTTACAAGTGCGTGGGTAGAAAACTAATTTTGGAGAGGTAATTATAAGAGTGAGAGAACTCTATTTCTTATTGCTAATCTGGCATATGTGCGTGAAAGGGTTAACATGTTCATTTAATTCCATGTAGTAGCGTTGGCTGTGTTTGATATTATATGTCCGTGTTATGAGCTGCTCTCCACTATGTCACTTCCGAGAGAGAGAGAGAGAGAGAGAGAGAGAGAGAGAGAGAGAGAGAGAGAGAGAGAGAGGGATATATACAGTATGTGTGTGTGTCTGATGTATGAAATGTGAGAGAGAGAGTGTGTGAGTGTGTGAGTGTCAGAGAGAGAGAGAGAGTGAGTGATAGATAAATCATTATTAATATTACCGTAACTGACAATCTTATGGTCCATAAAGCAATAGCTGTTCCAATAATACTTACAAGACATACCAAGGAATACACTAAGCTAAATGGTCTCTTTAACCCTTATTTAGCGGCGAGCAACATAAGTCGAGTTAAATAAAGCTGGACTATGTGGCGGCGCTCGACATAACTCGAGTGGCAATTTCAGCACGTAATGTGGCTGAGAGAGAGAGACAAGTGGTGGCAGGAGACTAGCGAGCGTATGACTGCTCCAGACCACTGACACAAATCTCAGCTCCCTCCTCCCTCTCTCACTCGCTACATACTCAATTATGTACTGAAAGTACCGAATTACCTGCTTTTTGCACTCGCGTTGCACGGTTATTGCAAGAAAACTATCCATCATACAAGGATCGTTATGGTGTCATTCGAAAGCTCTGTTTATGCCCTTTCAGGGATAGGTACTTGTTTTACGTTCTGGGTCTTATTTAGGCATGAAAATGATCACGTAAACAGCCCTATTTTGGCTAAAAACACCCCGCTGTGCGGTACACATAAATAAACCGCATAGGCCGCTCGTAGGTGTTAAATCCTGAAAAGGTCAAAAGGGCATATACTAAACATAATTAAAGAGGGAGTATGTATGTGTGTGTGTGAGAGTGAAAGTGAGTGGGTTAGGGTGGGAGGAGAGTTGGAGTGAGGGGGAGAAAGAGAGAAAGAGAATAATAGAGTTACAAAGGAAGTCAAGCAACAACAGATCTAGTGACCCTTCTAGGCTGCTTGTCCTCCAAAACACTGAGGATCAAGTGTCCAAACAGTGGTTTAGAGTGGGTAAGGGAACATTGGAAAGGGAACTACTGCCCTGCCACTAACGTGGCAGGACTAGGAAGTTAGTAGGGGACATATGGGTTAGTAACTGAGGGGAGGATAAAGTTATTCATTTACAAACGCAGTCAGTCGCGGGTTTGATGCGAGATATTTGTCTAGGCGGAATTTAAATTAATCAACGGTGCTGCAGTCTATAACGTCTCGGGGAAAGCCCATTCCACAAGTTGACAACTCGATTGAAGAAGAAATTCTTAGATTCGTGTGAGTTAAAAGATTTACCAATAATTTTTGCAACCGTTTCCCCGCGTGTAATTAGATTGGTCGATAGTGAAGTACTTACTACAGTTCATATTGTCGATGCCTTTGATGATTTTGAACACTTGAATTAAGTCACCTCTTAATCTGCGCTGGGTTAAAGGAAATAGATTTAATTCTCTAAGACGCTCTTCGTATGGTTTGTTCTTTAGGCTAGGTATCATTTTGGTAACTCTACGTTGAACTCGTTCTAGCTTGTTTATGTCTTTTTGGTAATAAGGGCACCAGCATTGAACGCAGTATTCCAGAAGAGGGTGGACTAAGGAATTGTAAAGGGTTAGGATTACGTCTTTGGATTTATGCTCAAATGATCTGCCTATAAAGCCAATTATTTTGTTTGCCTTCTTAACAACTTCTGAACATTGTTGACTCGGTTTGGTTACTCGATATTGTTACTCCCAGATCGGGTTTCTCGGTTTACATTCTTAAGCTGAGTGCCATTCATCGAATAGTTTGCTTTCTCATTTAGGTATCCGATATGTAGTACTTTACATTTATCCGCATTGTAACTCATTTGCCAAATTTGGGCCCAATGTGACAATTTATCTAGATTGTGTTGCATATCGTCAACTTCATCTTTTGAGAGTACGCTATTTGCAATTTTTGTATCGTCAGCAAATTTTGAGATTGTACAGGTGAGACCCTCATCTATGTCGTTGATGTAAATTAGAAAGAGAATTGGTCCTAGTACCGATCCCTGGGGTACCCCGCTACTTACATTGGTCCATTTAGATGCCTTACCGTTTATTACTACTCTTTGTTTTCTGCTGCTGAGCCAATTTTCTATCCATTTCAACACACCATCTTGTATTCCATGCGCTTTTAGTTTTAGCAGTAAACGTTTGTGGGGAACTTTGTCAAAGGCCTTTTGAAAATCAAGGTATATAATATCTACAGCTTTACTCTCATCGTAGAGGTTGAGGATATCGTGGAAGAAGTCTAAGAGGTTTGTTAAACAGGAACGTTTTTTACGAAAGCCGTGTTGAGTATCTTTAAGTATGTTATTTTCCTCTAAGTGATTTACGAGTCTGTCTCTTATGACCGTTTCTAGCATTTTACATACAACTGAGGTTAAGCTAATTGGACGATAGTTACTGGGTAGGGATTTGCTGCCTTTTTTTGAATATCGGTGTTACGTTTGGCTATCTTCCACTGATCAGGCATAGTTCCAGACTGCAAGGATTTATTGAATAGTAATGTCCAGTGGTTTGGAGAGCTCATCCCTAGCTTCCTTTAGACACTCTAGGCAGATTGTATCAGGTCCAGGCGTTTTATTTACCTTGAGTTTATCTAAACAATTCAATACTTCTCTCTCTGTAACGGTGATATTGCTTAGAACATCTGAATTATCAATCTGAATCGGCGATGGTGTAGGGATATCACTGAGGTCTTCTGTTGTAAAAACTGATGCAAAGAAGGTATGAGGGCATTCCTCATTTGTACTTCGTCTTTGGTGTATTCTCCTTTTTCATCGACTAACGGTCCAACAGTTGAAGTAACTACTTTTTTCTTTCTGATGAAACTATAGAATTCTTTCGGGTTTGTTTTACTTTTGATTCGCAATATGTAACTCTAGGGTCTTTTTACTTTGCTAAATTAACTTTTTGGCTTTGCGGTCGTAGCTCTACAAATTTCACACCGTTCTTCGTCATTTTGTGAGGATTTTAATCTATCATTAGCAAATTTTTTAGCAAGCATGGCAGTTTTGGAAATATCTTTATTCCACCATTTGGGCTTATTATTATGGCCTGGACGCTGTATTTTTCGATGGTATGATGCAAAGTCTTGCACTGCTTTTTAGGTAAGTGGTATTGTTTACTACTCGACAAACGGGGCCAAGATATATGTTTATGTCGTTATTGTTAATTCCAAAACGTCAGTTTCTTTAAACATAGCTCTAAGTTTTATGAAAGTTTGCTTTCCCCTTTGAAACTAGGGACTTTTTCGATGCTACTATTTGGTTCGTTACTAGTAAAGTTTAAAGTGAAAGTTATCGTATGGCGATGTGGTCGCTGTTACTGAATTCATCACCAACACATTCAAATTCTCTATTACCATTAATTTCTCGTTTTGTTTGCACAGAAGTAAGGGTTATGTCCCCAAGATATAGTATGCACGTTATTATAGAGAGTGAATAGAAGAGAGAGAGAACTAGAGAGGTGGAACTAGAGAGAGAGAGAGGAGTACTAAAGGGAGTGAAAGAAAGTCTTTTATGTACACCGCCTAGCATTATTCCCCCCCCCCCCCTCGCCCTCCCTCCCACCCCCACCCCTCTTTTCCCTCGAGTCCTATCTCTACTAAAGAGGGATGGGCGTATTTATTTGCTCATTTAAGTATAGATATATATATATATATATATATATATATATATATACATATATATAATATCTATATATATATATATATATACAGTATATATATATACCGTATATATATATATATATTTTTTTTAGTTTCCTCCCAGACATCTATCAAGCTTAAAAAAAAAACACCCACCAAGATAAATGTTTACATTTTTCGATAGAAAAATTTCCCAGCCTCTTAAATTTCAGGCTCGCTATCGCTCACCAGGCAAAAATCGACATCTTTAGACATCGAAGCGTCTTAATATTGACAAAGAAATGGGGTGAAGGTCGTAAACTCACCGAACTAATGGACCGAACGTCTTAATATCTAAAAACAAATATGGCTAAACATGAAGGAGAAGGGGGCCCAGGAAAACGACCGATCTCCCCTTAACTTTCAATATAGGCTTTCTGCTTTAACCCTTTGAGTCCCAGCGACGTGTTATATTTTATTATAGCTACATTTAGACGATTTTGTGCAGCTTAGGAAGGATCTGTGGTAGTCAAAAGGGTAGGTTGCGATAGTGTGAAGCCATATTTTTGCTAGAGGTCCTTTCTAAGCTGTAAAACAATCGTCTAATACTTGCCAGAATATGATGAAAAGGGCGTCCCTGGTACTGTACGGGTTAATACCTCTCTGTTCTGGCGACGTCTGGGGGGGATTGTAATGATAGTTTGTGTGTGTGTGTGAGAGAGAGAGAGAGAGAGAGAGAGAGAGAGAGAGAGAGAGAGAGAGAGAGAGAGAGAGAGAGAGAGAGAGAGAGAGAGAGAGAGAGAGAGAGAGAGAGAGAGAGAGAGAGAGAGAGAGAGAGAGAGAGAGAGAGAGAGAGAGAGAGAGAGAGAGAGAGAGAGAGAGAGAGAGAGAGAGAGAGAGAGAGAGAGAGAGAGAGAGAGAGAGAGAGAGAGAGCCTTCTATATATACCAATGTTCTATACCCCCCTCTCCCCCTCTCTTCCAATATAGTCTTTCCACTTAAACCTCTCTCTCACACTGAAGTCCCATGGCAACGCATCAATGTAATCTCTTATGTTTCGACCCATAGTTTTGAGATATTAGGATGTTTCACCCCATTAGTTTATAAATATTAACATACTTCACCCCATTCAGGTGCCAGTTTTTGGTATTTTTTGATTTTTTTATGTGAGTGAGGGAGACAAAAGGCAGAACTGCCTGTAGCGAGTGCCTCCCCCAGAGTTGAAAGAGTGACAGGGCCAAGATCAAGGAAAGTTCGAGCCATAATGCATAATGCCTGGACACACAAAGTTTGAAGCAATTTAAGTCATAGGAAGAGGGAAAGAAGTATTCTGGGACAGTTAATATTTCTACCATTTGGGAAAAAGTCAGTCAAGGAATATGTGTGGACATTTACAGCCAATTTGCTCTAGCCCTTTTTGAGTTACAGAGGATAGTGATGATTTTTTGCCTACTTACAGCGAATAGACTATATAGACCTCATAAGTTAAATGTATATACCAGGTAATATTCTAATACTTTGACCAATTACATTCATAATTACTAGCAGGGGTACCCGGCGTTGCCCGGGTAATAATACTGTACCACCATAATCACCATCACTACTACTACCATAATCACCATCATCAATCACTATTACCACAATCATCACAATACTACTACTACCATAATCGCCGGCCTCGACCTCCCTGTGCCTCATTAAACGGCGACCTCGATTTCGGCCGCTAAATGACCTCCGATTTTGGATCTGACCTCATCCGTATCCCCATTTTGGGGGGCTGCGAACAACTTTCGTACCATACACCTTTTCGATCGGAGGCCTCCTGCCCCAAACGGCCATTTTTTCATTTTTTTGTTTTCAATTTCGGCCTCGAAACGACCTCCGATCGTGGCCTCGCCCCCTCTATGACCTGACTCAGGTCAATTGACACCCACATGCAAAGTAGCAGCTCCCCAGGTCCAAAACTGCGGCCGCCTATTAAGAACACACAGACAAACAGACACGAACTGATTTAATAATATAGATAAAGATAATGTGATATTTATAATTGTAATGTTATAATAATTTCCAGGCGGTAACCAAATTAAGGCATACTATCTAATATTTACAAAATGATA
The DNA here is from genome assembly GCA_032716605.1 of Paralithodes platypus. Taxonomy (NCBI): domain Eukaryota; kingdom Metazoa; phylum Arthropoda; class Malacostraca; order Decapoda; family Lithodidae; genus Paralithodes; species Paralithodes platypus. The sequence continues at coordinate 1,191,047 of CM064567.1, forward strand.
ACACACACACACCACACATATCATTTGTACAGACACACGCACATACACCTTAACATAACACATACTCATATATACATTATACATAATACATACACACACATCAAGAATACATACACAAACCAGTACAGTGGCTCACATAAGTTTTGTTCCCCTCCGTGATCTTACACATGGCAATATAATGCACATGTTGAATTAAGAGTGTAGTTTCTTAAGGGAGCCCACCTCGATTTTGTTTTATCTTTCTCTCCCTCTCTCTTTGGCTTGTATCCATTCGGCCCTATTCAGCCTACTGTTTTAAGACGTTTACCCCCATCCACGTGTCAATATTTTCCTGGCGAGCGGTAGCGAGCCAGCATATATGTATTTTTGCTTTGACAGCAAGCTAAATTTGTACATTTTTCGATAGAAAATTGTCTCCGGCGAAGCCGGATTTCTCCATACAATGCTGGTTCGCTATCGCTCGCCAGAAAGAAATAGACACCTGGATGGGGATAAACGTCTTAAAACAGTTGGCTGAATGGGGCCGAATGGATACAAGCCAGGGAAAGAGAGAAAAGGAGAGTGTAGTTTTTATTCAGTGGTCAACTCATCTCATTAGTCAGTCATAGGCGTGTGCATAAACCTTTAACCAACCGTCTTGGTGGTGTTTAATTAAAAATCTGTGTGTGATAACCCAGGTTCGAATCCCGGTGGATCACATAATATGCTTTCATTAATTTCATTGGAGGTGTTTGGTGGTGTTGTTGGGGCGAAATTAATAAAACATTAATTATATCAAACCACACTCGCAATTTATTCATACTATTTTACTGTCATACATACGATCACGACGAGGAACAGAACTTATGTGGCCAACTGTACATTGCGTGCACTTATATACACTTACAATGAAGGGAAAAAACATACAAGCACTCAAATCACAAAATGCGCTCTCTCTATCTATCTATCTCTATCTCTCTATCTCTATCTCTATCTCTCTCTATCTCTATCTCTCTCTCTCTCTCTCTCTCTATCTATCTATCTATCTATCTATCTATCTATCTATCTGTATCCATATCTCTCTCTCTCTCTCTCTCTCTCTCTCTCTCTCTCTCTCAGCTTTTGCCACCCACACATTCTTCCAAATTTCCACTCAACTTTCTTTTCCTACAAACTTTTCTCTCAGCATTATTGAACTCTCTTATCCTCTCACTCTCAGATTATCACACTACAATAACTCTCAAACACTTATATGCTCACCCTTTTACACACTCTATCCAATCTCAATCAGTCTTATGGTGGGAGAGTTACTAGTGAAGGGTTAGGGTGGAGTAGGCTTGGTAGTGGTGGTGAAGGGTTAGAGTGGAATAGGTCTGGCGGTGGTGGTGGTGGTGGTGGTGGTGGTGGTGGTGGTGGTGGTGGAGTTACTGGTGAAGAGCTAAAGTGGAGTAGGTCTGTTAGTGGAGTTACTACATATTGAAAGTGGTAGTGTGAGGACAGATTTAAAACATCATGTGCCCCGCTCGTGTTACCCTTTGTGTATGGCCAATACTGAATGGTGATCACATAACTCCCAAGTCTTAAATTTAAGGGGAGGCAGACCGTTTTTCTGGACCCCTTTATCCCTAATGTTTAGCCCCACTAGTTTTGAGATTATAAGACGTTCGGCCCATTAGTTTGGCGATGTTAACACCTTTTGTCCCAATTCGTTGTCAATTTTAAGACCTTTCGTGACATTTAGGTGTCGATTTTTTTCCTGGAGAGCGATAGCGAGCCTGCAATTTTAAGAGAAACCGGCCTTCAGCCGGGACATTTTTCTACCGAAAAATTTACAAATATATCTTGAAGAGGGGTCTAGGGGGTGTTTTTCTAAGCTTGATGGAGGTTTAGGGAGGAAACTACAAAAATAAATGAATTAATAGACCAAACAAACGGCCAGTCTCCCCTTAATCTATGTATATGAACTCCTGTTGATTAAAACACTAACTCTCTCTCATCGATGACATACTGTAGGTCCGTCCCAAACGGAGGTCAAAACGGAGGTATGGGAACCGCGCTTAATACGCGTTTCAGTTTTGTTTTCTGGCTACTATTAGACGATTTTATTCAGATTAGTAACGGTATACGGAAGTCAAAGGGGTTGATTGATATACTATTTACCGTACCCTTTTAATACCCACAGCTCCTTCCTAAGCTGCATAAAATCGTCTAATGATAGCCAAAATAAACTCCTAAAACGCGTCAGAGCTTCAAGGGGTTAATATGGTGACGTCACGTATATTATTCTAGCTATCATTAGTCCTAGACGGTTTAGTCAGTTTATGAAAGCTTTCTAGTAATCAGAGTCAACACTTTCACAATGTGATTCCCACAGGGGTTTCCTAAGCTGAATAGAAATGCTAATAGATAAATAATAAGTTTTCATACTGCAATGATTAGGCTAAGTTGATATTATGATATTGGTACAGTTTGCCGCACAAGTCGTGCTTTCACCATCTCAGTGAAATCGTAATTTGGCAGCGTCGGACACACCTTCCCAACTCCCCTCCCTCACTCCACCTCCTACCTTCCACCCCACCTTTCCTCCCTCTCTTCCACTGTCCGGCTCATAGTATCTCACGGTTATGAAGTAGGTGTATTGCAAATCACTTAAACCACTTACTTTCATTTCATTATATTGATACCCTAGCTGTAAATAAATATATAATAAAGGTTCTTAACCCCTTCCGTACCGTCAATAGCCTTTGTATTTTCTTCTGGCTACTACTATTCGATTATATTCAGTTTAGAAAGGATCTCTAGTAATAATTATAAGGCTTCGAACTATCTCAATAAACGTTTTTAACTACAACATCTTCCTAAGCTGCATAACATCGTCTAAATATGGATAGAAAACAATTATAACACACGTCGCTGGTACAGAAAGGGTTAACAAAGTTATGGCGAGTTACAAATTTGTATTCATATTTCATAAAACAATGCCTGGATAAGTTAAACTACGCATGAAGCATATTTCAGACAACTCAGAAAGGGAGAGAGAGAGAGATGATCGTAATTCAACATCTATGACGTCTGGCACTAGATAGATAGATAGATAGATAGACCTTAAGTGTTTCCAATTCAGTTGTGAATCGGGATATTATAAATTATAATTATGTATGCGTGAATATTAATATAGTTTTTTTCTAAAACCTTATTTCCAATTACAGTATATGGTATTATTGAGAAACGGATGAGCAATAAATATTCAATGTCAGAATCATAAACAGCAAGGAGAAGTGTAGTAAGGATCGAGTTTTAACCCCTTCTATACCGGCACCGTCCTTTTAGCTTTATTCTGGCTACTGTTAGACGATCTTATTCAGTGTTAAAAGGGCCTCCAGAAATTAACAGGCTTTGAACTATCTCATTTAACCCCTTTTACTATCGCAGATCCTTCCTAAGCGGCACAAATATCGTCTAAATATAGCAGGAATAAGATAAAAATATGTCGCCGGTATAGAAGGGGTTAATGCATCAATAGAGGAGCAGAACAATACCGGTAGTAATGCTTACAATAATAAGAGTGGTGATGAAGGGATAAGATAGGCTGTATAACTCATGGCACTGTAAATGTTGTCAAAAAAAATGTATTGGGTCATCAAATAATCCCGAATAATATTGCCGTATTAGTTACTATAAGAGAGAAATGGCAAAATCAAGTAAGTAATTCTAAAATATGTTGAATACTGAATATTATACCGAAAGACAAACTCTGACAACTAAATATTCACAAACAAATACACACAAACATAACCGAGTATACATAAACAAACATAACCGAGTATACATACACACAAACATAACCGAGTATACATAAACAAACATAACCGAGTATACATAAACAAACAACCGAGTATACATACACACAAACATAACCGAGTATACATACACACAAACATAACCGAGTATACATAAACAAACATAACCGAGTATACATACACACAAACATAACCGAGTATACATACACACAAACATAACCGAGTATACATAAACAAACATAACCGAGTATACATACACACAAACATAACCGAGTATACATACACACAAACATAACTGAGTATACATAAACAAACATAACCGAGTATACATACACACAAACATAACCGAGTATACATACACACAAACATAACCGAGTATACATAAACAAACATAACCGAGTATACATACACACAAACATAACCGAGTATACATACACACAAACATAACCGAGTATACATACACACAAACATAACCGAGTATACATAAACAAACATAACTGAGTATACATACACACAAACATAACCGAGTATATATACACACAAACATAACCGAGTATACATACACACAAACCTAACCGAGTATACATAAACACAAACATAACCGAGTATACATACACACAAACATAACCGAGTATACATACACACAAACATAATCGAGTATACATAAACACAAACATAACCGAGTATACATACACACAAACATAACCGAGTATACATACACACAAACATAACCGAGTATACATAACCGAGTATACATACACACAAACATAACCGAGTATACATACACACAAACATAACCGAGTATACATAACCGAGTATACATAAACAAACATAACCGAGTATACATACACACAAACATAACCGAGTATACATACACACAAACATAACCGAGTATACATACACACAAACATAACCGAGTATACATAAACAAACATAACCGAGTATACATACACACAAACATAACCGAGTATACATACACACAAACATAACCGAGTATACATAAACAAACATAACCGAGTATACATACATACACACAAACATAAACCGAGTATACATACACACAAACATAACCGAGTATACATAAACAAACATAACCGAGTATACATACACACAAACATAACCGAGTATACATACACACAAACATAACTGAGTATACATAAACAAACATAACCGAGTATACATACACACAAACATAACCGAGTATATATACACAAACATAACCGAGTATACATACACACAAACATAACCGAGTATACATAAACACAAACATAACCGAGTATACATACACACAAACATAACCGAGTATACATACACACAAACATAACCGAGTATACATAAACACAAACATAACCGAGTATACATACACACAAACATAACCGAGTATACATACACACAAACATAACCGAGTATACATAAACAAACATAACCGAGTATACATACACACAAACATAACCGAGTATACATACACACAAACATAACCGAGTATACATACACACAAACATAACCGAGTATACATAAACAAACATAACCGAGTATACTGTACATACACACAAACATAACCGAGTATACATACACACAAACATAACCGAGTATACATACACACAAACATAACCGAGTATACATAAACAAACATAACCGAGTATACATACACACAAACATAACCGAGTATACATAAACAAACATAACCGAGTATACATAAACAAACATAACCGAGTATACATACACACAAACATAACCGAGTATACATACACACAAACATAACCGAGTATACATAAACAAACATAACCGAGTATACATACACACAAACATAACCGAGTATACATACACACAAACATAACCGAGTATACATAAACACAAACATAACCGAGTATACATACACACAAACATAACCGAGTATACATACACACAAACATAACCGAGTATACATAAACAAACATAACCGAGTATACATACACACAAACATAACCGAGTATATATACACAAACATAACCGAGTATACATTACACACAAACATAACCGAGTATACATAAACACACAAACATAACCGAGTATACATACACACAAACATAAACCGAGTATACATACACACAAACATAACCGAGTTATACATAACACAAACATAACCGAGTATACATACACACAAACATAACCGAGTATACATAAACAAACATAACCGAGTATACATAAACAAACATAACCGAGTATACATACACACAAACATAACCGAGTATACATAACACAAACATAACCGAGTATACATACAACCAAACATAACCGAGTATACATAAACAAACATAACCGAGTATACATACACACAAACATAACCGAGTATACATAAACAAACATAACCGAGTATACATAAACAAACATAACCGAGTATACATAAACAAACATAACCGAGTATACATACACACAAACATAACCGAGTATACATACACACAAACATAACCGAGTATACATACACACAAACATAACCGAGTATACATAAACAAACATAACCGAGTATACATAAACAAACATAACCGAGTATACATAAACAAACATAACCGAGTATACATAAACAAACATAACCGAGTATACGTACACCCAAACATAACCGAGTATACATAAACAAACATAACCGAGTATCCATACCTCCAAACATAACCGAGTATACATAAACAAACATAACCGAGTATACATACACACAAACATAACCGAGTATACATACACACAAACATAACCGAGTATACATACACACAAACATAACCGAGTATACATACACACAAACATAACCGAGTATACATAAACACAAACATAACCGAGTATACATACACACAAACATAACCGAGTATACATACACACAAACATAACCGAGTATACATACACACAAACATAACCGAGTATACATAAACAAACATAACCGAGTATACATACACACAAACATAACCGAGTATACATACACACAAACATAACCGAGTATACATACACACAAACATAACCGAGTATACATAAACAAACATAACCGAGTATACATAAACAAACATAACCGAGTATACATACACACAAACATAACCGAGTATACATACACACAAACATAACCGAGTATACATAACCGAGTATACATAAACAAACATAACCGAGTATACATACACAAACATAACCGAGTATACATACACACAAACATAACCGAGTATACATACACACAAAACATAACCGAGTATACATACACACAAACATAACCGAGTATACATAAACAAACATAACCGAGTATACATACACACAAACATAACCGAGTATACATAAACAAACATAACCGAGTATACATAAACAAACATAACCGAGTATACATACACACAAACATAACCGAGTATACATACACACAAACATAACCGAGTATACATAAACAAACATAACCGAGTATACATACACACAAACATAGCCGAGTATACATAACCGAGTATACATACACACAAACATAACCGAGTATACATACACACAAACATAACCGAGTATACATACACACAAACATAACCGAGTATACATAAACAAACATAAAAAAAAAACAATTTATGAGGACACATTTCAGGACACACTCTCTCTCTCTCTTTCTCTCTCATTGTTGGACCCAATCTTGAATATGGCGTTCAGTTCGGGTCCCCGTATTTCAAGAAAAACATTAAAAAACTCGAATGTGTGCAGCGTAGAGCAACTGAAAACCAAGCCATATTATGAAAGATTAAAACAAAAATGTGTTCTCGCTAAAGAAAGGGAGAGGCCAATTTCTCGAGTGTGTTAAGAAACTTAAAGGATTTGACAGTAGATATCAGTGCACTGTTCACGATTAATAACAATGCTGCAACCCGAGGTAATGGAATAAAATTAATTAGAGAAAGCATCCTTAGATGTGACACAAAATTTCTTCACATACAGTGTGGCTAAGAGTGAATACAAGGGAGGCGGTCGACAGTAATTCAATTGATACGTTTAAGAAAAGACTGGACGATCATCTGATGGAGATTGGATAAATATGAATTAATCAGTAGGCATGTGTAATTTCCCTTTCAAACTAATTTCTTTCTATACTCTATACAAACTTTCCTTGTGGGCAATTCCTGACCCATAACGTTACACTTAATCCTATTTTCCGGTACGGCTTTTTAGCCGGAGGGTGGGGAGAGAGCCTTCTACTTGACTGTCCTATTCTTCCACTATAAACTGTCCCTCTCTAATAGTATTAAGGCCGGACCAACTAGTTGGCACCGCAAGGTCTGTGTGGTCTGAATATCTCTCTCTCACTCATTAAGGATAAATTACATTGGACAACGCCATTTGAACTGTATTCATTGTATAACATTGAACAACGTTAGCGAAACGGTATATTAATTTACGGCTAGGGTATCAATATAATGAAATGAAAGCAAGTGGTTTAAGTGATTCACAACACACCTACTTCATAACCGTGAGATACTATGAGTCGAACAGTGGAAGAGAGGGAGGAAAGGTGGGGTGGAAGGAAGGAGTAGAGTGAGGGATGGGGGTTTGGGAGGTGTGTCTGACGCTGCCAAAATACGATTTCACAGGACTTGTGCGGCAAACTGTACACTCATTTTTGACCGTGCCTGTACGTACCGAACTCTCCACAATCCCGTTTTCTTTTCCCATCTCGCTAATTTGTCACTCAGCGGTAAAATGTAATGTTTTCCCTAATTAATAATAGGCAAATAAAGAAGCCAGTTTAAGGGGAGATTTCCACTTGAGGGATTTTTTTCTAGACTCCTTTCTCTCTCATGTTTAGCCCCATTGCTTTTGATATTCTAAGATGTTCGCCCGATTAGTTTGGTGATTTTAGGAACCTTTGCCCAATTTCTGTCAATTTTAAGACCTTTCGTGCCATTTAGGTGTCGATTTTATCCTGGCGAGCGATAGCGAGACTGTAATTTAAGAGGAACCGGCCTTTGGCCGGGAAATTTGTCTACCGAAAAATGTACAAATTTATCTTGAAAGGGGGTCTAGGGGGTAAAATTTTAAACTTGACTGATGGAATTCTTGATGGAATTCTGATGGAACGAACTAAAAACCTCCCCTTAATGACTTACATACACGCATAGTTTACATAACAGACTCAATATTTTGTTTAGCACCCACAGCATCAGTGTATACAGTATATTGAACTTGATATATGTATATCTATCTATCTTTCTATCTGTAGGCTATTTACACATTTAGCATAATTATACAGTATAAACTATTGATCTATTTTATCTCTTTTGATATCCCAGTAGCATTCCAACCCCCACACTGATAACCCCCACACTGATAACCCCCACACTGATAACCCCCACACTGATAACCTCCACACTGATAACCCCCACACTGATAACCCCCACACTGATAACCCCCACACTGAAAACCCCCACACTGATAACCCCCACACTGATAACCCCCACACTGATAATCCCCACACTGATAACCCCCACACTGATAACCCCCACACTGATAACCCCCACACTGATAACCCCCACACTGATAACCCCCACACTGATAATAGTTGTTAATACAAACACCTGACAGTTTCTGCTCATCTTAAGGGGGGTCACCTGCTTTTGTTCTCTTTCTCTGGCTTGTATCTATTCGGCCCCATTCATCCTACTGTTTTAAGACGTTTTCTCCCATCCAGGTTTCGAATTTTTCCTGGCGAGCGGTAGCGAGCCACCATATTTTGTTTAATGTTTTTGACAGCTGGCTAAATTTGTAAATTTCTCGATAGAAAAATGTTTCCGGCGAAGCCGGATTTCTCCATACAATGCTTGTTCGGTATCGCTCACCAGGAAGAAATTGACAACTGGATGGGGATAAACGTCTTACAACAGTTGTCTGAATGGGGCCGAATGGATAAAAGCCAGAGAAAGAGAGAAAAGGAGAGACAAAAAGCAGGTGACCCCCCTTAAGATGAGCAGAAACTGTCTGGTGTTTGTATTAAACACTATTATCAGTGACAGTGTGTGGGTTCAGTTATTATAGGTTTGTAGTCACGTCACTGAATTATTTACTCGCTAATTTATTTTATCCTAAATAGTCAACCGGCTGACTTTGGCTACCACGGACCCCGAGGGCAGTTAGAACGTACGGTCGCGCTAATAAGTCATGTCCTAGCTGTCATTACGTTTGGCTTGCTCTGTGCTGTATTAATGTCTGTCAGATGTTGAATAGGGTGGGTAAGTGTAGGAACATGTTTGTATATTTCACTCGATATGAAGAAATGAAGCTTAGATATTGATGATACCAATTATTGATCAAAACATACTTGGTGCTGAGACATCACTTATTAGCGCGATTGTACACAAGTGTCCTCTGTGACCAGTCCTTTCGTACCTAAACTTAAGGGAAGATGGGTAGTTTTTCTGGCCCCCCCCCCCCCCCCCCTAGCTAAAACTATAGATGCCGATACCATTCTGTATAAACACTCACGATTTTGTGTCAGAAAAAGTAAAGTTGCAGGTTAAAAAGTACGGTATAAAATGTTTCCCGTGACTCCGCCTTTAAGTTGGACCAAATAAAGTTTCCTGTTAACGATCCGTAGCAACTCTTGAGTGCAGCAGACATTAAGGGGAGGTTTTTAGTGTGTTCCCTAGACCTCCATCAAGCTTAAAATTGCACCCCCTAGACCTCCTTTTGCAATAAATTTGTACATTTTTTGGTAGAAAAATGTCCCGGCCGAAGGCCGATTTCTCTTAAATTACAGGCTCACTATCGCTCGTCAGGAAAAAATGTACACCTAAATGGCATGAAAGGTCTTAAAATTGACAGAAATGGGGCAAAAATATATAATTAAAATCGCGAAACTAATCGGGCGAACATCTTAAAATCTTAAAAAGCAATGGGGCTAAACATGAGGGAAAAAGGGACCCAGAAAAAAATCCCTGGAGTGTAAATCTGCCCTTAACGACCCCCGCTCTTAACCGACCAGAGCCAGAACGGCCTCAGACCGAAAAGGCACCAGACTCTTTAAGGGCAGATCCTGCACTTTTTGGTAGAGTTTTTAATTTATTTATTATTTTTCTAGTTTCCTCGCTAGACCTCCATCAAGCTTAAAAAGACCCCCCCTAGACCTCCTTTCAAGATAAATTTGTAAATTTTTCGGTAGAAAAATTTCCCGGCCGAAGGCCGGTTCCTCTTAAATTACAGGCTCGCTATCGCTCGCCAGGAAAACATCGACACCTAAATGGCAGGAAAGGTCTTAACATTGACAGAAATGGGGCGAAAGTTCATAAAATCGCCAAAATAATGGGGCTAAAGATGAGGGAGAAGGTGGTCTAGAAAAGCACCATATCTCCCCTTAACCATGAGGGAATCTATGGTGGAATTCTCCCCCCCCCCCCCCTCCCTGTCCTTGCAAGACTTCAATGAAGATTAAAAACCAACAAACCCCCCTAGATCTCCTTTCAAGATACCGCTAATTTTTTACATTTTTCGGTAAAAATATTACTGGCTCGTTATCGCTCGCCAGGACAAATTCGACATCTTAATGCCACCAAAACTCTAAAAATCGCCAAACTAATGGAGCGAACGTCTTAATATCTGAAAACTAATGGGGCTAAACATGAGGGAGCCACAACCCTCCCACCGCCAGGCTAAAGGGTTGGACAATAAAACTGTTAGTCCGCTTCCTACACCAATAACAGTGGATTTATTGGTCTGTATGTTTATTGATTCATTATATATTTATTTTTTACTTTCCTCCCAAGACCTCCATCAAGCTATAAAAATATTCCCAAGATCCCCTTTCCAGATAAATTTGTACATATTTCGGTAGAAAAATTTCCCGGCCGAAGGCCGGTTCCTCCATAATTTCAGGCTCGCTATCGCTCGCCAGGAAGAAAATCGACCCCAAAATGGCACGAAAAGTCATAATATTGACAGAGAAATGGGGTGAAATGTCTTAAAATTGCCAAACTAATGGGGCGAATGTCTTAAAATATGAAAACTAATGGAGCTAAACCTCACACACACACACACACACACACACTGGGCTAATAGGTCGGACAATAAAACTGTTAACCCGCTTCCTACACCAATAACAGTTTCCCGAACTAACAAGAGTGTACCAACAGCCGGATATACAGACAAACACATACATACATAAATACTTACTTACACACACACACACACACACACACACACACACACACACACACACACACACACACAAACAAATACACACAGGTGCACATACAACCGATCCCTACTACTATTTACACACGCACTCACACACAGCCCGTAGCCTAGTAGGTAGAGCTCTCATCTCACACACGAGGGGTCGGCGGTTCAATCCCCGGCCGGGCGGAGACAAATTGGGCTTGTCTCCTTTCATGTGTTAGCCTCAGTTCACCTAACTGTAAATAGGTACCTGGAATAAGTGGACGACGTTGTGACGTCCCATCTGGGGTTGGCAAAAATGGTACAAGGCGAGATGGGTATCATATGGTTTACCTAAGCTGATGGCTACCTAAGCCTTCGGGCGAGATGGTACCGTCTATAGTGAGAATGGTACCATACAGATCCACCCTAAGCCTTCGTTTCCGATGTCGCCAATTGGCTAAAATACAGACTACACACACATCCACAGCCATTCCAACAGTACATAAAAACACTTAACATGCATTTCACGCAATACATTCCCAGTTAACCCGGCAAGCGCGATAGGCCTCACGGAAGGCTTCCTATAGGGAACGCGATAGGCCTCACGGAAGCAAGACCATAAAAAAAGCCTTCCAAAAAAAAGAGGCCTATTATAACAAAGGATTTTGTCTCTAGGTGAGATAATTCCCCTCTAGTACTCATCCATGTGTTTCTCACCCCTCCCCCTCCCCTCCTTCCCCACCTTATTCCCCCCTCCCCCCCCTCCTCAATTATCACCTATTTTTCCTCTTATTATCATCATTTATCGGTTATTTTTCTCTCCCGCGATAATGTAGCACAAGTGGGTTGCATAAAAGATCGTTATGCAACACCCAGACACCGGCACACACCGCTCGTCTCAGTTGAGTCCCAGACAGCGAGAGGGAGGCCTGTGGCTCTCTCTCGCCTGAGATTATGACCGGGTGGCCAATATCTTCGTTTTTCACCACCCAAATGCTTTTTCCACTTATTTTAGCACTCTTGAAGGTTCATATATACATCATATATGTAAAATAAAAGCATACCGAAAACAAATAATGCTTTATATTGTAAATATAACGAATTCTGTCAGAATCCAGGGCTAGAAATGCACAAATAACTACCCTAGCACCTAGGTCTATATCGCGCTTGTCAGGTTAAGGAGGCGCGATAATAATGAGCTTAGCTCGCATTGCGTGGATTCCCCTTGACGAACAAGTAACTAGTTGAGTAACACACAAACACGGACACACACTAGAGTTCTCGATTTATCTCTTATTTTCATTTACTGGTACTTTAATTTTTCCTATTTAATTGACTTTACATATCATATTTCTGACAGTCATTTACCCACAACCTTTCTACTAATTCCAGTTAATACCTATTTTACTACCATCCCTTTAACCCTTTCAAGCTCCAATACGCGTTTCTGTTCTGTTTTCTGGCTACTATTAGACGATTTTATTCAGATTAGTAACAGTATATGGAAGTCAAAGGGTTGATTGAGATAGTATTTACCCTTTTAATACCCACAGATACTTCCTAGGCTGCATAAAATCGTCTAATGATAGCAGCCAAAATAAACTGCTAAAACGCGTCAGAGCTTGAAGGGGTTAATAGCAACTTTATTATTTATAAGGTAGAATACTTCAGTCTCGCCTTTATCATCAGCATATTTGATCTGTTTTCTATCTGCACAGAGTTACGTTTTCCTATGTATTTCCCCTTTTCAGTTTTATTACACCAGTAAATGTTCCTTATATTGTCTTGTACTGTCTTCGTAGCGCAATGGATAAATGCACTGAATTTCGGTGTGAGCATCCTAGGTTCGAATCCCTGGACTGCACATGTATTTGTTGATTTCATTAATTGAATTTAGGAGTAAAGTCAGTTGGTGGAGGGAACATAATAATTATCGTTTCCTACGGGGGTATGTGACCCCCATCGAAAATATCCTTAAATTGCAGCCCCCTCGGGTTAAAGGGAATACTCTCCTTCAGCTAGTCATCAATAAACACGAGCCTTGCGATTGTGGATTAGGAGTTGATTTAGGAGTTGCTTACTAAGGTATAGTATTGTGGATTAGGAGTTGATTTAGGAGTTGCTTACTAAGGTATAGTATTGTGGATTAGGAGTTGATTTAGGAGTTGCTTACTAAGGTATAGTATTGTGGATTAGGAGTTGATTTAGGAGTTGCTTACTAAGGTATAGTATTGTGGATTAGGAGTTGATTTAGGAGTTGCTTACTAAGGTATAGTATTGTGGATTAGGAGTTGATTTAGGAGTTGCTTACTAAGGTATAGTAATTAGGTATTTAAGGAGTTGCTTAGGTATAGTATTGTGGATTAGGATTTGATTTAGGAGTTGCTTACTAAGTATAGTATTGTGGATTAGGAGTTGATTTTAGGAGTTGCTTACTAAGGTATATATCTAGGATAGAGTTGATTTAGGGAGTTGCCTTACTAAGTAGTATTGTGATTAGAGTTGATTTAGGAGTTGCTTACTAAGGTATAGTATTTCTGGTTGGCTGAGTTAAATAGTGTTATCAGAGTTTAAGTATTGTGGATTGTTACTGTTGTGTGCTTACTGTGTGTGTGTGTGTGTGTGTGTGTGTGTGTGTGTGTGTGTGTGTGTGTGTGTGTGTGTGTGTGTGTGTGTGTGTGTGTGTGTGTGTGTGTGTGTGTGTGTGTGTGTGTGTGCGCAATTTAACTCTTAAAACATAGTGTGCCCACAATCTTGCCATTATTATGAGCCGCTTTTGTTTTCAACGGCACGTGCATTAATAAACCAGTATTAAGGGGGGTGACCTGCCTTTTCTCTCTCTGGCTTGTATCTATTTGGCCCCATTCAGCCTACTTTTTAAAGACGTCTATCCCCATCCAGGTGCCAATTTTTTACTGGTGAGCTACCAGGTAGCGAGCCAACATATGTTTTGAGATGTTTTTGACAGCAGGCTAAATTTGTACATTTTTCGATAGAAAAATGTCTCCGGCGAAGCCGGATTTCTTCATATAATGCTGGCTCGCTATCGCTCGCCAGGAAGAAATGGACACCTAGATGGGGATAAACGTCTTAAAATTGTTGGCTGAATGGGACCGAATGGATACAAGCCAGAGAAAGAGAGAAAAGGAGATAAATACAAAAAAACAGGTGACCCCCCTTAATCCTATGATTATATTTGCATAATTATGTGTATGGTGATAATTGACAGTGGAACATTTACTCCATATCCAGTATAAGGTAAACGAAATCATAACATTGTTTATGCTTTACAGAAACAGTTAAGCTAAAACATAACACACTAGCTCATCTTTCACTAGTTATTTGTAACTAGAACATTTATTTGAAAGTAGCAATATTTTACATAAGCAGATCAATTATAATTAAGTGAAGGTGAGAGAGAATGTGGCTTTATATGTCTTATGATAATGAACGGTTTATGAAAACACGGGGAATTAAAATATCCCATTAGTATTATCTTGGGATACAATACTCCCCCCCCTCCCTCTCTCTCTCTCTCTCTCTCTCTCTCTCTCTCTCTCTCTCTCTCTCTCTCTCTCTCTCTCTCTCTCTCCTAACCGATGACCGAAATTTCTCTCGCATACTAATTAACTCAGTCACACACACAGTCGAAGGAATGTGTGAGTGTGTGTACATGTTCTGTATGTATGTCCTCACTTGTTTATGTGTGTGTAGTGGTTTGTGCTCAGTTTATTCTTCATTATATCTGTATTTCAAATAGTCCATATGGTGCACCAAATTAAAACGATCAAAACGCCAACAAAAATGTCCCGCTAATTGTGTAATTACTGGTACTATTTATAGGCTTGTTTTTTACTACAGGTTTAAGGACGTAAATTATCAGACGGCTAATTACTTTCCTGAAATCCAATTCGCAATCTAATTAAGATAATATTACTCTAGTGTGTGTGTGTGGGTGGTTAGAGAGAGAGAGAGAGAGAGAGAGAGAGAGAGAGAGAGAGAGAGAGAGAGAGAGAGAGAGAGAGAGAGAGAGAGAGAGAGAGAGAGAGAGAGAGAGAGAGAGAGAGAGAGAGAGAGAGAGAGAGAGAGAGAGAGAGAGAGAGAGAGAGAGAGAGAGAGAGAGAGAGAGAGAGAGAGAGAGAGAGAGACCTACATGCCGTATAAAGGCGTTCACAAACCAAACAAACCAATTACCATCATGTGAAGGAAGTATGAGAGAGAGAGAGAGATGTGGGAATATCGTTTGTGTATTATCTTTATATTTACCGGTACCACATTTCAACATACGGTCTCAACAAACATCATATAGTGCAAGCTAATGCAGATTTTACGTGCATATTTCAGAATGTGACTTATAACTCTTTCTGGGTCATATCTACTGTACCGGTATATGTTTACACATCATATAGTTTACGTTAATAACTTGCTGCCTTATATCTGATACGCCGGGCTAAGTTAGAGCCTATGCTTTATTATGTGGTATATGTTTACACATCATATAGTTTACGTTAATAACTTGCTGCCTTATATCTGATACGCCGGGCTAAGTTAGAGCCTATGCTTTATTATGTGGTATATAATTTATAATATGATTTCATTCAGCTTATGGAACAAATAGGGTATATGGGAATCATAAGGTCTATATTTTCCTTATGGTCATTTTGAGTTGACTACAATTGTCAAGTAATAGCGGAACAAATGGTAGAAAGGCATCATCTTGCACAAAGGATTAAATCTGATTTGGAACAGCATCATGAGGTAATTAAACAAAACTTTTCCACCAGCAGCGAACTGCAAAATGTGCCAGACGAGCCCATCCTCGCAAGGGAGCGAGCTGTCGCTTCAAACAGTCTACTGCACCAAATCACCACCCATAACGAGGGGCGTCGCGCTCCTTGGTGCCGCTAGAGGAGCGGCGAACACATCCAAAGGTATCCAAAGGTAAAGGTAAGCAGTAAATTATACCATTCCTGGTCTCCAATGAGTGAGAGTCTACATGTCCCCTTCCTTCAATTGTTGCTGCTCGCTCTCTCTCTCTCTCTCACCAGCAGTAAATGATAGGTTGGTGGTCCCCCAATGAGTGAGGGTATGTCCCCTTCCTTCAATTGTTGCAGGTCTCTCTCTCTCTCTCTCTCTCACTATCTCACCATCTCACCAGCAGTAAATGATAGGTTGGTGGTCCCCCAATGAGTGAGGGTCTGTCCCCTTCCTTCAATTGTTGCAGGTCTCTCTCTCTCTCACCAGCAGTAAATGATAGGTTGGTGGTCCCCCACTGAGTGAGGGTCTGTCCCCTTCCTTCAATTGTTGCAGGTCTCTCTCACTCTCACCAGCAGTAAATGATAGGTTGGTGGTCCCCCACTGAGTGAGGGTATGTCCCCTTCCTTCAATTGTTGCAGGTCTCTCTCTCTCTCTCTCTCCCAGCCCGTAAAGGTTGGTCCCCCAATGAGTGAGGGTCTGTCCCCTTCCTTCAATTGTTGCAGGTCTCTCTCTCTCTCCAGCAGTAAATGATAGTTGGTGGTCCCCCAATGAGTGAGGGTCTGTCCCCTTCCTTCAATTGTTGCAGGTCTCTCTCACTCTCACCAGCAGTAAATGATAGGTTGGTGGTCCCCCACTGAGTGAGGGTATGTCCCCTTCCTTCAATTGTTGCAGGTCTCTCTCTCTCTCTCCAGCAGTAAAGGTGGTCCACCAATGAGTGAGGGTCTGTCCCCTTCCTTCAATTGTTGCAGGTCTCCCTCTTGGTAATAAACTTCTGCCCCCTATACCAATCAGTTCTTCCATGTACAGTTACCTCCTTTATTATGTGTCACTATTTAATCTCTCTCTCTCTCATTCCTTAAACATACATTTATTAAACGTTATGTAATATGTGCAGTCACTTAACTTGACTTTCATTAGATCCAGGTCCACAAAGTCTATTTCTATGAATAGAGGGTGTTTTTCATCACAAATGCCTATACATATTTCTAGTGACACTCAAATATCGAACCTATAATATTGATTACTTTATTATAAATTATCCTGTCAGACATCAGGATAACAGCAAGCCAAAATCCCAGTTGTTATCACTTGTGAACGAAAACACGTTATGGGCGAAACTACCAGTGATGTAGCCAGGTAGGCTTGGTGAGGTGGCCGTCATTGGTGTACCCGGACTCCCGGAGGCAACACACAGCGTCAACGTTACCATGGTAACCACAACCAGAGAACAGACCCACGTTACCATGGCAACACCTCGGGGAATGGGAAGCCTCGTTACCAGGTTTCCCCCCCTTTAAATCGCCTGTATAATTAACGAGTGTAAAGATTCCCCTGCACATCACCTGGCTACGGTGGCCTGAAGTGTGGTTGATAGTTTTAGTTGGCTTATGTGTTTGGTTTCATTTTTATTGTACCGAACAATCTCTTGTTACTGATCTCTCATAAAGAGTAATGCATGTGGTTCGGAGGGAGAGGGAACGAAGGAGGAAAACACACACACACACACACACACACACTCACACACACACACAGTGACTGACTGACTAAATACAATCGTCTATTATAATAGCTAGGATCAAATATAAATGTCGCCGGTAGAGAAAGGGTTAATATTTCCTCCCCGCACTTCCATAATTTTATACACTGCGTCCCTGTTTCTAAACCCGGTGTTCGTACCCGGGGAACGTTTGTTTCCTCCCTAGACCTCCATCAAGCTTATAAATACACCCCCTAGACCCCCCTTCAAGATAGATTTGTAAATTTTTCGATAGAAAAATTTCCCGGCCGAAGGCCGATTCCTCCTAAAATTACAGGCTCGCTCCCGCTCGCCAGGAAAAATCGACACCTAAATGGCACGAAGGGTCCTAATATTAACAACGAAATGGAGTGAAAGGTCATGAAATCCCCAAACTTGGAACCAACGTCTTAAAATCTCAAAACTAGTGGGGCTAAACATGAGGGAGAAGGGGGTCAAGAAAAACCCCTCTGCCTCCCCTTAATGCTTCTTCCCCGCGCTTCCATCATTTTATACACTGCGTCCAAACCATTTCTAAACCCGGTGTTCGTATCCCGGGGAACGCTCGTTGTGATAAGACGGACCCAGGCATTTGGTATTGTTAAGGGGGGTCACCGGCTTTTTTTTTATTTTTATCTCCTTTTCTCTCTTTCCCTGGCTTGTATCTATTCGGCCCTATTCAGCCAACTGTTGCGTTTTCTCCCCATCCAGGTGTCGATTTCTTCCTGGCGAGCGATAGCGAGCCAGCATTGTATGGCGAAATCCGGCTTCGCCGTAGAAATGTCTCTATCGAAAAATGTACAAATTTAGCTTGCTGTCAAAATAAAAATATATCGTAGCTCGCTACCGCTCGCCAGGAAAATATTGACACCTGGATGGGGGTAAACGTCTTAAAATAGTAGGCTGAATGGGGCCGAATGGATACAAGCCAAAGAGAGAGTGCGAGAAAGATAAAAAAAGCGAGATGAGCTCCCTTAACAGATGTGTGGTTCTGAGGGAGGGATTGTAGCGGTGGGAACGATGGTGGAAGAGATAGATAGAGAGAGAGAGAGAGAGAGAGAGAGAGAGAGAGGGAGAGAGAGAGAGAGAGAGAGAGAGAGAGAGAGAGAGAGAGAGAGAGAGAGAGAGAGAGAGAGAGAGAGAGAGAGAGAGAGAGAGAGAGAGAGAGAGAGAGAGAGAGAGAGAGAGAGAGAGAGCTACATAGAGCTACATAGATACACAGACCACACAGACCTCAAGGTCCTTACTAGGCAGTCTGGCCTTACAAACTATAATATGCATATATGCATATATACACATACACACATACACATACATACATATACATATATATATATACATATATATACACATACATATACACATACATACATACACACATATATATACAGTATATATATACATACTGTACAGTGCACACACATACATATACATACATTTTTTTTTTTTTTTTTTTTTTTTCATTCATATCACCCCAGCCCTCTGCAGATAGAGGTCAAGCCTTCCCTTGAAGGCGTTTATTGTGTCGCTCTCCACCACTCTCGCTGGTAGTTTATTCCACTCTGTCGCCACACTGTAGGTGAAGAAACTCTTTGTGACATCTAGGTTTGCCTTTTTGGTTTTTAATTTCATTCCATTTCCGCGAGTTTGATTAGTATTGTTTAATGTGAATAGTGCATTTACATCGACTTTGTCGAAACCTTTTAGTATCTTAAAGCACTCAATAAGCTGACCCCTCAACCTCCTCTTTTTAATGAGAACAGGTTCAATCGTTTAAGTCTTTCGAGGGTATCATCTTCGTCGCTCTACGCTGTACTGACTCGAGTCTTACAATGTCCTTGATCAGATAAGGTGACCAGAACTGCACACCATATTCAAGGTGGGGCCTCACCATACTTTTGAACAGTGGCACTATTACGTTTTCATGTTTATATGTAAATTTTCGTTTAATAAAGCCCAATGCTATGTTTGCCTTATTTGCAGCTGCTATACATTGGTCGGAAGTTTTTAGGTTTTCAGATATTAGTACCCCTAGGTCTTTTACTACCGTTGCGGTTTTTATTTGTTTGCCATTCATTTCGTATTTGTATTTCATATTTCTGCTACCAACCTGCAGCACCTGACATTTATCGACATTGAAGGGCATCTGCCATTTTTCGACCACTCTGATATCTTGTTTAAATCAGATTGCAACGCATTTCTATCATCTTCGTTCAGGACTGTATTTCCTATTTTTGTATCGTCGGCGAATTTGGAAATGGTGTTGTTTACCCCTACATCGATATCGTTAATGTAAATGAGAAACAGGACCGGTCCAAGGACTGAACCCTGTGGAACTCCACTAGTGACAGGCTCCCACTCCGATTCCACTCCATTTATCACCACTCTCTGTCTTCTGTCCGTAAGCCAATTTTTTATCCAAGAATGAATTTCACCTTTGATACCTATCCTCTCCAGTTTAGCCAATAGTTTTCGGTGAGGCACCTTGTCGAAAGCTTTTTGAAAGTCCAAGAAGATTATATCTAGTGATTTCGTCATGTCGTTATATGTGAATAGTTTGTTATAAAATTCAATCAAATTTGTTAGGCATGACTTATTTGATCTAAAGCCGTGTTGACTATTTTTGATTAGGTTGTTTGATTCGAGGTAATCTACAATCTTATCTCTAATGATTTTTTCCATGATTTTTCCTACAATTGAAGTTAGGCTAATTGGTCTGTAATTACTCGCTTTGGCCTTGCTACCCTTCTTGTATATCGGCGTAATGTTCGCATCTTTCCAATCACTCGGTACAATCCCCTGTAGTAGTGATAAGTTAAATAGTTGTGTCAGGGGTTTTGCTATTTCGTCCTTGACATTCTTAATTATTTTCGGGTGGAGCATGTCGGGTCCCGGGGTCTTATTTACATTTAAATTACTCAATTTGCTTTGTACTTCGGTAACACTGATGGTGAAATCTCCTATCTCATGAGTTGAGGTGTTATTTTCAAGGGTATGATCGATAATTTCTTCTGTGAAAACTGAGCCAAAATATTTGTTGAGCAGATTTGCCGTGTTTGTGTCGCCTGTTATTGTCTGGCCATCTTCTATTAGCGGTCCGATTCCGCTTTTGATCTGTTTATTTTTGTTTACGTAACTGTAGAATTTTTTGGGGTTTGTGGCACTTTCTCTGGCAATAGTCATTTCGTAATTTTGTTTGTTCGCCCTAATTATTTTTTTCACTTCCCTTCTACTATTTTGTACAAGTTTTTAATTACTTCAGTGTTTGTGTTATTTTTTACAAGTTTGTGGAGTTGATTCCTTTTCCTTATTGCCTTGCCAATGTCTCTACTGTACCAAGGGGGCATACTTGATTTCGTACTACGTTTTGGTTTCATGGGTACAAATTGTTTATGCGCTTCTGTAATTGTAGACTTAAAATGTCCCCATAGTTCATTTACTTCGTTTATATTTATGAGGTTTGAGTGTATGTTTGATAGCGAGAGAGAGAGAGAGAGAGAGAGAGAGAGAGAGAGAGAGAGAGAGAGAGAGAGAGAGAGAGAGAGAGAGAGAGAGAGAGAGAGAGAGAGAGAGAGAGAGAGAGAGAGAGAGAGAATGAAACTGAATAAAATCGTCTAATAATATAGGATAAAATATAAGAGACGTCGCCAGTAGAGAAAGGGTTAATATTTCCTCCCTGTGCTCTTTTCCCTAGTTCTGTCCACCATTTTCCACAGTTCTCCTTCCTTCTCTTACATTTTCACACAACCGTCAGACCCCCCCCCCACACACACACACATACGCACACAGACACACTCTCTCTGTCTTGTTATCATATCGCTCTCCTGCAGGAATTGAATTACAACCTTTTCCTTTCACTCCAGTCCTGCCTCCATTTATGTGTGTGGGTGTGACTGTGTGTGTGTACGTGTGTGTACGTGTGTGTACGTGTGTGTGAGTCACTATGTGTGTGTTTTTTGTTTTAACCCCTTCTTTACCGGCGATGTCTTTTTCGTTTGATTTCAGCTACATTTTGACGATTATATAAAGCTTTGGAAGGACATGTGGTAGCTATGAGGATTAATTGAGATAGTATGTAGCCTTTTAATTGCTACACGTCCGCCCCAAGCTGAATAATATTGCTTAATAGATACCAGAGTCTGATGAAAAGGACGTCACCGGTACTCAAGGGGTTAATCACAGTTCCCCCCAAAACAGTCACGAATTTATGCTTACATTTTCCTCGAGCATGTAAGGGCGGATGGGCGTATTTATTTGATCATTTATGTACCTTTTTACTATTTGTTTAGTTTCCTCCCTAGACCTCCATCAAACATATAAAAACATCTGTCCAAGACCTTCCTTCAAGATGAATTTATAAATTTTTTGGTAGAAATATTGTCTGGCCAAAGGCCGGTTCCTATTAGATAACAGGCTCGCTTTTGCTCGCCAGGACAAAATCGACACCTTCCTAAGCTGCATAATATCGTCTATATATACAATAGGGTAGAATATAATATAACACACGTCACTGGTACTCAAAGGGTTATATCCGTGTTCCAACCAGATGGTGATATTGACTCAGATATTTACGTTCCACTTTCCTTCTAGGCTGTGCTACTTTCATCGTGTGAGAGAGAGAGAGAGAGAGAGAGAGAGAGAGAGAGAGAGAGAGAGAGAGAGAGAGAGAGAGAGAGAGAGAGAGAGAGAGAGAGAGAGAGAGAGAGAGAGAGAGAGCGTACAAAGGAGTACAAAGGAAATCAAGCAACAACAGATCTAGTGACCCTTCTAGGTTGCTTGTCCTCCAAAACACTGAGGATCAAGTGTCCAAACAGTGGTTTAGAGGGGGTAAGGGAACATTGGAAAGGGAATTACTGCCCTGAAACTAATGTCCGTGGCAAGATTAGGAAGTTAGTAGGGGACAGATGGATTAGTAACTGAGGGGGGGATAAAATAAAGTTATTCATTTACAAACGCAGTCAGTCGCGGGTTTGATGCGAGATATTTGTCTAGGCGGAGTTTAAATGAATCAACGGTGATGCAGTCTATAACGTTTCGGGGAAGCCCATTCCACAAGTTGACAACTCGATTGAAGAAGAAATTCTTAGATTCGTGTGAGTTAAAAGATTTACCAATAATTTTGCAACCGTTTCCGCGCGTGTAATTAGATTGGTCGATAGTGAAGTACTTACTAGAGTTCATATTGTCGATGCCTTTGATGATTTTGAACACTTGAATTAAGTCACCTCTTAATCTGCGCTGGGTTAAAGGAAATAGATTTAATTCTCTAAGACGCTCTTCGTATGGTTTGTTCTTTAGGCTAGGTATCATTTTGGTAACTCTACGTTGAACTCGTTCTAGCTTGTTTATATCTTTTTGGTAATAAGGGCACCAGGATTGAACGCAGTATTCCAGAAGAGGGCGGACTAAGGAATTGTAAAGGGTTAGGATAACTTCTTTGGATTTATGCTCAAATGACCTGCCTATAAAGCCAATTATTTTGTTTGCCTTCTTAACAACTTCTGAACATTGTTGACTCGGTTTTAGGTTACTCGATATTGTTACTCCCAGATCGGTTTCTCTGTTTACATTCTTAAGCTGAGTGCCATTCATCGAATAGTTTGCTTTCTCATTTAGGTATCCGATATGTAGTACTTTACATTTATCCGCATTGAACTCATTTGCCAAATTTGGGCCCAACATGACAATTTATCTAGATTGTGTTGCATATCGTCAACTTGTTCTTTTGAGAGTGCGCTATTTGCAATTTTTGTATCGTCAGCAAATTTTGAGATTGTACAGGTGAGACCCTCATCTATGTCGTTGATGTAAATTAGAAAGAGAATTGGTCCTAGTACCGATCCCTGGGGTACCCCGCTACTTACATTGGTCCATTTAGATGCCTTACCGTTTATGACTACTCTTTGCTTTCTGTCGCTGAGCCAATTTTCTATCCATTTCAACACACCGTCTTGTATTCCATGCGCTTTTAGTTTTAGCAGTAAACGTTTGTGGGGAACTTTGTCAAAGGCCTTTTGAAAATCAAGGTATATAATATCTACAGCTTTACTCTCATCGTAGAGGTTGAGGATATCGTGGAAGAAGTCTAAGAGGTTTGTTAAACAGGAACGTTTTTACGAAAGCCGTGTTGAGTATCTTTAAGTATGTTATTTTCCTCTAAGTGATTTACGAGTCTGTCTCGTATGACCGTTTCTAGCATTTTACATACAACTGAGGTTAAGCTAATTGGACGATAGTTACTGGGTAGGGATTTGCTGCCTTTTTTGAATATCGGTGTTACGTTGGCTAGCTTCCACTGATCGGGCATAGTTCCAGACTGCAAGGATTTATTGAATAGTAATGTCAGTGGTTTGGAGAGCTCATCCTTAGCTTCCTTTAGAACTCTAGGCGAGATTGTATCAGGTCCAGGCGTTTTATTTACCTTGAGTTTATCTAAACAATTCAATACTTCTCTCTCTGTAACGGTGATATTGCTTAGAACATCTGAATTATCAATCTGAATCGGCGATGGTGTAGGGATATCACTGAGGTCTTCTGTTGTAAAAACTGATGCAAAGAAGGTATTGAGGGCATTACTCATTTGTACTTCGTCTTTGGTGTATTCTCCATTTTCATCGACTAACGGTCCAACAGTTGAAGTAACTACTTTTTTCTTTCTGATATAACTATAGAATTCTTTCGGGTTTGTTTTACTTTGATTCGCAATATGTAACTCTAAGGTCTTTTTACTTTGCTTAATTAACTTTTTGGCTTTGCGTCGTAGCTCTACAAATTTCAGCCGTTCTTCGTCATTTTGTGAGGATTTTAATCTATCATTAGCAAATTTTTTAGCAAGCAGGCAGTTTGAAATATCTTTATTCCACCATTTGGGCTTATTATTATGGCCTGGACGCCGTATTTTCGATGGTATGCAGTCTTGCACTGCTTTTAGGTAAGTGGTTTCGAATAACTTCCAAGATGTATTTATGTCGTTATTGTGAATTAAAAAGCTCCAGTCAGTTTCTTTAAACATAGCTCTAAGTTTATGTAAGTTTGCTTTCTTGAAATTAGGGACTTTTTCGTTTTTCGTTATTTGGTTCGTTACTAGTAAACTTTAACACCTTACGAGCGGCCTATGCGGTTTATTTATGTGTACCGCACAGCGGGGTGTTTTTAGCCAAAATAGGGCTGTTTACGTGATCATTTTCATGCCTAAATAAGACCCAGAACGTAAAACAAGTACCTATCCCTGAAAGGGCATAAACAGAGCTTTCGAATGACACCATAACGATCCTTGTATGATGGATAGTTTTCTTGCAATAACCGTGCAACGCGAGTGCAAAAAGCAGGTAATTCGGTACTTTCAGTACATAATTGAGTATGTAGCGAGTGAGAGGGAGGAGGGAGCTGAGATTTGTGTCAGTAGGTTCGCCGCGGTGGTCTTGAGCAGTCATACGCTCGCTAGTCTCCTGCCACCACTTGTCTCTCTCTCTCAGCCACATTACGTGCTGAAATTGCCACTCGAGTTATGTCGAGCGCCGCCACATAGTCCAGCTTTATTTAACTCGACTTATGTTGCTCGCCGCTAAATAAGGGTTAAAGTGAAAGTTATCGTACGATGGTCGCTGTTACTAAATTCATCACCAACATTCAAATTCTCTATTAATTCTTCTTTTGTTGCAAGTACAATGTCAAGAACGTTATTACCACGGGTTGGCGTTCGAACAAATTGATAAAGCGAACTCTCTTGCAAGTTCGTATACAAGTCATGTCCGGAGTGTGAAGTAAGAGTATCGCCCCACTTGGTCACAGGTAAATTAAAGTCGCCAAAAATTACGGTATCTTGTGAGTTACTTACATCTGCAATTTGTTCGTAAATTTCTCGGTCAGTTTGCACTGATTGAGCTGGAGGTCTGTATATTAATGCAAGTATTATTTTTGTACCTTTATTATTCTTTATTAGCACAAAAGATGCGTCGACGTTCACAATTTGAGGTTTTGACAAGAGGGTAGGGTTAAGACTTTCTTTGATATAAAGTAAAACGCCACCTCCATTTCGATTTATTCGGCTTTTCTCAAACATTACATAACCGGGAAGTGAATACTCTGCTAAAAAGTCTCTATCTTCTGTATTGAGCCAAGATTCTGTTATGCCAATCACATCATAATTTTCTGTAAACACTAGCTCCTCTAAATCTGAAAATTTATTGCGTATGCTACGAGCGTTTGCATAGAAAACCTTTAAATTTGTTATTTTAGAACTCACGGAACACTCTTTAATAATATTTTTGGTTCTTGTCGGATCTACATTTATGTTCATGGCTGTCCTCGGTCCTCGCTGTCTTCGGTCCTTATCGCTGGTGGTCCTCGGTTGCCTCTGTTTTTTGAGAGAGAGAGAGAGAGAGAGAGAGAGAGAGAGAGAGAGAGAGAGAGAGATATATATATTATATATATATTACGTGTCACTTTCCTTCTAGGTTGTGCTACTTTCATCGTGGAGAGAGAGAGCGAGCGCTGGGGAGATGGATGTGCTGTACTTGTTAACATTTCTCGAGGATGGGGTGGGGGTTTTTGTGAGTGTGTTTGTTTGTAAGTGTGTGTGTGTGTGTGACTGAGGTGTGTGTGTGTGTGTATCAAGACGGTGTACATTAACCCGGCAAGCGCTATAGGCCTCACGGAAGGCTTCCTATAGGGAACGCGATAGGCCTCACGGAAGCAAGACCATAAAAAAAGCCTTCCATAAAAAAAAGGGCCTATCAAAACAAAGGAATTTGTCTCTAGGTGAGATAATTCCCCTCCAGTACTCATCCATGTAAATCTCACCCACCCCCCTCCCCTCCTTCTTCCCCCCTCCCTCCCCTCCTCAATTATCACCTATTTTTCCTCTTATTATCATCATTTATCGGTTATTTTTCTCTCCCGCGATAATGTAGCACAAGTGGGTTGCA
Organism: Paralithodes platypus; assembly: GCA_032716605.1. Classification (NCBI taxonomy): domain Eukaryota; kingdom Metazoa; phylum Arthropoda; class Malacostraca; order Decapoda; family Lithodidae; genus Paralithodes; species Paralithodes platypus. The sequence continues at coordinate 1,218,367 of CM064567.1, forward strand.
GAAAAGATCGTTATGCAACACCCAGACACCGGCCCACACCGCCCCGCTCGTCTCAGTTACCTCACAGACAGCGAGAGAGGAGGGTTGCCTGTGGCTCTCTCTCGCCTGAGATTATGACCGGGTGGCCAATATCTTCGTTTTTCACCACCCAAATGCTTTTCCCATTTATTTTAGCACTCTTGAAGGTTCATATATACATCATATATGTAAAATAAAAGCATACCGAAAACAAATAATGCTCTATATTGTAAATATAACGAATTCTGTCAGAATCCAAGGCTAGAAATGCACAAATAACTACCCTAGCCCCTAGGTCTATTTAGCGCTTGTCAGGTTAAGGATAATTGAAGGTCAGAAGGGATCAACAACGCTTAACGAACTATATATGAAGATGAAATGATAATATCGATTTTGATTAAGTTACTGGTACGTCAGCATCCGATCCTTATCCTTTTTTACTACCTCAGATCATTCTTAAACTGCACAAAATCGTCTAATTATTGCAAGAATAACATTTAAAAGACGTCGCCGGTACAGAAGTGGTTAACCCTTGGTTCCTAGTGGTCCTTCCTAAACTAACTAAACCCTTTTATATTCTTCTTTGTTTCAGTTTCTCCGTTCTCTTTCCCGCCTTCACCTCCTCTTCTTGATTCGCTTGAGACCTCCTCCTCCTCCTGATCCACCACCTCCTCGTTTTGATTCGCTTGAGACCTCCTCCTCCTCCACCTCCTCTTCTTTATTCGCTTGAGACCTCCTCCTCCACCACCTCCTCCTCTTGACTTCATTTTTATCATCGATCAGCTCAAGCATATCCCGCACCGACCCTTGTGTTAAGAGGTACCCCCTCCCCCCACCCTCCTACCTAGAGAGTACCACCACCCTACCTAGACACTCCCCAGTCACCCTACTTAATTTACATAAAATCTATCTATCTATCTATCTATTTATATGTGTGTATGCTGTCTGTGTCTGTCTCTATCCATCTATCCATCTGTCTATCTATCTATCTATCTATCTATCTATCTATCTATCTATCTATCTATCTATCTATCTATCTATCTATCTATCTATCTATCTATCTATCTATCTATCTATCTATCTATCTATCTATCTCTCTCTCTCTCTATAACTACACACATAGGTAGATTACAGTTCATCCATACAGAGTACTTACATACATATATACATACACCATGCACACACACCGGTACCGTACACTCGGTCAAAACAGTATATGCACCCCTACCCTGATCATCTGGTGTGTACAGCTCGATAGGGTTGGCACCTCTGCCTGCAACTATATCCATGTGTCAGAGAGGATCGTCTCTGACACATGGATATAGTTGCAGGCAGAGGTGCCAACCCTACCAAGCTGTACACAACAGATGATCAGCGTAGGGGTGCAGATACTTCTTTGACCGAGTGTACATTCATACACCGATAATTACTTAATCCTCTTTGCGGAAACATACTGTATATTGCACACACCCAACCAATGTAAGAGTTGAATGAATTAAGGGAAGTCAGACCTTTTTCTGGACCCCCTTCTCCCTAATGTTTAACCCCACTAGTTTTGAGATTATAAGACGTTCGGCCCATTAGTTTGGCGATTTTAACATCTTTCGCCCCATTTCGTTGTCAATTTTAAGACCTTTCGTGCCATTTTGGTGTCGATTATTTCCTGGCGAGCGATAGCGAGCATGCAATTTTAAGAGGAATCGGCCTTCGGCCGGGACATTTTTCTAAGCTTGATGGAGGTCTAGGGAGGAATAAATGAATTAATAGACCAAACAAACGGCCAGTCTCCCCTTAAGACCCATAAATAGACAGCTTACGTGAATACAACTTAACCATGACGAACAAATCTCAAAAGTGTTTCGCTCAATAATAAATTCTAGGCAGAGAATCGTGTTAACTCCTTTTTTACCGGTGACGGCTTATATTTTTATTCATGCTATATTTAAACGGTTTTCTGCGGTTTAAAAAGGAGCTGTGGTAATAAATAGTGTTACATGAGGTAGTTCGAAGCCTGTTAATTGCTGGAGGCCTATTTTTTAACTAAATAAGAACGTCTAATAGTAGCCAGAATAAAATAAAACAAATACGTCGCTGGTACAGAAGGGGTTAATGAAAGTTTAAACCTATGTGTACTCGGAGCTTTAGGTTTGAATTGGACTGTAAAGGGTGACATATTTGTACACCGTCATTATCGTCACATATCCGATAATCTCTGCCCTCGTCCTCCCATCTCTTTCAATGACCCTTTGGACGGAATTACACCAACATTTTTCCTGGCAGGATTTTCCGGACATAACTTTTCGGGCAAAATTCCGGGGCTCGTTTTGATACGGTATTGGAAATTAGAGTGAATGTAGCGTATAATATATTGGTGGTTCAATGTAAATAGTTTTCATTGAAAAGCTGATAGACCAGAAATGCTCAAATTATCAATTCGGGAATATTGAAAGTCAATTCTCGTGATAATATTTGTATAAAAAGAGACTCAGGAGTTCCAAAAAATGTTCTTACCGACTGTACCCTCTCACCCAGTGCTTGAACTTTCTGTGTCATGTATTAAATATCATTGTCTGTTTTCTTAGGGCCTGGGAATACCACTTTCCAATGTAGTATCATGCACATGACGCTGAAGTATGGTTGATGGTGTTCGTATTATGGTCGTAGATACAGTACTGTCTTGATAGCGTACCGGTTATGCATAAGTGCGCGGAATTTAGATGTGAGTATCCTAGGTTCGAGTCCTTGGAGTGCCACATGTATTTGTTGATTTCATTAATTGAGTTTAGAGGTGAAGTTGGTTGGTGGAAATAACATAATAATATAATATGGATGGGTAGAAATCCATTATTATAATATTCCGTAATAACTCTTCTGTATTTACTTCCCTTACTCTTTTAGTAAAGCATATCTTGGTATCCACCCCTTGTGTCTCTTAATAATTATACCTTCACCCTACAGTACGGTACTATATATGGTTATCTCTCTCTCTCTCTCTCTTGTATCTACTAATAATTATACCTTCACCCTACAGTACGGTACTATATATGGTTATCTCTCTCTCTCTCTCTCTCTCTCTACTAATAATTATACCTTCACCCTACAGTACGGTACTATATATGGTTATCTCTCTCTCTCTCTCTCTTGTATCTACTAATAATTATACCTTCACCCTACAGTACGGTACTATATATTGTTATCTCTCTCTCTCTCTCTTGTGTCTAATAATTATACCTTCACCCTACAGTACGGTACTATATATTGTTATCTCTCTCTCTCTCTCTCTCTCTTGTGTCTACTAATAATTATACCTTCACCCTACAGTACGGTACTATATATGGTTATCTCTCTCTCTCTCTCTCTCTCTCTCTCTCTCTTGTGTCTACTAATAATTATACCTTCACCCTACAGTACGGTACTATATATTGTTATCTCTCTCTCTCTCTTGTGTCTCTTCATAATTATACCTTCACCCTACAGTACGGTACTATATATGGTTATCTCTCTCTCTCTCTCTTGTGTCTACTAATAATTATACCTTCACCCTACAGTACGGTACTATATATGGTTATCTCTCTCTCTCTCTTGTGTCTCTTAACCCTTAAAAAGCGGCTCACCACATAAGTCGAGTTAAATAAAGCTGGACTATGTGGCGGCGCTCGACATAGGTCGTGTGGCAATTTCAGCACGTAATGTTGCTGAGAGAGAGAGAGAGACAAGTGGTGGCAGGAGAGTAGCGAGCGTATGACTGCTCCAGACCACCGCGGCGAACCTACTGACACGAATCCCACCTCCTCCCTCCCTCTCTCACTCGCTATATACGGAATTGTATGGGGAAAGTGCCTAATTACATGCTTTTTGCACTCGCGTTGCACGGTTATTGCAAGAAAACTAGCCATCATAAAAGGATCGTTATGGTGTCATTCGAAAGCTCTGTTTATGCCCTTTCAGGGATAGATACTTGTTTTACGTTCTGGGTCTTATTTAGGCATGAAAATGATCACGTAAACAGCCCTATTTTGGCTAAAAACACCCCGCTGGGCGGTACATATAAATAAACCGCCTAGGCCGCTAATAAGGTGTTAAACACTGGAAAACAAAACACCGTTACCGCCCTGAGTCGTGCCTGGACAACGAGGTATCCTATGACTCGGTAACTGGTGCACACACACTAGGCTGACGCTCGATGAAACAGCCTATTCTCAAACAGTAAAAGATTACTCGATTAGGTTACACAAAGAAAAGATAGTTAACGTGATTAATTAACGTTACAGTAGATACTCAAATAACTGGCACTCCTGTACTAAAGAAAGTGCAATGCTAGTCCTGCAACATCAACTGGAAACTTCTGAAATAAGTCTGATGCTGGGAAGATGTTCGTAAAGAATCTTGAACAATTATAATGCAGAATACGGGTCACAATAAATGCTAGGACATATAGTAATAATAGGCAGGCGAATAATAAAGACTGCGCAAAGGTAGTAATGCTCGACAACTAAAGAAATGCTTCGTGACACAACGCAACAGCCTACTAGGGTTGTGCAACTCAACAACAACCTCGGCTCAAAAGTGCAGTGAATAATAATGTGGCATACATATAATAATGGAGCTTATCTCTAACCAGTGTCTGCTTAGTTAATAAAGTCTAGCTGGGGTATCAAGGTAGGGCAACAATGGGCGAGCATGCGGCTCGTAGCCTAACGTTGTCCGAAGGTGGTATAATGAAGATTACGTTATATGACGGGGATGCTCTCTTGATAAATCTAGGTCTCTAGTACCTAGTTCTATCCTGGCGATCCCTCAGAAGTCAACACAAAGAGGCAGCACTATGTTGTGAGGGATAGGCTATGGCCCTCTCACACCACAGTGCTGTGCTCGCAAAGTAAACCCACCCGAAGACAACTTAGGCTCCCACAGTACCTGTCGATGTCGTGCAGGGCTTAGCTAACACTGCACACATTGGAGACAACGACACAGTAACCTTACCCCTAGTCTAGCTTTAAATAACTAAGCAGAATCACTCAACACCCTGCCAGGGAGACATATACCGGTCTACAACCTTCCCGAGAGAGGACACACACGGAAAAGTCCATCTCTCCAAACCTCATTAAAGCCTAATACATAGAAATATCTGAGAGCTTCGCGTACAATACGACTGGCCGACGGTGAACGTCTATGCTGAAACCAGAAGGGATGTTGAGTTTAATAAAGATTAGAGAATGAGAAAGGAGAAGTCGAGAGAGAGAAATAGTATGCAAAGTTGCGAGTATGGGGGACAGAATTGCAAAGGATGTAGACGATACGCGTGTCAGGCCAGCTCTGAGCTTGGTAAAAAAACATGAGGCCGCGACGGGAAGGGACTAGTTGACCACCCGGCCGCCAACGCCGTCAGCGCCCAAGCGGGCCGCGTGATAGCTCAGCCCCCGCTGCCAGGTGTACCCCGTCACCCTCTCTCGCTCGCCTCTCACACAAGCAACATTTATATTATAGCGAATATAAAATACAAGGCGCGGTCACAGACCAAAACAAATACCATTTCTAGACTGTCTGTGGCAACACGACCCTAATGAAATAAAGCAGATCATTCTAGGACAACTGTAGCCTATCCCCCATCCTGGCGAGCGCTAGCGAGCCGCAATGCCCCACGCAACCATTCTGCTAACGCCAGGAGGCGTCACACTGGGAAAAGTGCTTATCCCTCAGGGTATTAGTCAGTGTCCCAAACTTTGTGAAATATCTGACAACACCTATTAACCTCAACTGTACATTCCGGGTGATCAACAATTATTGAGAACAAAAAGAGACCCCCTCACCCTTTTAAATCCTGAGATAGACAATTCCATAATCATAAAAATAGACTATACATATGCAACATAAATAGGTTACCGTATACGCAAATATAATTGACCACTTGCGAGTTTCATTCTATAAGGAAGTTGGAGCTGTAAACATCGATGGTAAACAGAAATGCAATAATAATGTAGGTTTCTGATGGATAAAGAACATATCGAATTGGGTTTTATGTATAAATAAGTGAGTTAACTACAACAGTATTTTAGCTGGTAGTTCTGCTAAATATCGATGTCTACAGCTCCAACTTCCTTATAGCCTGAAACTAGCAAGTGGTCAGTTGGGTGTATTGGATGCGTCAACTACAGGTACTTTCAACTCGCAATAAAAATCATATAATGGATGTCAAAAAAGAAAAATATAAATGCGCTGTGATCAGAAATCGAACACCTCCCATTTAAACCTTGATTTATAGTCCATCGTCCCCAACAGCACCCAAGACCTACAATGTTCATTTATATTCATTGTATGTAAAGCAGGAGTAGATTTGGTACCCCGACGACAGGGAACGGTAGTGGTTTGACATTTTATTAACACCTTACGAGCGGCCTATGCGGTTTATTTATGTGTACCGCCCAGCGGGGTGTTTTTAGCCAAAATAGGGCTGTTTACGTGATCATTTTCATGCCTAAATAAGACCCAGAACGTAAAACAAGTATCTATCCCTGAAAGGGCATAAACAGAGCTTTCGAATGACACCATAACGATCCTTGTATGATGGATAGTTTTCTTGCAATAACCGTGCAACGCGAGTGCAAAAAGCAGGTAATTCGGTACTTTCGGTACATAATTGAGTATGTAGCGAGTGAGAGAGGGAGGAGGGAGCTGAGATTTGTGTCAGTAGGTTCGCCGCGGTGGTCTGGAGCAGTCATACGCTCGCTAGTCTCCTGCCACCACTTGTCTCTCTCTCTCAGCCACATTACGTGCTGAAATTGCCACTCGACCTATGTCGAGCGCCGCCACATAGTCCAGCTTTATTTAACTTGACTTAAGTGGTGAGCCGCTTTTTAAGGGTTAATGATGTATAGCTTAGGTGTTATTTTATCATTGTATTTTATGTTGTTTACTTGGGATGCATCTTTATTTACACATTACATTCACAAAATAGATCATTAACTCCTTTACAGTTTCAGTATAATCCTATCCATAAATGTATTCCTCACATGGACAATGTAAATGCAGGAAAATATCTATGAAGTTAGTCAGGCGTGGAACTCCTTTTAGTAGAGGATCTGCTTAAAATCCACACACAATCAGTACCGGCAAATTCGGCAATTTATATTAAAATGTGTATTGATGCATGACAAATTAACCATACACATTGGTCACCAAAGTTGGTATTCTTGGTAGCAGGATAAATAAACACGTACCCTATATTACACTTTTCTTATTCAACACACCAAAGGCAACTTATTTGATCTAGTCCAACTATCAATTTAGTTGACTGTTTTGTATGGCATTTTTATATAAATACATTATATTCGGTTTTATATAATTATTCACCGACACATTACTTAACTTTACTTTGGCAGTTCTTGAGTTTTGTTATTATATCGGTGGTCGTATGTTTAGGTTAGGTGAATGATTGTTAGACTATGCTAGAGTGTGTCGTTAGTACCCCTTGTAGAGCATAGTGGCTGGGCTGGACTACCACAAGGGGGAAGATAGATGTTAACCTGTTAAGCGCTAAATAGCACTAGGAGCTAGGGTAGTTATTTGTGCATTTCTGCCAAAATATTCGATCTCACAGAATTTAAAAAAAAGTACCTCAATGTCTTGGAAATAAGCAGCCACATCCGCCAATATATATATATCCACCCTAAAAAAATGTGGGTGTGGAGTTACGGTGGCTGCAAGTTGAAAAAAATGGGCTGATAGGCACGACATCCCCGAGCGAGCGAGTGTGTGTGAGTGAGTCAGGCGGGAGGAGAGAGAGAGAGGGTGGAGGCAAGAACGTGCGATTGATGAGAAGCAACGCTCTATATCTCGCCTAAAAAGCACCTTTATGGTTTCACCTGTTCATATTCATGAGTAAGGCAGCCCATGTGAATAATATACACTGATAAATGAAGCGCAGAGAGGCATACGGACGAATAATAGGCGAAATAAGAGTGGTGTATTGAGAAAGGTGGGTGGCGCGGGAGAGAAAAGGGGTCAGATTACAGTAAGTAGATGAGATTAGCGTGGGTGTATGCACAAATTTAGACCTTATAGACACTTTGTGTTGTCGTTGCTATATTGTAAACAACGATAAGACTTCTTGGATGGCGCAGTATGTTAGAGTAACCCGATATCTCATTACACAATTTTTACGCACTATTTGCTTGCAACTCATGGATGAAAAGTTATTTATTTACTTGTAAATTTCTTTACTGTTTGTTCGTAATGATAGAATATGTTAGGTTATGTAAAAGTATTATACATACTAAATACTTTGATATACACAAGTGTATCGAGGGTATATATATATTTTTTTTTGTCAAGCATTCGTCTGCCCGAAAATACGTACGCACTAATCGCTGTCAGTATAGTGTGAACAGTCATGGTCTAGTGGTTAGAGTGATGGACTGAGTGAGATGTAGGCCTAGAGACGTAGGCCTAGAGACGTGGGTTCGAAACCAGAGAGGTTATGGGGATGTTTTTGGAGTGTTTATATCACTTGAAATTTTTTTTTTTTTACATACTTACGCCCTGCTATTCATAAAGTCGAAAACTTTGATGAATAGCAGAGCGTAAGTATGTTTTTTTGTGTTTATTTATTTGTTTTTTTTTGTTTTTTTTGTTTGTTTTATTATTACAAAAGGTTGTTACAAAAGGTTAGTACATAAGTATAATATTACATAGGTATATATATAAATAAAACAAAATATTGCCTGGCTAATGAATTAAACTGAAATAATAAATGAAAATATTGCTTATATATACAGTATACTGTATACAATAATATACTGTGTATATATATATATATATATATATATATATATATATATATATATATATATATATATATACAGTATATACCAAAACATATGAACTTATCCTACAACTATAATTTGTACATGTTATGATAATATTATCACGTTGGTCAGGTACGGGCAAGTAGGTAGGCAGGCAGGTGTTTTGAGATCACGTTGGTCAGGTACGGGCAGGTCAGGTACGGGCAGGTAGGTAGTGAGGTAGGTAGTGAGGTAGGTGGGCGGGGCAGGAGTTTGGCTGAGATAGGGCGACACAGGTACCACTCCTAGTAGTACTTGAGTGAGTGGTAGTCCCTGAAGCACTCGCCCAAACACAACCCAACGTTGCATTCCTTGCACATTGATGTGACTCGGCTTCTTCTTTGTGGCTTTCTGGTGGAGTGGGCACAGACCTGGCACTGTACTTGCAGCCTCCGGGTGCCAGATAGCTCGGTGTGGATAGGGTAGTGTTTGTCATATCCATCAATGACTCTGTCTGGGAGGTTGACTGCACGGCGACCCCTGTGACCGGAGACTGGTTGGTGTTTTTGTAGGAGTTGGTAGGCGACGTTGTATATGAACTCCCTGAACTTGAGTTTTTTGTTCGGGGCCATGTCTTTTTTTACCAGCCACATGTTGTAAGCGTTGAGCATCGTGATGTCAACAAAGTGAAGGAAAAGCTTGTGATACCACTTCACTGTTTTTCGTAGGCACTCAACGCCTGCAAGCTGGCAATCAGACTTGTCCACAAGGCGCATGTACTTGGTATAATCCACCACCATATCAGGTTTCTGGATAGACTTCTTGGTACGGTAGTGGAATTTACCAGAGTCCACTTGGGCACCTGTATGGACAGTCGAAAGCAGGTGAACTGGTCGCTTATCGAGCCACTTTACCGCCAGAACTTTCCCAGACTTCTCCAGCTGCTTGTAGTGCTCTTTCTTCTTTCTTCTTGGTCTGTCCAGTCTGCGGCGCCTTTGTTCCTCTGCCAAGTCGTCATCAGAAGCGGTGTCACTGTGGGAGGGGTTGTCCAGTTCTATGCGATTGCCTTGGAACTTAGGCATGAACTTCCTGTTAGTTCTGACAGTCCCACATGCCCCCGTTTTGTGGTCATGGAGGAACTGGCAGAGTGCAGGACTTGTATACCAATTGTCGGTGTACAACGTGTGCCCCTTGTTCAGGTAGGGCTCCAGCATCTTTTTCACAATGTGCCCTGACATGCCCAATGGGTCGTTGCCACCGACTTTTGGAATGTCTACATCAGTGCCGGTGTATACGATCATGTCGAGCACTATTCCACTTTCACAATCGCACAACACAAAGATCTTGATCCCGAACCTGTGTCTCTTCAAGGGGATGTACTGCTTGAACACCAGGCGTCCTTTGAAAAGCACGAGCGACTCATCAATCACCAGGTTGGCAAAGGGGTAGAAGAATTTCCTGTACCTTTGCAACAACATGGTCAACACATCCCGAACTTTCCATATTCTATCAGCTCGGTTTGGATTATTATTGTCTGCGAAGTGCAAAAATCGCAGAAGCAAGAAAAATCTATCACGAGCCATATATTTCCGGAAAATTGGGGTGTTGATGATTGGGTCGTGCTTCCAATAATGCTCCATTACATGCTTCCTGCAGAGAGGCATGATTAGCAACAACGCAAAGAACACAAGGAGCTCAGGGACAGTCGTATCAACCCATGCACGAATTCTTGCTCTAGGAGATATCATATCAATTCTTTCCCTCACCCAGGTAAAATAGCCATTGGTTTGGGAAACGAGATGAGATAATACCTCCTGGTCAAAAAATGCACAGAAGAAATCAGATTCCGTGGACTGGTCATTGCAGGGCCAGTCTGCTGTTGAACCCAGCCAGATTGGCATTGAACTGGTGCAAATCTGGTTGGAAATGGGACCCTTCAGACCAGGCAAAATTATACGCCCGTGGGGGATCAGGATCAGCCCCTCCGTCAGCCACGTCGTCTGCGCCTTCGTCGTCAGACAGGTCTTGGTCATGGTCACGGTGCAGAAGTACATCGTCGTCTTCCGAATCCTCTGCACCTCCCTCATATTGGTCTTGATCCTCCTCAGACTCGCTCCCACTATCACCACCCCAGCCATAGTTCCTGGGATCGAAGGCTTCCCCTTCTGCAGCATCGTCGTCAGAGGAGTCAGGAGGGAAGAGGAGGGCGTCAAACTTGGATGGCGTTAGACCGGCTGCCAAAACTCTACGAGGCCCTCCAACAGCAGCAGGGGCAGGGGTGGGCGTGGGTGGTGGAGCAGGGGCGTGCGTGGGCGGTGGTGCAGGGGCGGCCGTGGTGGGCAGTGGTGCAGGGGCGGCCGTGGTGGGTAGTGAGACAGGGGCGGCCGTGGTGGGTGGTGGTGGTGGTGGCAACGCGGGGGTGGTAGAGGCGGGAGGTGTCACCTTACTCCTCTTGAACTGATAAGGGTGTCCTTTACCCTTACCCTTCTTGCCAACTACCCCCGATGCTCCTGCATCCCCAGGACGGCCACTTGTACTTCCTGTGGTGGTGGGCGCCGTGGGCGTCGTTGCCACAACAGTAGAGGCAGTAGTTGTTGTGGTAGCAGTTGTCAGAGCAAATGCTGAGGACAATGACCTCTTCGCACTCGTCGTGCTTGTTGCACGTGTCGTGCCTCTCCCACCACGTGTCGTGCCTCTCCCAGCACGTGTAGGTCTTCTTGGCTGCACTGGCTCATCATCCTCAGAAGTATATACGTAGGAGGGGTCCCTGGCACGTGTTCGTGTCCTGCCACGAGCACTAACACCGCCAGCAACAGGGTTGGGCGAGTCAACAGGGAGCGAGTCAGGGGAGCGTGTAGGCTCCATAGTGACTGAGAGCGTACTGCGTGTGTAGACTGTGTGGGGTGCGTGCGGCGGGTGGTTGTGGGTGCCATCGAGAGGTACCATGTCGCACTAAACGTGGCGCAATTTGTGACTCCCCAGACAGCTTGGCGCCGTTTTGGTACGCCTTTAAAAATCCTGCTTCCGTGAGGCCTATCGCGTTCCCTATAGGAAGCCTTCCGTGAGGCCTATCGCGCTTGCCGGGTTAAGGGGGGTCTCCGGCTTTTTGTTTTTTTATCATTCTCTCCTTTTCTCTCTTTCCCTGTCTTGTAACCATTCGGCCCCATTCAGCCAACTGTTTTAAGACGTTTATCCCTATCCGGGTGTCGATTTCTTCCTGGCGAGCGATAGCGAGCCAGCATTGTATGGAGAAATCCGGCTTCGCCGGAGAAATTTTTCTATCGAAAAATGTACAAATTTAGCTTGCGGTCAAAACAAATATATATATGCTGGCTGGCTTGGTCAAAAAAGTATGGGCGCTCCTACGTTGATCATCTGGTGTGTACAGCTTGATAGGTTTGGCACCTCTGCCTGCAACTATATCCATGTGTCAGAGACGATCGTCTTTGAAACATCCCCCCTTAAAGAGAGAGGGTGTTTGTAGTATTGTTTGAGTCCCTAACAAAGAGCTGATCACTAAGAACATCGTCGAGCGCTTTGTTAACATCCAAACACTGACTTTGATACCCTGTATACACACACACACACAGAGACAAAAGACACTCACATACATACAAATCACACATACATATACGAATCACACCCATACAAGTCACACACACACACACACACATACAGAGAGACAAAAGACACTCACATACATACAAATCACACATACATATACGAATCACACACACACACACACACATACACAGACAAAAGACACTCACATACATACAAATCACACATACACACATATAACATAACATAACATATCAAATCATTTAAGGTAAACACTTTCACATTATTACATACACACTACCAAATATTAAAGATAAACAGACACACACACAAATCACACACACACACACACACACGCGCACGCACGCACGCACGCACACACTCTCTCTCCATAGTCATATCCAAAGAGGTCTGAAGATTGAATATGGAGAGGTTCTTCAAAAATATACGGTACTGAAGTTGTTTACTGCAGTTTGAACAACAGTACCGGTACATTTAGGGATATGTCTTGCCTTCTTTGTTTTGCACAACAGAACATTCAAGGATTCAATAATGTTTAGTGATAAACAAAAATAAGCTATAACCTATGTGTATAATTGTAAATAACGGTTGATGTTAATGTTATTAAAATGTAATTATTTATACTGTTATTTCTACTTTCAGGACCACTTGCTGTGTTCTGATTCACGCACACAACAGACAACGTGAGTGTTTATTTTAGTTTGGCCCATTTTTTAAACATTATTTCATATTTGTAATTATATAGACGAATTTCCGGCTAGGTATTATCGGAATATGTTTTTTAAGCGTAGTAGAGAAGGTGCATACAGTAGGGTAGTGATTGAGAGAGTGAGAGTGAGAACTGAGAAATGGATAGGCGACGAGCAGGGAGGTTTAAGGAAGGGAAGAGGATGTGTAGATCAGAGTTTTACCCTGAATTGTGTTGTGGAGAAATATCTGGATAAGAAACAAAAGGTGTATGTTGCCTTTATGGACTTGGAGAAGGCCTATGACAGAGTGCATAGAGAAGGCATGTGGAAAGTACTTAGAATATACGGAGTAGATGGCAAGTTGCTGAAAGCAGTGAGAAGCATGTATGAGGGTGCAAAGGCGGCAGTACGTGTGGAGAATGAGCAGAGTGAGTTCTTTGACCTGAGTGTTGGGTTGAAACAGGGGTGTGTGATGTCCCCGTGGTTGTTTACTGTATATATGGATGGAGTCATGAAAGAAATACTAGGAAGAGCAGTGGATGTTGGTGTATCGCTGAAAAGGGAGGGAAATGAGTGGAAGCTGCCTATACTGCTGTTTGCGGATGATACAGTTCTGTTGAGCGATAATGAATGGGAGTTGCAGGGTCTGGTAAATGAGCTTGGAACAGTGTGCGAAAAACGGAATTTGAAGGTAAATGCGGGGAAGAGCAAGATTATGGTCTTCGAAAGGGGTGAAGTCACAGAGTGTGAGGTGAAGTTGAACGGTCAGGCTGTGGAGATTGTCAGCTCTTTTAAGTATCTGGGCAGTGTGTTGAGTAAAGATGGGACTATGGATGAAGAAGTGCGGGAGAGTGTGAAACTAGGGAAGAGGGTTGTAGGAACGTTGAAAGCAGTAACAAGAAATAGAGTGGTCAGTATGGAAGTGAAGAAGTCCTTGCATGACAGTGTGGTAATCCCGACACTAACTTACGGAAGCGAAGCATGGACGTTCGGGAAGAGACTCGGACCAAGAGTGAGAGCGGTGGAAATGAGTTATTTGAGAAGTGCGTGCAGAGTTACATGGAGGGATAGACAGACGAATGAGGAAGTAAGGAGGTGTGGTGTGGAGGTAGATGTGCTGGAAAGTGTGAAAAGGAACAACTTGAGATGGTTCGGCCATATGGAACGGATGGAAAGCGAGAGATTGACAAAGAGGGTGTACGAGAGCGAGGTGGAAGGACGGAGAGGGAGAGGTGGAAGGATGGAGTGAGGAAGTATATGAATGAAGGCGGTGCTGGTTGGGAGGAGGGGCGTCGACTGACTGGGGACAGAGGTGCATGGGGGCGGTTCGTTCGTGGCCACTCCTTCGGGGATCACGGCGTCAGGCAATAGATAGATAGTGATTATTATATATACTGTATAACAGTAATTATGCTGATTATTGACTATTGTTATTGACTTATTATTATTCATCTATAACAAAATGTAAACCATGATTTGTAATGTGAACAGTTGATTTTAACTAGATGTAGAAGATCTGACGTACCGTATATACAAAGTAAATGAGGGAAATCATATACGTTTGAGTACATTGATATTCACACTACTAAAGGAATTATATAATTGCATAAATATATGTGAAAGAATGACTAAGAGAGTGTACGAGAGTGAGGTGGAAGGATAGCGAGGGAGAGGTGAACCGAGAGATGGGTAGAAGGCTGGAGTTAAGTATATGCGTGAAAGCTGTGCTGGATGGGAGGAGGGGCGTCGACTGACTTGGGACAGAGGTACATTGGGGCGATTCGTTCGTGGCCACCCTTTCAGGGATCATGGCGTCCGGCAATAGATAGATAGATATAGTCACAACCCACCAGTATATCTCCTGAGTGTGGAGAGAGCGGGGTAGTGATGATGATCGTGGGTTATCATATATCACACAACCCACCACTATATTACATACACAAATATATAGACCGAGTGCTCCACACAAAGCGCGGTTCTGGTCTCACATCCTAATGGCGGCACTCCAGGCAGCCCTGTTAAGAGCTGCCTCACTAGTCAGGTTCTTTGATTTAAGATCAGACTGCAAAGTCCAATCCCATGTCTTTCTTGGTCCGCCCCTTGGTGCAGCTCCCTCCAAATTCATGGACTTGCATCTTTTCACCCAGCTTTGTTCCTCCATCCTCTCCACATGTCCAAACCATACAAGCCTGCTAGTACGTATCACATCACTGATACTCTTGATACCTAACCTGTTCAGAACTGGGTGGTGTATAATATCCCCGCCTTTCTGGTCCCAGTGGTGGTGGTGTGGGCGTGGTGGTGTGGGCGTGGGCGTGGTCGTGGTGGTGGTGGTGGCGGAGGGTTGGTGTGGTGGTTGGTGGTGGTGGTGGTGGTGGTGGTGGTGGTGGTGGTTGTGGCGGCTGCCTCAGATGTCAGCCACCCACTATTTGTCACGGGGAAGAGTCACGATTTCGCTCTACTTTCCGGCAGACACATTTCGGGAGCAAAGCTATATCCATCTATACTACTACCTACCTATACTATCTAAGACCTACCGGTACTACCTACGACCTACAACCTATACTACCGAACTGTACACACCAGATTATTAGGGTTGGGGTGCAGATACTTTTTTGACCGAGTGTACAGTATACGGTACTACTAAATTGTGGATATGGCATAAATAAGAACTAGAAGATAATAGAAGCATTATTTATGAGCGTTGCCTAAGCCAATCAACTAGAGACAGGGAGTACAGGCCACTCTTGCTGCACAAGGGATAATAAAACATAATTATATTCATTACAAATTAAATATACAGTATATCGTAAATACGATAGGCTATGACTCTTTTGTGATCTTGTGTGTCTCTGTGACGTCACGATCGCTCCTACAGCACGACGTAGGACGAGTAGATCGTATATTATAAGATTGTAAATAAGTTAAGTTATAAAAGGCCTAATATGCTATTAAGCAATATTGCCATGGTCTTATGTAGTATATAATTATGAATTTATCATATATATTAATATAATTTATCGTATAGAGCAACCTAGATGCGGTACGATAATTTGGGCTCCTGGCGTTTTGCCAAGGCAGCAAGGTGTGCCTTCGAGGAACACCAGAGCCTTCACGAACACCAACCAGTTAACATCTAATTTTCCACCCTCAGTTGATCGTGCTTTTGTGCCTCTAATCACAATACACACAGCTACACCATCACGACGCTCTCATCGACACCATGACTGACTGACAGATAAGCATAATATTCATGTCCATTCCCATGTAATCATTTATTCTTTCTTTAACACCTTACGAGCGGCCTATGCGGTTTATTTATATGTACCGCACAGCAGGGTGTTTTTAGCCAAAATAGGGCTGTTTACGTGATCATTTTCATGCCTAAATAAGACCCAGAACGTAAAACAAGTACCTATCCCTGAAAGGGCATAAACAGAGCTTTCGAATGACACCATAACGATCCTTGTATGATGGATAGTTTTCTTGCAATAACCGTGCAACGCGAGTGCAAAAAGCAGGTAATTCGGTACTTTCGGTACATAATTGAGTATATAGCGAGTGAAAGAGGGAGGAGGGAGCTGAGATTTGTGTCAGTAGGTTCGCCGCGGTGGTCTGGAGCAGTCATACGCTCGCTAGTCTCCTGCCACCACTTGTCTCTCTCTCTCAGCCACATTACGTGCTGAAATTGCCACTCGACCTATGTCGAGCGCCGCCACATAGTCCAGCTTTTTTTAACTCGACTTATGTTGCTCGCCGCTAATTAAGGGTTAACTTGACTCGTGTCTCGGGACCGAAGTCTCGATCCCCATTGTCCACCGCCATATTGGGTAAAACGTTCTCCCTTGCCTCATTGCCACGTGGAACTATTGGTGAGTTAATTCCTGGCTAATATTAACCCTTATAACCTTACCCTATGTATACATTTATTATGTGAGACCTTTGGATATAAATTAGCTTGTTTCAGATTGAATTCAATTTAGATATGGAGTAGTTTTCATTTAGATTTATTTATTTGATTCATTATAGCTTAGTAATATTTAACTTCCATTGATAGTTTACCACACAGTATAATATATCTATTTTTTAGTGTTTTTGAGGATATGCAAATAAATTCACCAGAAATGGAGAAAGGATTGTAGTGAAAGGAAAAGGATGTTTTCAATTCTTGCCGGAGAGTGATATGATCTGAAGACGAGAGAGAGAGAGAGATAGATGATCTGAAGACGAGAGTGGAGAGGCTCTGATGGCTGTGTCGAAATATATATGAAGAGAGAGAGAGAGAGAGAGAGAGAGAGAGAGAGAGAGAGAGAGAGAGAGAGAGAGAGAGAGAGAGAGAGAGAGAGAGAGAGAGAGAGAGAGAGAGAGAGAGAGAGAGAGAGAGAGAGAGAGAGAGAGAGAGAGAGAGAGAGAGAGAGAGAGAGAGAGAGAGAGAGAGGGAGGAAAAGGATGGAGTCTCTGACGGGGTATATTCCCTTTACGTCCTGGGGTCAATGATCTGTCGTTAAGGTGAGGCTGATGGACTGTTGAGATTAAGGGGAGATGGGTCGTTTATCTGGTCCCCTTTCTCCCTCATGTTAAGCCCCATTTGTTTTGAGATTATGAGACGTTCGGCCCATTAGTTTGGCGATTTTAACACCTTTCACCCCATATCGTTGTCAAGTTTAAGACCTTTCGTACCATTTAGGTGTCGATTATTGCCTGGTGAACGATAGCGAGCCAGAAAATATAAGAGGAATTGGCCTTCGGCCGGGACATTTTTCTACCAAAAAATTTACAAATTTATCTTGAAGGGGGGTCTAGGGGGTGTTTTTCTAAGCTTGATGGAGGTCTAGCGAGAAAACTAAGAAATAAAGGAATAAATTAATTAATAGACCAAAAAAAAAAAACATAAACGGTCTGTCTCCCCTTATGCATCTCAACTTATATCGTAATCATTGCCTGCCCTTGACAATGATGAACCCTTTGATGTGAAGGTCTATAATATTACCGACAACAGACGATTGACCCCAGGAATTACAGGGCATATGATAATCATCTCCTTAAGGTGGTAGTGCTTGTTGTTTGGTCTATGTATATATTTATAAATATATATTTTTAGCTTCCTCCCTAGACATCCATCAAGCTTAAACACCCCCTAGACCTACTTTCAAGATAAATTTGTAAAGTTTTCGATAGAAAAATATCCCGGCCAAAGGCCGGGATATTTTATATTACAGGCTCTCTATCGCTCACCAGGAAAACATCTACCGGTACACCTAAATGGAACGAACATTCTTAACCCGTGGAGCCCCGCCTAGTTTTTTATTTTTTGTTCACCAGAACCCGGCCCATTTTCAAAAAATGGTTTTATTCCAGAAACAATAGCGAATGGGTTAGGAATGAAGGAAAAACCACGAAAAACCGCTCAAAAAGCTTTAAAAATGGTCCTACAGAGCCCCCGAAAACGTATTTTACAAGAGTAAAAAATTGAAGGCAATTTCCCAAAAAAAACAGGTTATTGCGCGCTCACGCACACGCACGTGGACATTGAGAGTTTCAACCATCGGCACGGTTGCGTGGGATACGTACACAGTTCCCATACAAATCTGAGCCCTCTCGAGTGGCTACACCTGAGGTTACGGTCGGAGCAATTAGGGTGACTCGTCAGACGCGGCGCTGGGGCTGTGCGTTACATACATAGGCGACGCGCCAGACGCGTCGCTGGGGCTGGACGGGTTAATATTGACAGAGAAATGGGGCAAAAGGTCTTAAAATTGCCAAACTAATGGGCTGAACGTCTTATAATCTGAAAACTAATGGGGCTAAAGATGAGGGAGAAGGGGGACCATTAAAACCAGTCCAATTCTCCTTAATTAAGCAGTGACCTAGGAGAGTGAAGTTCAGGGACACAAGGGAGGGAAATTACCAGGGATATTTCGAAGATGATTAATTATTAGGTTCCATATTTCCTTTACGTTCAGGGGTCAATGGTCTGTCGTTAAGGGGAGGTTTATAGTTTGTTCCCTAGACCTCCATCGAGCTAAGAAAATCACCCCCTCAAGACCCTCCTTCAAGATAAATGTGACCATTTTTCGATAAATAAATGTCCCGGCCGAAGGCCGATTCCTCTTAAATTACAGTCTCGCTATCGCTCGCCAGGAAAATATTGACACCTAAATGACACAAAAAGTCTTAATATTGACAAAGAAATGGAGCGAAAGGTCTTAAAATTGCCAAACTAATGGGCCAAATGTCTTAAAATCTGAAAATCAATGGGGCTAATCATGAGGGAGAAGGGGGACCAGAAAAACGACCCATCTCCCCTTAAGCAATGACCTAGGTGAGTCAAGTTCAAGGATATCGGAGGGAAATTACAAGGGTTAATTAGAAGATGATTATTAGGTTCCATAATTTCCTTTAATTCCTGTGGTTATTGATCTGTCGTTAAGGGTACACTGACTGTTTTTTTGGCCTATACATTCATTCATTCATAAATTCTTAGTTTCCTCGCTAGACATCCCTCAAGCTTAGAAATACATCCCCTAGACCCCCCTCAAGATAAATTTGTACATTATTCGGTAGAAAAATTTCCCGGCCAAAGGCCGGTTCCTCTTAAAATTACAGGCTCGCTATCGCTCGCCAGGACAAAATCGACACCTAAATGGCACAATATAGGTCTTAAAATTGATAACGAAATGGGGCGAAAGGTCTTAAATCGCCAAACTAATGGGCCGAATGTCTTACTATCTCAAAAGCTAAACATGAGGAAGAAGGGGGTCCAGAAAAACGACCCACCTCCCCTTAAGCATTGACTCCAGAGAGTGAAGTTCAAGGGCACCGAAGGGAAATGACCGGTGTTGGTAAGAGGATGATGATTATATTCTGTTTCATTCATCTGACGGTAAATTGAATCCCTTTGAAGCTAATTTATCGATACGGGGAGATGTCCACTTGAGGGATTTTTTTCTTGACTCTTTTCTCCCTCATGTTTAGCCCCATTGCTTTTGATATTTTAAGATGTTCGCCCCATTACTTTGGCAATTTTAAGAACTTTCGGCCCAATTATGACACTTTTAAGACCTTTCCTGTCATTTAGGTGTCGATTTTTTCCTGGCGAGCAAAGGGGGATGGGCGTATTTATTTATTCATTTATGTATCGTGGGGGTGTTTTTGTTTTGTTTTTAAGTTTGATGGAGGTCTAGCGAGGAAAGTAAAAAATATATAAAATGTAATATATAAACCAAAAAACAAGCCCTACCCCCTTAAGGGGAGTTTTTAGTTAGTTCGCTAGACTTCCATCAAGCTTAACATTACAGCCCCTAGACCCCCTTTCAAGATAAATGTGTAAATTTTTCGGTAGAAAAATGTCCCGGCCGAAGGCCGCTTCCTCTTAAATTACAGGCTCGCTATCGCTCGTCAGGAAAAAATCGACATCTAAATGGCACGAAAAGTCTTAAAATTGACAGAAATGGGGCGAAAGTTCTTAAAATCACCAAACTAATGGGGCGAACGTCTTAAAATATCAAAAGCAATGGGGCTAACCATGAGGGAGAAAGGGGTCAAGAAAAAAATCCCTCAAGTGGAAATCTCCCCTTAACGACAGATCATTGACCCCAAGACGTAAAGGAAATATGGAACCTTAAAAACGGAGAAAAATAAAATGGGAGTCTGCAGAAAGCTGATTGGCCCACACAAGGCAGATCACCTTGTAATGATCTTCTAAATAACCCCGGTAATTACCCTTCGGTGTCCTTGAACTTGAGTCTCTGGGGTCACTGCTTAAGGGGAGATGGTCTGGTTTTTCTGGTCCCCCTTCTCCCTCATGTTTAGCCTCATTGGTTTTCAGATTATAAGACGTTTGGCCCATAATTTGTCGATTTTAACACCTTTCGCCCCATTTTGTTGTCAATATTAAGACTTTTTGTGGCATTTAGGTGTAGATATTTTCCTGGTGAGCGATAGCGAGCCTGTAATTCATGAGGTCAATGGTCTGTTGTTAATATCATAGATCTTCTCATCAAAGGGTTCATCATTGTCAAGGGCAGGCAAAGAAAACGATATTAGCTGAGATGCATAAGAGGAGACTGATTTTTTTTTTTTTGGTCTATTAATTCATTTATTCTTTTATATTTTGCTAGACCTCAATCAAGCTTAGAAAAACACCCCCTGGACCCTTCATCAAGGTAAATTTGTACATTCGGTAGAAAAATGTCCCGGCCAAAGGCCTGTTCCTCTTGAAATTTCAGGCTCGCTTTCGCTCGACACCTAAATGGCACTAAAGGTTTTAAAATTGACAACGAAATGGGGTGAAAGGTGTTAAAATCGCCAAACTAATGGGCCGAAGGTCTTATTATCTCAAAACAAATGGGACTTAACACGAGGGAAGGGAAAAAGGGGACCAGAAAAACGACCCATATGCCCTTAACCTCAAACAGTCCATCAGCCTCACCTTAACGACAGATCATTGACCCCAAGAATTACAGGGCATACGAACCCTAGTAATCATCTCCAAAATATCACCGGCAATTTCTCTCCGGTGATTTTGAACTTGACTTTCTTGGGTCATATCTTAAGGTGAGGCTGATTTTGAGGTTAAGGGGAGATGGGTCGTTTTTCTGGTCCTCCTTCTCCCTCATGTTTAGCCCCACTGCTTTTGAGATTTTAAGACATTTGGCCCATTAGTTTGACTTCCTAATCTGAATAAAATCATCAGAAATACGTATTGGATTAGGGTTAATCTTGTTTCTGGCTAAAATTTATTGGGTCTTTTCCTGAAACCAGAAGCACGCTGTCGTCTGCATACAGTAATAATTTACATGAGACGCTCAGTTCCATGTCGTTCACATAACAGAGAAAGAGTAAGGGACCAAGGATGCTTCCCTGCGGGACCCCATAGTTAATTGGCATAGGATCAGATATATTATCATCAATTTTGACTCTTTGGGTTCTACCACTAAGATAAGATTTAAACCAGTTCACAGACCCTATGCCCATTGCTTGTAGTTTATTACATAGGATATCATGGTCTACTGTGTCAAACGCTTTTTGTAGATCAAGAAGAACCATACCGGTGTAGTTTACCTTTAGACATTTCTTTACAAATGTGATCCGTTAAGTGGATGAGACAGGAGTCTGTCGAGTACATGCATCTGAAACCTGATTGAAACTTATAGAATAGATCATTTTGTTTGAGGTAGTGTTCAATTTGGGTGTATACCGCTCTTTCAAGGATTTTAGATACAATACATAATATGCGAACTGGTCTGTAGTTACCAACTTCTAGTTTATTTCCTTTCTTGAATAGAGGGGGTTACAATAGCTTCCTTCAGTTCAGCAGGTACAGTGTTGGTGTTAATTGACAAGTTGATGATGTGGGTTAGGGGGCCTGCTATACCAATGGCTCCATCTCGTAGAAATTTGGCAGGAATTTTGTCTGGTCCTGTGCTTTTATGTACATTTAGGTTAGACAGCTCGTCAAAAGTGTATTTTGGTGTAACATTTTGCAATCCAAATGTGTTCGGGTGTATGTCTTTATCTCTGTAGAAATTTCTGAAGGTGGCCGTTGTTGTCGTGTATTTATTGAGAGGTTGAGGTAGGTTCTGTGCAAGTGTGTTTGCTATGGAGATGAGAAGGAATACAGTAAATTAAGATGATATAGCATTGTTTAGGCCATTTTGTTTGAAGAACTGATTGAATATGAGAAGGAATACAGTAAATTAAGATGATATAGCATTGTTTAGGCCATTTTGTTTGAAGAACTGATTGAATATGAGAAGGAATACAGTAAATTAAGATGATATAGCATTGTTTAGGCCATTTTGTTTGAAGAACTGATTGAATATGAGAAGGAATGCAGTAAATTAAGATGATATAGCATTCTTTAGGCCATTTTGTTTGAAGAACTGATTGAATATGAGAAGGAATACAGTAAATTAAGATGATATACATTGTTTAGGCCATTTTGTTTGAAGAACTGATTGAATATGAGAAGGAATACAGTAAATTAAGATGATATAGCATTGTTAGGAAGGGAAGAGGATGTGTAGATCAGATTTTTACCCTGAATTGTGTTGTGGAGAAGTATCTGAAGAAGAAACAAAAGGTGTATGTTGCCTTTATGTATTTGAGAAGGCCTATGACAGAGTGGATAGAGAAGGTTTGTGGAAAGTACTTAGAATATACGGAGTAGAGGGCAAGTTGCTGAAAGCAGTGTAGAGCATGTATGAGGGTGCAAATTCGGCAGTACGTGTGGAGAGTGAGCAGAGCGAGTTCTTTGACCTGAATTTTGGTTTGAAACAGGGGTGTGTGGTGTCCCCGTGGTTGTTTACTGTATATATGGATGGAGTCATGAAAGAAATCCTATCAAGAGCAGTGGATGTTGGTGTATCGCTGAAAAGGGAGGGAATTAAGTGGAAGCTACCTATACTGCTGTTTGCGGATGATACAGTTCTGATGAGTGATAATGAATGGGAGTTGCAGGGTCTGGTAAATGAGTTTGGAACAGTGTGCGAAAAACGGAATTTGAAGGCAAATACGGGGAAGAGCAAGGTTATGGTCTTCGAAAGGGGTGAAGTCACAGAGTGTGAGGTGAAGCTGAACGGTCAGGCTATGGAGATCGTCAAATCTTTTAAGTAAATTAAGATGATATAGCATTGTTTAGGCCATTTTGTTTGAAGAACTGATTGAATATGAGAAGGAATACAGCAAATTAAGATGATATAGCATTGTTTAGGCCATTTTGTTTGAAGAACTGATTGAATATGAGAAGGAATACAGTAAATTAAGATGATATAGCATTGGTTAGGCCATTTTGTTTGAAGAACTAATTGAATATGAGAAGGAATACAGTAAATTAAGATATAGCATTGTTTAGGCCATTTTGTTTGAAGAACTGATTGAATATGAGAAGGAATACAGCAAATTAAGATGATATAGCATTGTTTAGGCCATTTTGTTTGAAGAACTGATTGAATATGAGAAGGAATACAGTAAATTAAGATGATATAGCATTGGTTAGGCCATTTTGTTTGAAGAACTAATTGAATATGAGAAGGAATACAGTAAATTAAGATATAGCAATGTTTAGGCCATTTTGTTTGAAGAACTGATTGAATATGAGAAGGAGTACAGTAAATTAAGATGATATAGCATTGTTTAGGCCATTTTGTTTGAAGAACTGATTGAATATGAGAAGGAATACAGTAAATTAAGATGATATAGCATTGTTTAGGCCATTTTGTTTGAAGAACTGATTGAATATGAGAAGGAATACAGTAAATTAAGATGATATAGCATTGTTTAGGCCATTTTGTTTGAAGAACTGATTGAATATGAGAAGGAATACAGTAAATTAAGATGATATAGCATTGTTTAGGCCATTATGTTTGAAGAACTGATTGAATATGAGAAGGAATACAGTAAATTAAGATGATATAGCATTGTTTAGGCCATTTTGTTTGAAGAACTAATTGAATATGAGAAGGAATACAGTAAATTGAGATGATATAGCAATGTTTAGGCCATTTTGTTTGAAGAACTGATTGAATATGAGAAGGAATACAGTAAATTAAGATGATATAGCATTGTTTAGGCCATTTTGTTTGAAGAACTGATTGAATATGAGAAGGAATACAGTAAATTAAGATGATATAGCATTGTTTAGGCCATTTTGTTTGAAGAACTGATTGAATATGAGAAGGAATACAGTAAATTAAGATGATATAGCATTGTTTAGGCCATTTTGTTTGAAGAACTGATTGAATATGAGAAGGAATACAGTAAATTAAGATGATATAGCATTGTTTAGGCCATTTTGTTTGAAGAACTGATTGAATATGAGAAGGAATACAGTAAATTAAGATGATATAGCATTGTTTAGGCCATTTTGTTTGAAGAACTGATTGAATATGAGAAGGAATACAGTAAATTAAGATGATATAGCATTGTTTAGGCCATTTTGTTTGAAGAACTGATTGAATATGAGAAGGAATACAGTAAATTCATATGATATAGCATTGCTTAGGCCATTTTGTTTGAAGAACTGATTGAATATGAGAAGGAATACAGTAAATTAAGATGATATAGCATTGTTTAGGCCATTTTGTTTGAAGAACTGATTGAATATGAGAAGCAATACAGTAAATTAAGATTATATAGCATTGTTTAGGCCATTTGTTTGAAGAACTGATTGCATATGAGAAGGAATACAGTAAATTAAGATGATATAGCATTGTTTAGGCCATTTTGTTTGAAGAACTGATTGAATATGAGAAGGAATACAGTAAATTAAGATGATATAGCATTGTTTAGGCCATTTTGTTTGAAGAACTGATTGAATATGAGAAGGAATACAGTAAATTAAGATGATATAGCATTGTTTAGGCCATTTTGTTTGAAGAACTGATTGAATATGAGAAGGAATACAGTAAATTAAGATGATATAGCATTGTTTAGGCCATTTTGTTTGAAGAACTGATTGAATATGAGAAGGAATACAGTAAATTAAGATGATATAGCATTGTTTAGGCCATTTTGTTTGAAGAACTGATTGAATATGAGAAGGAATACAGTAAATTAAGATGATATAGCATTGTTTAGGGCTTAGGCCATTTTGTTTGAAGAACTGATTGAATATGAGAAGGAATACAGTAAATTAAGATGATATAGCATTGTTTAGGCCATTTTGTTTGAAGAACTGATTGAATATGAGAAGGAATACAGTAAATTAAGATGATATAGCATTGTTTAGGCCATTTTGTTTGAAGAACTGATTGAATATAATAATAATAATAATAATAATAATATTTATTCAGTTAGCAATTTACAGAGTTGGTACCACATAGTATGTGTGACGTTAACCACTCCGTTAGGCATGGCTTGTCCTACAGTGACTCGCTAGGATCGCCAGGGCAGTGGATGGGGCTACAGTTTATGTATTAGAGTGTGCTTTATTTCATATGAAAGCTTGTGTCATGGGTAGTCCAGAAAGGTTCTTTGTTTTCACCCATGTCAAGGCTTTATATATTTAATTGTAAAGTATATGTTTTATCATTAACTAGTAATGATGGGATCTGGGAGAGAGAGAGAGAGTAGAACAGAGTGAGAGGGAGCGCGCAGTGTTTTTGTCCCGCTCGATGACGTCACGGCTGGCTGCCTCGTGGGGGTTGGTTAAGAGAGGTCCTTACCATGCTGTTAGCTCCCTTGCTAGTGGCTAGAGGACTTGTAACCGCTTTTTTCCCACGCGCCTCGAGCTAGTGCGAGTATATATACAGTTCCTCGCCACTCTCTCCCTCAGATCTGGTTTCTAGAACGCATCTATCTCATCCCTTGCTACCTGTCCCCCGCTCGCACCTGAGAATATTTTCCTCTGCCTATCTCTCTCATTTTCCATATCTTTCACCACCTTTTTATTAACATTATATCCCCTCTGGTTAACTCTGCAAAATCAGCTTCATGCTGGCCAGTTGTATTGTGCATTAAGGTCTGATATAACCCATGTATGTTAGTGTTAAGATAAGTTAATCACGAAGCATTGGTTGGCATTCATATTGTTTAGTACCGCTTCCTTTAATTATTAGTGTTCTGCTGGATTAGATAATGCTAGACTAGGGGTCGGATATTATAAGGTATTGTTTCCTATGAGTGCTGGCTTTAGGAAAAAGCTGCACGACATACCTGAGAACTGGAGTTGATTGAGTAAATTCTAGTCTGTGTGCCATTGAGAGTAGAGCATGCTCGAATGAGGTCTTTTTGCCTATACCATTCTGCACTGTTCTAAGCTCGTTGTTTCTCTTTGAGGTACGCAGGAACGCTTAATACTTCGGTATTAAGGTTTCTCAAGAGAGCTACCCTTCCCTATAACGTAATATTTGACGCACAGACTTGAGATTTGCACTAGGCTATGCGGCATGCCATGCGCACCAGTATCTCGTATCATTGACTCTAGCTAGACTTTATCAATCATAGTAGACATTAAGTATATTAACCTAATTACTCTTTTTATGCATACCATTTATGATTACACAAGCATTTCACAGCCTAGTTTGATGTATTGAGACACAAACGACTTAGGCTCTTTTGTTGATAGGAATACTGCATTGTCGTGGCGATTATTATTATTGTTGTAGTGTTTAGGATATTCTTGGCTCCGACGGCATTATATATTCTGCCTTTTTGTGTGCATAGCCTGCACGAGCATTGTTCCGCTGCCTGCCTTTTTGGGTTCCATTTCCGATACGAGCATCTTTATAGCATCTAACATTTAAAGAAGATTCCTTGTTAGTGTTGAAGGACTTTAGTGCACTTTCTTTCATGCAGGAGTGCCTGACATTTATTGATTAAAGTAACGTAAGCTGTAACTTCTCTTACCACCTTACTTTGCATACCATAACCAAGCACCGAAAGGTCGTTCCAGTCTTTGATGGCGGTGAAGAAGAATGTTTGCTTACCCTGTCCTTGGATTCTCGGGACCTTAAAATTAAACATCCTGTTTCTTGTATTATGTCCACTCCTCTCATTTGCTTTAACAAAATCATTCTTTAGATACTCTGGAGCTCTGTCATAGAAAATTTTGAAGGCATTAGTGAGCCTGATTTGTTTGGCCTTGTCAGAGACATTGAGCATACCTAGTGACTGAAGTTGTTCCTGGCCAACATGTGATCTGGGTCCTAGGTTCAGCATGAACCTAACCATTTTATTTTGAGTGACCTGAAGTTTGTGCTGTGCTGATTTAGATGATGCAGAGTACCAGGATGACACAGAATAGTCAAAATGACATTGAACAAGCGCTTGGCAGAGGGTCTTTTTGGTCGCCGCGGCCAAGCATCCCACCTGTCTATACAGGTATTTTATACTTGCTCTACACTTACTCAGGATAGATTCCAAAATTGTTTCACCTGACAAACTCGCGTCCAGTTTCAGTCCGAGATATTTAACTTGTGACACTGTTGTTATAGGAATATCATTACAGTTGACCGAGAAGCCCACAATGTCTTTCAGTTTGCGTTTTGTTCCACATAAGATGGCTTCCGTCTTGCCCAGGTGAAGAGATAGTCTATTGTCCACTAGCCATTCACTACATGATTCTAGTTCTTTGGAAAGTGAAGCGGCAATACTTATTGGGTCTTTTTGTAGATAAAGAAGAACCATACCTGTGTAGTTACCTTTAGACATTTCTTTACGAATGTGATCCGTTAAGTGGATGAGACAGGAGTCTGTCGAGTACATGCATCTGAAACCTGATTGAAACTTATAGAATAGATCATTTTGTTTGAGGTAGTGTTCAATTTGGGTGTATACCGCTCTTTCAAGGATTTTAGATACAATACATAATATGCTAACTGGTCTGTAGTTACCAACTTCTAGTTTATTTCCTTTCTTGAATAGAGGGGTTACAATAGCTTCCTTCAGTTCAGCAGGTACAGTGTTGGTGTTAATTGACAAGTTGATGATGTGGTTAGGGGGCCTGCTATACCAATGGCTCCATCTCGTAGAAATTTGGCAGGAATTTTGTCTGGTCCTGTGCTTTTATGTACATTTAGGTTAGACAGCTCGTCAAAAGTGTATTTTGGTGTAACATTTTGCAATCCAAATGTGTTCGGGTGTATGTCTTTATCTCTGTAGAAATTTCGAAAGGTGGCCGTTGTTGTTGTGTATTTATTGAGAGGTTGAGGTAGGTTCTGTGCAAGTGTGTTTGCTATGGAGATGAGAAGGAATACAGTAAATTAAGATGATATAGCATTGTTTAGGCCATTTTCTTTGAAGAACTGATTGAATATGAGAAGGAATACAGTAAATTAAGATGATATAGCATTTTTTAGGCCATTTTGTTTGAAGAACTGATTGAATATGAGAAGGAATACAGTAAATTAAGATGATATAGCATTGTTTAGGCCATTTTGTTTGAAGAACTGATTGAATATGAGAAGGAATGCAGTAAATTAAGATGATATAGCATTGTTTAGGCCATTTTGTTTGAAGAACTAATTGAATATGAGAAGGAATACAGTAAATTAAGATGATATAGCATTGTTTAGGCCATTTTGTTTGAAGAACTGATTGAATATGAGAAGGAATACAGTAAATTAAGATGATATAGCATTGTTAGGAAGGGAAGAGGATGTGTAGATCAGATTTTTACCCTGAATTGTGTTGTGGAGAAGTATCTGAAGAAGAAACAAAAGGTGTATGTTGCCTTTATGGATTTGGAGAAGGCCTATGACAGAGTGGATAGAGAAGGTTTTATGGAAAGTACTTAGAATATATGGAGTAGAGGGCAAGTTGCTGAAAGCAGTGAAGAGCATGTATGAGGGTGCAAAGGCGGCAGTACGTGTGGAGAGTGAGCAGATCGAGTTCTTTGACCTGAATTTTGGTTTGAAACAGGGGTGTGTGGTGTCCCCGTGGTTGTTTACTGTATATATGGATGGAGTCATGAAAGAAATCCTATCAAGAGCAGTGGATGTTGGTGTATCGCTGAAAAGGGAGGGAATTAAGTGGAAGCTACCTATACTGCTGTTTGCGGATGATACAGTTCTGATGAGTGATAATGAATGGGAGTTGCAGGGTCTGGTAAATGAGTTTGGAACAGTGTGCGAAAAATGGAATTTGAAGGCAAATAAGAGGGAAGAGCAAGGTTATGGTCTTCGAAAGGGGTGAAGTCACAGAGTGTGAGGTGAAGCTGAACGGTCAGGCTATGGAGATCGTCAAATCTTTTAAGTATCTGGGCAGTGTGTTGAGTAAAGATGGGACTATGGATGAAGGGGTGCGGGAGAGGGTACAACAGGGAAAGAGGGTTGTAGGAACGCTAAAAGCAGTAACACGAAATAGGGTGGTCAGTATGGAAGTGAAGAAGTCCTTGCATGACAGTGTGGTAATCCCGACACTGACTTACGGAAGCGAAGCATGGACGTTGGTTGAGAGACTCAGACCAAAAGTGAGAGCAGTGGAAATTAATTACTTAAGGAGTGCGTGCGGAGTTACATGGAGGGATAGACAGACTAATGAGGAAGTAAGAAGGAGGTGTGGTGTGGAGGTAGATGTGCTGGAAAGTGTGAATAGGAACAACTGGTTTTGGCCATATGGAACGTATGGAAAGCGAGAGAATGACTAAGAGGGTGTACGAGAGTGAGGTGGAGGGACAGAGAGGGAGAGGTAGACCGAATATGAGGTGGAAGGATGGAGTGAGGAACTACATGAACGAAGGCGGTGCTGGTTGGGGGAAGGGGCGTCGACTGACTGGGGACAGAGGTGCATGGGGGCGGTCGTTCGTAGCCACCTCTTCGGAGATCACGGCGTCAGGCAATAGATAGCATTGTTTAGGCCATTTTGTTTGAAGAACTGATTGAATATGAGAAGGAATACAGTAAATTAAGATGATATAGCATTGTTTAGGCCATTTTGTTTGAAGAACTGATTGAATATGAGAAGGAATACAGTAAATTAAGATGATATAGCATTGTTTAGGCCATTTTGTTTGAAGAACTGATTGAATATGAGAAGGAATACAGTATATTAAGATGATATAGCATTGTTTAGGCCATTTTGTTTGAAGAACTGATTGAATATAATAATAATAATAATAATAATAATATTTATTCAGTTAGCAATTTACAGAGTTATATAGTATGCTACAAATATGACATGTACCAGCCTTGCATAATTCCAACTAAGGATAGCCCAATAAGGCCGTTAGGCGTATTTCCATTGGGGTCCTTGTGGGATTAAGGGGAAAGGGGAAAAAGGGGAGGATAAAGAAATAGATACCTTAGAGAAAGTATTTCTAGGGGGTTATTGTAAGATACCTTACATCCTATAGTAAATATCAGTAATCCGTAATCAGTAATCATTTCAGTTTGGTTTGTCTATCTCTTATGTCGCATTTAGTAGTAGACATAAGCTTGGTGCTCCCTTCTCGCAGCTGTCCGGTTCAGGTGTTCCTTCAGGCTACGTCTGAAGGAATACAGTGTTCTCTTTTCACGGACTGACTGGGGTAGGTCGTTCCAGTCTTTGATGGCGGTGAAGAAGAATGTTTGCTTACCCTGTCCTTGGATTCTCGGGACCTAAAAATTAAACATCCTGTTTCTTGTATTATGTCCACTCCTCTCATTTGCTTTAACAAAATCATTCTTTAGATACTCTGGAACTCTGTTATAGAAAATTTTGAAAGCATTAGTGAGCCTGATTTGTTTGGCCCTGTCAGAGACATTGAGCATACCTAGTGACTGAAGTTGTTCCTGGCCAACATGTGATCTGGGTCCTAGGTTCAGCATGAACCTAACCATTTTATTTTGAGTGACCTGAAGTTTGTGCTGTGCTGATTTAGATGATGCAGAGTACAAGGATGACACAGAATAGTCAAAATGACATTGAACTAGGGCTTGGCAGAGGGTCTTTTTGGTCGCCGCGGGCAAGCATCCCACCTGTCTATACAGGTATTTTATACGTGCTCTACACTTACTCAGGATAGATTCCAAAATTGTTTCACCTGACAAACTTGCGTCCAGTTTTAGTCCGAGATATTTAACTTGTGACACTGTTGTTATAGGAATATCATTACAGTTGACCGAGAAGCCCACAATGTCTTTCAGTTTGCGTTTTGTTCCACATAAGATGGCCTCCGTCTTGCCCAGGTGAAGAGATAGTCTATTGTCCACTAGCCATTCACTACATGATTCTAGTTCATTGGAAAGTGAAGCAGAAATATTTATTGGGTCTTTTCCTGAAACCAGAAGCACGCTGTCGTCTGCATACAGTAATAATTTACATGAGACGCTCAGTTCCATGTCGTTCACATAACAGAGAAAGAGTAAGGGACCAAGGATGCTTCCCTGCGGGACCCCATAGTTAATTGGCATAGGATCAGATATATTATCATCAATTTTGACTCTTTAGGTTCTACCACTAAGATAAGATTTAAACCAGTTCACAGACCCTATGCCCATTGCTTGTAGTTTATTACATAGGATATCATGGTCTACTGTGTCAAACGCTTTTTGTAGATCAAGAAGAACCATACCGGTGTAGTTACCTTTAGACATTTCTTTACGAATGTGATCCGTTAAGTGGATGAGACAGGAGTCTGTCGAGTACATGCATCTGAAACCTGATTGAAACTTATAGAATAGATAATTTTGTTTGAGGTAGTGTTCAATTTGGGTGTATACCACTCTTTCAAGGATTTTAGATACAATACATAATATGCTAACTGGTCTGTAGTTACCAACTTCTAGTTATTTCCTTTCTTGAATAGAGGGGTTACAATAGCTTCCTTCAGTTCAGCAGGTACAGTGTTGGTGTTAATTGACAAGTTGATGATGTGGGTTAGGGGGCCTGCTATACCAATGGCTCCATCTCGTAGAAATTTGGCAGGAATTTTGTCTGGTCCTGTGCTTTTATGTACATTTAGGTTAGACAGCTCGTCAAAAGTGTATTTTGGTGTAACATTTTGCAATCCAAATGTGTTCGGGTGTATGTCTTTATCTCCGTAGAAATTTCGAAAGGTGGCCGTTGTTGTCGTGTATTTATTGAGAGGTTGAGGTAGGTTCTGTGCAAGTGTGTTTGCTATGGAGATGAGAAGGAATACAGTAAATTAAGATGATATAGCATTGTTTAGGCCATTTTGTTTGAAGAACTGATTGAATTTGAGAAGGAATACAGTAAATTAAGATGATATAGCATTGTTTAGGCCATTTTGTTTGAAGAACTGATTGAATATGAGAAGGAATACAGTAAATTAAGATGATATAGCATTGTTTAGGCCATTTTGTTTGAAGAACTGATTGAATATGAGAAGGAATGCAGTAAATTAAGATGATATAGCATTGTTTAGGTCATTTTGTTTGAAGAACTGATTGAATATGAGAAGGAATACAGTAAATTAAGATGATATAGCATTGTTTAGGCCATTTTGTTTGAAGAACTGATTGCATATGAGAAGGAATACAGTTAATTAAGATGATATAGCATTGTTAGGAAGGGAAGAGGATGTGTAGATCAGATTTTTACCCTGAATTGTGTTGTGGAGAAGTATCTGAAGAAGAAACAAAAGGTGTATGTTGCCTTTATGGACTTGGAGAAGGCCTATGAAAGAGTGGATAGAGAAGGTTTGTGGAAAGTACTTAGAATATACAGAGTAGAGGGCAAGTTGCTGAAAGCAGTGAAGAGCATGTATGAGGGTGCAAAGGCGGCAGTACGTGTGGAGAGTGAGCAGAGCGAGTTCTTTGACCTGAATTTTGGTTTGAAACAGGGGTGTGTGGTGTCCCCGTGGTTATAATAATAATAATAGTTCTTAAAGCTAGCGCATGCTAAGCTAGCTAAGGATAGCTCAATAAGGCCGATTAGGCGTATTTCCATTGGGGTCCTGTACTACTAGCCAATCCCTTTGCTCATGAGGGATGGTAACGACTCAGTGCTTGTGAAAAATCTTTAATGCGCTCAGCGTGGGCGCAAACCCGGGCCTTCTAGGTGGAAGTCCGAGACGCTAGTCACTACACCAAGTGAGCCGCTTGTTTGTGTTCTATCTCTATCTATCTATTGCCTGACGCCGTGATCCCCGAAGGGGTGGCCACGAACGAACCGCCCCCATGCACCTCTGTCCCCAGTCAGTCGACGCCCCTCCCCCCAACCAGCACCACCTTCGTTCATGTACTTCCTCACTCCATCCTTCCACCTCATATTCGGTCTACCTCTCCCCCTCTGTCCCTCCACCTCGCTCTCATACACCCTCTTAGTCATTCTCTCGCTTTCCATACGTTCCATATGGCCGAACCATCTCAAGTTGTTCCTTTTCACACTTTCCAGCACATCTACCTCCACACCACACCTCCTTCTTACTTCCTCATTAGTCTGTCTATCCCTCCATGTAACTCCGCACGCACTCCTTAAGTAATTCATTTCCACTGCTCTCACTCTTGGTCTGAGTCTCTCAACAAACGTCCATGCTTCGCTTCCGTAAGTCAGTGTTTGTGTTGTTTACTGTATATATGGATGGAGTCATGAAAGAAATCCTATCAAGAGCAGTGGATGTTGGTGTATCGCTGAAAAGAGAGGGAATTAAGTGGAAGCTACCTATACTGCTGTTTGCGGATGATACAGTTCTGATGAGTGATAATGAATGGGAGTTGCAGGGTCTGGTAAATGAGTTTTGAACAGTGTGCGAAAAACGGAATTTTGAAGGCAAATACGGGGAAGAGCAAGGTTATGGTCTTCGAAAGGGGTGAAGTCACAGAGTGTGAGGTGAAGCTGAACGGTCAGGCTATGGAGATCGTCAAATCTTTTAAGTATATATCTGGGCAGTGTGTTGAGTAAAGATGGGACTATGGATGAAGAGGTGTGGGAGAGGGTACAACAGGGAAAGAGGGTTGTAGGAACGCTAGAAGCAGTAACAAGAAATAGGGTGGTCAGTATGGAAGTGAAGAAGTCCTTGCATGACAGTGTGGTAATCTTGACACTGACTTACGGAAGCGAAGCATGGACGTTGCTTGAGAGACTCAGACCAAGAGTGAGAGCAGTGGAAATGAATTACTTAAGGAGTGCGTGCGGAGTTACATGGAGGGATAGACAGACTAATGAGGAAGTAAGAAGGAGGTGTGGTGTGGAGGTAGATGTGCTGGAAAGTGTGAAAAGGAACAACTTGAGATGGTTCGCAATATGAACGTATGGAAAGCGAGAGAATGACTAAGAGGTGTAGAGCGAGGTGGAGGGACAGAGAGAGAGGTAGACCGAATATGGAAGGAATGAGGAAACTACATGAACGTAGGCGGTGTTTGGGAAGAGACTGATGACTGGGACAGAGGTGCATGGGGGCGGGTTTCGTGGCCACTTCTTCGGAGATCACGACGTCACGCAATAGATAGCATTGTTTAGGCCATTTTGTTTGAAGAACTGATTGAATATGAGAAGGAATACAGTAAATTAAGATGATATAGCATTGTTTAGGCCATTTTGTTTGAAGAACTGATTGAATATGAGAAGGAATACAGTAAATTAAGATGATATAGCATTGTTTAGGCCATTTTGTTTGAAGAACTGATTGAATATGAGAAGGAATACAGTAAATTAAGATGATATAGCATTGTTTAGGCCATTTTGTTTGAAGAACTGATTGAATATGAGAAGGAATACAGTAAATTAAGATGATATAGCATTGTTTAGGCCATTTTGTTTGAAGAACTGATTAAATATGAGAAGGAATACAGTAAATTAAGATGATATAGCATTGTTTAGGCCATTTTGTTTGAAAAACTGATTGGATATGAGAAGGAATACAGTAAATTAAGATGATATAGCATTGTTTAGGCCATTTTGTTTGAAGAACTGATTGAATATGAGAAGGAATACAGTAAATTAAGATGATATAGCATTGTTTAGGCCATTTTGTTTGAAGAACCGATTGAATATGAGAAGGAATACAGTAAATTAAGATGATATAGCATTGTTTGAAGAACTGATTGAATATGAGAAGGAATACAGTAAATTAAGATGATATAGCATTGTTTAGGCCATTTTGTTTGAAGAACTGATTGAATATGAGAAGGAATACAGTAAACTAAGATGATATAGCATTGTTTTGGCAATTTTGTTTGAAGAACTGATTGAATATGAGAAGGAATACAGTAAATTAAGATGATATAGCATTGTTTAGGCCATTTTGTTTGATGAACTGATTGAATATGAGAAGGAATACAGTATATTAAGATGATATAGCATTGTTTAGGCCATTTTGTTTGAAGAACTGATTGAATATAATAATAATAATAATAATAATAATAATAATATTTATAATAATATTTATTCAGTTAGCAATTTACAGAGTTGGTACCACATAGTATGTTACAAATATGACATGTACCAGCCTTGCATAATTCCAACTAAGTATAGCCCAATAAGGCCGTTAGGCGTATTTCCATTGGGGTCCTTGTGGGATTAGGTTAGCTGGGGAAAAAGGGGAGGATAAAGAAATAGATACTTTAGAGAAAGTATTTCTAGGGGGTTATTGTAAGATACCTTACATCCTATAGTAAATATCAGTAATCCGTAATCAGTAATCATTTCAGTTTGGTTTGTCTATCTCTTATGTCACATTTAGTAGTAGACATAAGCTTGGTGCTCCCTTCTCGCAGCTGTCCGGTTCAGGTTTTCCTTCAGGCTACGTCTGAAGGAATACAGTGTTCTCTTTTCACGGACTGACTGGGGTAGGTCGTTCCAGTCTTTGATGGCGGTGAAGAAGAATGTTTGCTTACCCTGTCCTTGGATTCTCGGGACCTTAAAATTAAACATCCTGTTTCTTGTATTATGTCCACTCCTCTCATTTGCTTTAACAAAATCATTCTTTAGATACTCTGGAGCTCTGTCATAGAAAATTTTGAAGGCATTAGTGAGCCTGATTTGTTTGGCCCTGTCAGAGACATTGAGCATACCTAGTGACTGAAGTTGTTCCTGGCCAACATGTGATCTGGGTCCTAGGTTCAGCATGAACCTAACCATTTTATTTTGAGTGACCTGAAGTTTGTGCTGTGCTGATTTAGATGATGCAGAGTACCAGGATGACACAGAATAGTCAAAATGACATTGAACAAGGAGGGTCTTTTTGGTCGCCGCGGGCAAGCATCCCACCTGTCTATACAGGTATTTTATACGTGCTCTACACTTTCTCAGGATAGATTCCAAAATTGTTTCACCTGACAAACTCGTGTCCAGTTTTAGTCCGAGATATTTAACTTGTGACACTGTTGTTATAGGAATATCATTACAGTTGACCGAGAAGCCCACAATGTCTTTCAGTTTGCGTTTTGTTCCACATAAGATGGCTTCCGTCTTGCCCAGGTGAAGAGATAGTCTATTGTCCACTAGCCATTCACTACATGATTCTAGTTCTTTGGAAAGTGAAGCGGCAATACTTATTGGGTCTTTTACTGAAACCAGAAGCACACTGTCGTCTGCATACATGTAATAATTTTCACGAGACGCTCAGTTCCATGTCGTTCACATAACAGAGAAAGAGTAAGGGACCAAGGATGCTTCCCTGCGGGACCCCATAGTTAATTGGCATAGGATCAGATATATTATCATCAATTTTGACTCTTTGGGTTCTACCACTAAGATAAGATTTAAACCAGTTCACAGACCCTATGCCCATTGCTTGTAGTTTATTACATAGGATATCATGGTCTACTTTGTCAAACGCTTTTTGTAGATCAAGAAGAACCATACCGGTGTAGTTACCTTTAGACATTTATTTACGAATGTGATCCGTTAAGTGGATGAGACAGGAGTCTGTCGAGTACATGCATCTGAAACCTGATTGAAACTTATAGAATAGATAATTTTGTTTGAGGTAGTGTTCAATTTGGGTGTATACCGCTCTTTCAAGGATTTTAGATACAATACATAATATGCTAACTGGTCTGTCGTTACCAACTTCTAGTTTATTTCCTTTCTTGAATAGAGGGTACAATAGCTTCCTTCAGTTCAGCAGGTACAGTGTTGGTGTTAATTGACAAGTTGATGATGTGGGTTAGGGGGCCTGCTATACCAATGGCTCCATCTCGTAGAAATTTGGCAGGAATTTTGACTGGTCCTGTGATTTTATGTACATTTAGGTTAGACAGCTCGTCAAAAGTGTATTTTGGTGTATCATTTTGCAATCCAAATGTGTTCGGGTGTATGTCTTTATCTCTAGAAATTTCGAAAGGTGGCCGTTGTTGTCGTGTATTTATTGAGAGGTTGAGGTAGGTTCTGTGCAAGTGTGTTTGCTATGGAGATGAGAAGGAATACAGTAAATTAAGATGATATAGCATTGTTTAGGCCATTTTGTTTGAAGAACTGATTGAATATGAGAAGGAATACAGTACATTAAGATGATATAGCATTGTTTAGGCCATTTTGTTTGAAGAACTGATTGAATATGAGAAGGAATACAGTAAATTAAGATGATATAGCATTGTTTAGGCCATTTTGTTTGAAGAACTGATTGAATATGAGAAGGAATACAGTAAATTAAGATGATATAGCATTGTTTAGGCCATTTTGTTTGAAGAACTGATTGAATATGAGAAGGAATACAGTAAATTAAGATGATATAGCATTGTTTAGGCCATTTTGTTTGAAGAACTGATTGAATATGAGAAGGAATACAGTAAATTAAGAATTGAAGAACTGATTGAATATGAGAAGGAATACAGTTAATTAAGATGATTTAGCATTGTTAGGAAGGGAAGAGGATGTGTAGATCAGATTTTAACCCTGAATTGTGTTGTGGAGAAGTATCTGAAGAAGAAACAAAAGGCGTATGTTGCCTTTATGGACTTGGAGAAGGCCTATGACAGAGTGGATAGAGAAGGTTTGTGGAAAGTACTTAGAATATACGGAGTAGAGGGCAAGTTGCTGAAAGCAGTGAAGAGCATGTATGAGGGTGCAAAGGCGGCAGTACGTGTGGAGAGTGAGCAGAGCGAGTTCTTTGACCTGAATTTTGGTTTGAAACAGGGGTGTGTGGTGTCCCCGTGGTTGTTTACTGTATATATGGATGGAGTCATGAAAGAAATCCTATCAAGAGCAGTGGATGTTGGTGTATCGCTGAAAAGGGAGGGAATTAAGTGGAAGCTAACTATACTGCTGTTTGCGGATGATACAGTTCTGATGAGTGATAATGAATGGGAGTTGCAGGGTCTGGTAAATGAGTTTGGAACAGTGCGAAAAACGGAATTTGAAGGCAAATACGGGGAAGAGCAAGGCTATGGTCTTCGAAAGGGGTGAAGTCACAGAGTGTGAGGTGAAGCTGAACGGTCAGGCTATGGAGATCGTCAAATCTTTTAAGTATCTGGGCAGTGTGTTGAGTAAAGATGGGACTATGGAAGAAGAGGTGCGGGAGAGGGTACAACAGGGAAAGAGGGTTGTAGGAACGCTAAAAGCAGTAACAAGAAATAGGGTGGTCAGTATGGAAGTGAAGAAGTCCTTGCATGACAGTGTGGTAATCGTGACACTGACGTACGGAAGCGAAGCATGGACGTTGGTTGAGAGACTCAGACCAAGAGTGAGAGCAGTGGAAATGAATTACTTAAGGAGTGTGTGCGGAGTTACATGGAGGGATAGACAGACTAATGAGGAAGTAGGTAGATGTGCTGGAAAGTGTGAATAGGAACAACTTGAGATGGTTCGGCCATATGGAACGTATGGAAAGCGAGAGAATGACTAAGAGGGTGTACGAGAGCGAGGTGGAGGGACAGAGAGGGAGAGGTAGACCGAATATGAGGTGGAAGGATGGAGTGAGGAACTACATGAACGAAGGCGGTGCTGGTTGGGGGAAGGGGCGTCGACTGACTGGGGACAGAGGTGCATGGGGGCGGTTCGTTCGTGGCCACCTCTTCGGGGATCATGGCGTCAGGCAATAGATAGCATTATTTAGGCCATTTTGTTTGAAGAACTGATTGAATATGAGAAGGAATACAGTAAATTAAGATGATATAGCATTGTTTAGGCCATTTTGTTTGAAGAACTGATTGAATATGAGAAGGAATACAGTAAATTAAGATGATATAGCATTGTTTAGGCCATTTTGTTTGAAGAACTGATTGAATATGAGAAGGAATACAGTAAATTAAGATGATATAGCATTGTTTAGGCCATTTGTTTGAAGAACTGATTGAATATGAGAAGGAATACAGTAAATTAAGATGATATAGCATTGTTTAGGCCATTTTGTTTGAAGAACTGATTGAATATGAGAAGGAATACAGTAAATTAAGATGATATAGCATTGTTTAGGCCATTTTGTTTGAAGAACTGATTGAATATGAGAAGGAATACAGTAAATTAAGATGATATAGCATTGTTTAGGCCATTTTGTTTGAAGAACTGATTGAATATGAGAAGGAATACAGTAAATTAAGATGATATAGCATTGTTTAGGCCATTTTGTTTGAAGAACTGATTGAATATGAGAAGGAATACAGTAAATTAAGATGATATAGCATTGTTTAGGCCATTTTGTTTGAAGAACTGATTGAATATGAGAAGGAATACAGTAAATTAAGATGATATAGCATTGTTTAGGCCATTTTGTTTGAAGAACTGATTGAATATGAGAAGGAATACAGTAAATTAAGATGATATAGCATTGTTTAGGCCATTTTGTTTGAAGAACTGATTGAGAAGAAGGAATACAGTATGAGAAGGCATAAGAAATTAAGAGTGATATTACGCATTGTTTAGGCCATTTTGTTTGAAGAACTGATTGAATATGAGAAGGAATACAGTAAATTAAGATGATATATAGCATTGTTTAGGCCATTTTGTTTGAAGAACTGATTGAATATGAGAAGGAATACAGTAAATTAAGATGATATAGCATTGTTTAGGCCATTTTTGTTTGAAGAACTGATTGAATATGAGAAGGAATACAGTAAATTAAGATGATATAGCATTGTTTAGGCCATTTTGTTTGAAGAACTGATTGAATATGAGAAGGAAGGAATACAGTAAATTAAGATGATATAGCATTGTTTAGGCCATTTTGTTTGAAGAACTGATTGAATATGAGAAGGAATACAGTAAATTAAGATGATATAGCATTGTTTAGGCCATTTTGTTTGAAGAACTGATTGAATATGAGAAGGAATACAGTAAATTAAGATGATATAGCATTGTTTAGGCCATTTTGTTTGAAGAACTGATTGAATATGAGAAGGAATACAGTAAATTAAGATGATATAGCATTGTTTAGGCCATTTTGTTTGAAGGTACTGATTGAATATGAGAAGGAATACAGTAAATTAAGATGATATAGCATTGTTTAGGCCATTTTGTTTGAAGAACTGATTGAATATGAGAAGGAATACAGTAAATTAAGATGATATAGCATTGTTTAGGCCATTTTGTTTGAAGAACTGATTGTAGCATTGTTTAGGCCATTTTGTTTGAAGAACTGATTGAATATGAGAAGGAATACAGTAAATTAAGATGATATAGCATTGTTTAGGCCATTTTGTTTGAAGAACTGATTGAATATGAGAAGGAATACAGTAAATTAAGATGATATAGCATTGTTTAGGCCATTTTGTTTGAAGAACTGATTGAATATGAGAAGGAATACAGTAAATTAAGATGATATAGCATTGTTTAGGCCATTTTGTTTGAAGAACTGATTGAATATGAGAAGGAATACAGTAAATTAAGATTATATAGCATTGTTTAGGCCATTTTGTTTGAAGAACTGATTGAATATGAGAAGGAATACAGTAAATTAAGATGATATAGCATTGTTTAGGCCATTTTGTTTGAAGAACTGATTGAATATGAGAAGGAATACAGTAAATTAAGATGATATAGCATTGTTTAGGCCATTTTGTTTGAAGAACTGATTGAATATGAGAAGGAATACAGTAAATTAAGATGATATAGCATTGTTTAGGCCATTTTGTTTGAAGAACTGATTGAATATGAGAAGGAATACAGTAAATTAAGATGATATAGCATTGTTTAGGCCATTTTGTTTGAAGAACTGATTGAATATGAGAAGGAATACAGTAAATTAAGATGATATAGCATTGTTTAGGCCATTTTGTTTGAAGAACTGATTGAATATGAGAAGGAATACAGTAAATTAAGATGATATAGCATTGTTTAGGCCATTTTGTTTGAAGAACTGATTGAATATGAGAAGGAATACAGTAAATTAAGATGATATAGCATTGTTTAGGCCATTTTGTTTGAAGAACTGATTGAATATGAGAAGGAATACAGTAAATTAAGATGATATAGCATTGTTTAGGCCATTTTGTTTGAAGAACTGATTGAATATGAGAAGGAATACAGTAAATTAAGATGATATAGCATTGTTTAGGCCATTTTGTTTGAAGAACTGATTGAATATGAGAAGGAATACAGTAAATTAAGATGATATAGCATTGTTTAGGCCATTTTGTTTGAAGAACTGATTGAATATGAGAAGGAATACAGTAAATTAAGATGATATAGCATTGTTTAGGCCATTTTGTTTGAAGAACTGATTGAATATGAGAAGGAATACAGTAAATTAAGATGATATAGCATTGTTTAGGCCATTTTGTTTGAAGAACTGATTGAATATGAGAAGGAATACAGTAAATTAAGATGATATAGCATTGTTTAGGCCATTTTGTTTGAAGAACTGATTGAATATGAGAAGGAATACAGTAAATTAAGATGATATAGCATTGTTTAGGCCATTTTGTTTGAAGAACTGATTGAATATGAGAAGGAATACAGTAAATTAAGATGATATAGCATTGTTTTGGCCATTTTGTTTGAAGAACTGATTGAATATGAGAAGGAATACAGTAAATTAAGATGATATAGCATTGTTTAGGCCATTTTGTTTGAAGAACTGATTGAATATGAGAAGGAATACAGTAAATTAAGATGATATAGCATTGTTTAGGCCATTTTGTTTGAAGAACTGATTGAATATGAGAAGGAATACAGTAAATTAAGATGATATAGCATTGTTTAGGCCATTTTGTTTGAAGAACTGATTGAATATGAGAAGGAATACAGTAAATTAAGATGATATAGCATTGTTTAGGCCATTTGTTTGAAGAACTGATTGAATATGAGAAGGAATACAGTAAATTAAGATGATATAGCATTGTTTAGGCCATTTTGTTTGAAGAACTGATTGAATATGAGAAGGAATACAGTAAATTAAGATGATATAGCATTGTTTAGGCCATTTTGTTTGAAGAACTGATTGAATATGAGAAGGAATACAGTAAATTAAGATGATATAGCATTGTTTAGGCCATTTTGTTTGAAGAAACTGATTGAATATGAGAAGGAATACAGTAAATTAAGATGATATAGCATTGTTTAGGCCATTTTGTTTGAAGAACTGATTGAATATGAGAAGGAATACAGTAAATTAAGATGATATAGCATTTTTTAGGCCATTTTGTTTGAAGAACTGATTGAATATGAGAAGGAATACAGTAAATTAAGATGATATAGCATTGTTTAGGCCATTTTGTTTGAAGAACTGATTGAATATGAGAAGGAATACAGTAAATTAAGATGATATAGCATTGTTTAGGCCATTTTGTTTGAAGAACTGATTGAATATGAGAAGGAATACAGTAAATTAAGATGATATAAATTGTTTAGGCCATTTTGTTTGAAGAACTGATTGAATATGAGAAGGAATACAGTAAATTAAGATGATTATAGCATGTTGTAGGCCCTATTCTTACTCTACTTATTTGTTTTGTGTTATTACTAGAGGTGAAAGAGGAGAATGTTTTTTTATTGATCTTGATTTTTTTTTTTTTTTTTTTTTTTTTTTTTTTTTGGAATTGGAATCTATGTTGAAGTTGAATTCACATGAGTAATTTTGGTAATTTTTTGTATTTATATTGTTTTGCTATAATGGTTTTATCTGTTTTTATATTTGTTCAGTGTTGTATTTTTCTTTTTTTTATGCTCAGTTCTAATGTTAGGAAATTTTGGGAAAATTGGGTTTTCAATGTG
The DNA here is from genome assembly GCA_032716605.1 of Paralithodes platypus. Classification (NCBI taxonomy): domain Eukaryota; kingdom Metazoa; phylum Arthropoda; class Malacostraca; order Decapoda; family Lithodidae; genus Paralithodes; species Paralithodes platypus. Next base: position 1,261,913 of record CM064567.1, read on the forward strand.
AGAAAAGCTATCCTTTTAGTATTTCAAGAAGGGTTACTTTTTTTTTTTTTTTTTTTTATTTTATTTTTATATTATATTTGTTTCTGCTTCTGATTTTTAATCATTTTTTGAGGTTTCTTGAGTTTGTATGTATTTACTAGGTATTGTTTACCCTGTGCTTAATTTGTTTGTTTGTTTGTTTTTTTGTGGAGAAAGTATGATTAAGAATTAGTGATGTTATTTTCTGAAAGAGAAGAAAGAGAAAAGGATGAGAGAAGATAGATTATATAGGAAGAAGAAAGCAAAAAAGGTTTGTATGTGTCTGGTATGTGTATCTTTGGATGTATTACGGCCTTCTTTTTTTTTCCTTTTGTTTTTTTTTTTTTCCATTCTATCTTATCCGATTGACTAGAGGTTGTGAATAGTTGAGGAAAGTTTGTTGTATCATCTTACTCGATAGGTTTTTGTTGGGAACTTATTAGTTACTTTTTGAATATATCGGAAATTAAGTATGTTGTTGATTATAGTATTGTATTATTTCACGTCTTTGTATTTTTTCTTTGGATGGGCCAAGGGCCAAGTTGCAAAATGTTTGCTGGTGTTGTTTGTAACTCGAAATAGCAGGGAAGAAATGTAGCTATTATGTTTATGAGGGGTTGTTTTTTTGCAAAAGGCGGGGGGTTTGGCATTGTGTGTTTATTAGTTTTTCTTTTATCTAGTGTTTCATCTTGTGGTGTTTTTTGTGGCATGTTTAGAGTATCGCTCTGGCATTAGAGTTTTAGTTCTTTGTTGGCCAGTTAGTTTTGGTTTTTGGCAGTTGGCTTTTTAGTTTTTTTTTGTCGTTAGTTTTGTTTTAGGTTCTTTTTCTTTTTCGTTTTTTTTTTTTAGATTTTTTTATTTTTAGACTTGTTTATTGTTAGTGTGTTGGCTAGTTAGTGAGTGCTTTTTTTTCTCCGGTGAGTTAGTTTTAGTAGTCAGCTCAGTTTTGTTTGGCAGTTGAGTGGAGCGCAGGACGTTTTAGTACGTTTTTTTTTTTGTTTTTTGTTCTTTTGTGGTTTTATTTCGTACCCAGCTTTTTATTTTCATCATTTATTGTTTGTTGTTTTCCTGTGGTGCTGTTCTGGCCCTTTTTTTTAAAGAGTCGGGGGCTTTTAGTTTTAGCAGTCTTTGTCTTATGTTTTTATTTTTTTTCAGAAAAGGTTTAAGGTTAGATTTGGCATGTCTTATTTTCCACCCCAGAGGGGTTTGGTTTGTGCGGCTGTAGTTCGTTGTCGGCACATGTTACTTTTGAGTAGCATTTTATTTAACATTTTTTACGTTTATTTTTATTAGTAGTTTTTTTTTTATTCTTTTGTCAAGTCAGTCCATTATTCTAGCCTAATTTTTTCTTATTTATTGTTTTTGGAGTTCCAGAATTTGTTTTTCTAGTTTGCAGGAGTTGATTATGGTGGCACAGAGTAAGTCAGCATTGTCAAGTAATGTTTTCCTTTTGTTTTTTTTTTGTGTTCTTCATTTGTGTTTGTGGCACGAAGTACCAAGTTTTTTTTTTCAAATGTGGCTTCTTGTTCTAGCAGTTTTTAGTTTAGTATGGTTACAGTTTATAGTTTATGCAGTAGACCACAGTAGTTTTCACAGTACCCGCTACAGTATTAGTAGTTTTTATGTTCAGTGTAGTTATTAGTTTTTAGTTTCCGTCATTTTAGTTTTTAGTTTGGCGTACTTCATCTTTTAGTTTCTTATCAGTTTTGGTTTGTTTTTTTTTTTTTTCAGTTATACTTTTTTTGATTATTCAGTTTTTTCTAACTTTGGGGCAAGGTAGAGATGTAGAGAGTTTTTCAGTTTCAGTAGTCTGTCTTGGCAGTTTTTGGTTTCAATGTTCTTAGTAGTAGTATGTTCCATTCCTTAGTCGGGGCAGTTTCAAGTTCAGTACAAGGCAGTCAGTAGTTATTTAGTTAAGTTGGTTCGTTTTACACTAGGGCATTCGGGTTTTACTAATTTTTATTTTTTATAGTAGTTAGTTTAGTTTAGCGTTTTTTAGTAGTGGCACAACCGGAAGTCGGGCACGACTTGTGTGTTCTTAGATTCTTAGTCTTTTTTGGTTGGGCAAAAACGATCTTCTTTCAGTAGTAGTGTACGCAAGACCAGGACAAGAAGTAATTTTTCTCTCTTGGCAGTGTTTTTTTCTTTTTATTTGAAGTACAGTGTTACTGTAGTTATTATGCTGTTGGTTCCTGTTTTCTTAGTAGTTGGTTGGTGTTTAGTGGCATAGCCTATTCGCAGTTTCTTGCAGTTAGGTAGTTTCGCTGTGTCTCAGTTAGCAGTTGTCTAGTTTTCAGAATAGTTGATTGATTTTCTTAGCAGTGTCATCTCTTTTTAAGTCAGATGGATTTAGTTGTATGCAACGTTAGAGTTAGAGTTTTTTTATAGTACGGTATTATTAGTTTATACCGTGTGAGCTCTAGAGGGAGGTAAAGAATAGAGTGTTGTTTGGAGGATGAGTGAGAAATGAATGATGGGAGTGCTATTGGGGAAGCTTTTCTGTGGAGATGATGGTCATTTGGTTTGGGGGGGGTTTTTTGTTTAGTAGCGGCAGAGTAGTTTAGTATTAATAGTCTGATTTCTTGTTTAGGGGGGGGCAGTTTTTGTTTCGAACGCTATGAGTGGCTTAGTATTATTATAGTAGTGTCGGCCATTTTGTTGAAGAGAGAGTGATGAGAAGTGAAGCAGTAGTTTGTCTAGGATGATTTTGGTTGTACTCTGGTTTTTTTCGGTTTGTTATGACTGATTTG
>CM064567.1:1264780-1354256 GCA_032716605.1 Paralithodes platypus
GAACGGAGAAACTGAAACAAAGAAGAATATCTAAAGGGTTTACGTTAGTTTTAGAAGGATCAACTAGGAACCAAGTGTTAACCCCTTCTGTACCGGGCTTACGTCTTCTTTTTGTTTAAATGGTTATTCTTGCACTAATTAGACGCTTTTGTGCAGTTTAAGAAATGATATGAGGTAGGTTTAAAAAAAGGATAAGGATCGGATGCTGACCGGACTCAGTTAACTTAATCAAAATCTATATTATCATTTCATCTTCATATTATAGTTCGTTAAGCATTGTTGATCCCCTCTGACCTTCAATTATCCTATAATGTACACCGTCTTGATATATACACACAACACACACCTCAGTCACCAGTAACACCACACCCAACCAACACACACACTTACAAACAAACACACTCACAAAAACACACTCACCCCATCCTCGAGAAGAAATGTGAACAAGTACAGCACATCCATCTCACCAGCGCTCGCTCTCTCTCTCTCTCTCCCCCCCGAAAGGATGTGAATGTGATGAAAGTTAGCACAACACCCTAGAAGGAAAGTGACACGTAACATACGTAATATCTCATCGCTCTCTCCACGATTGTGAAAGTAGATTGATTGAAAGTATAGTACCGCGAGAATGAAAGTGACACGTTCCTCTCTCTCTCTCTCTATCTCTCTCTCTCTCTATCTCTCTCTCTCTCTCTCTCTCTCTCTCTCTCTCTCTATCTCTCTCTATCTCTCTCACCTATTATCTTCTCTCTCTCTCTCTTCTCTCGCTCTACCTCTCTCTCTCCTCTCTATCTCTCCTCTCTCTCTCTCTCTCCTCTCTATCTCTCTCTCTCTCCTCACGATGAAAGTAGCACAGCATAGAAGGAAAGTTGAAACGTAAAGATCGGAGTCAATATCACCATGTGGTTGGGACACAGATTGATATAACCCTCTGTGAGTACCAGTGACGTGTGTTATATTATATTCTACCTACTGTATATATAGACGATATTATGCAGCTTAGGAAGGTGTCCATTTTTGTTTCTGGCGAGGCGAAAGCGAGCCTGTTATCTAAGAGGAACCGGCCTTTGGCCAGACAATATTTCTACCAAAAAAAAATTAGACATTCATCTTGAAGGCAGGTCTCTTGCTTGCGACAGATTTTTTTATATGTTTGATGGAGGTCTTCTAGGGAGGAAACTAAACAAATACTAAAAAGGTATCATAAATGAATCAAATAAATACGCCCATCCGCCCTTACATGCTCGAGGAAAATGTAAGCATAAATTGGTTGAAAGTTTTGGGGGGAACTGTTGATTAACCCCTTGAGTACCGGTGACGTCCTTTTCATAAGACTCTGGTACACTATTAAGCCAGTATTATTCAGGTTGGGGCGGACGTGTAGCAATTTAAAAGGATACATACTATTTCTAAATTAATCCTCATAGCTACCACATGTCGTGCCAAAAGCTTTATATAATCGTCAAAATGTAGCTGAAAATCAAACGAAAAAGACATCGCCGGTAAAGAAGGGGTTAAAACAAAAAACCACACACATAGTCAATCACACACACGTACGCGCACGCAAGCACCACACCACACACACACACACACACACACACACACAACACAAGTCACACCAACACACAGAAAGGGAAGCAGGACTGGAGTGAAAGGAAAAAGGGAAAATAAGGTTGTATGTCATTCCCTGCAGCGAGCGACGATATGATTACAAGACAGAGAGAGAGTGTGTGTGTGTGTGTGTGCGTATGTTGTGTCGTGTGGGGGGTAGGGCCGGGGGTGGGTCTCTGACGGTTGTGTGAAAATGTAAGAGAAGGAAGGAGAACTGGGGAAAAAGGGGGGACAGAACTAGGGAAAAGAGCACAGGGAGGAAATATTAACCCTTTCTCTACTGGCGACGTCTCTTATATTGTATCCTATATTATTAGACGATTGTATTCAGTTTCATTCTCTCTCTCTCTCGTTTGTTTGTTTCTCTCTCTCTCTCGTTTGTTTCTCTCTCTCTCTCTCTCTATCTATCTCTTCCACCATCGTTCCCACCGCTACAATCCCTCCCTCAGAACCACACATCTGTTAAGGGAGCTCATCTCGCTTTTTTTATCTTTCTCTCACTCTCTCTTTGGCTTGTATCCATTCGGCCCCATTCAGCCTACTCTTTTAAGACGTTTACCCCCATCCAGGTGTCAATATTTTCCTGGCGAGCGGTAGCGAGCTACCATATATATTATTTGGACCGCAAGCTAAAGTTTGTAAATTTTTCGATAGAAACATTTCTCCGGCGAAGCCGGATTTCGACATACAATGCTGGGTCCCTATCGCTCGCCCGGAAGAAATCGACACCCGGGTGGGGATTAAAACGCAACCGTTGGCTGAATAGGGCCGAATAGATACAAGCCAGGAAAAAGAGAGAAAAGCCGAGAGAAAGATTAAAAAAGCAGGGAAAATACAAAATGCCTGGGTCGTTCTTATAACAACGAGCGTTCCCCGGGGGTACGCAACACCGGGTGTAGAAATGGTTTGGACGCAGTGTATAAAATGACGGAAGCGCGGGGAAGAAGCATTAAACCAGGAGCGGCGGGAGATCTTAAGCGTTCCCCCGGCGCACTGCGGGAAGACTCTTAAGAGTCAGAGAAATAAAAATCACTTTTGACATCGCAAAAAAAAATATTTTTTATATTGTTTTTTTTTTATTTTTTATTTTTTTTTGGCCCCTGGGCCATGCAAAATCTCAGTCCTCTACTCCATCCTCCACACTTCCTCCTCTCCTTCAGTTATAAACTATTTCATGTTATTCCTTATTCTGAGGTAGATTTTCGTGCTAACATTAGAAATCCGATTGGAGGGTGGTCATCAATGATATGCAAGCGAGTGCAAGAGAGAGAGATGAGCGTATCGATCTTTGACTGGGTCCAGTGGACTTGGGGGAAATTGGCGGGAAAGCAGATTGCCGCCACCTCCATATTTAAAACTCGAGGGCTATATTCTCAGATTTGACCATCCAAACGCTGTTTTTCACTCGTTTATTGTTGTTTCAGGTTAATCCCTTTATAATCAACAAATAATAGGCGGCATATGGGATAAATATTGAATGCTATATGGCACAATGAATATTTTCGTGACGGAAAACAACCTCAAACGTAAGCACAGGGGGGACGTTTCCAATTACCCCATGCGCACTTCAGAGGTTCAAGGGGAGGCATAGGGGTTTTCTTGACCCCCTTCTCCCTCATGTTTAGCTGACTTAGTTTTGAGATTTTAAGACGGTGGTTCCATAGTTTGGAGATGTGATGACCTTTCACTCCATTTGTTTGTTAATATTAGGACCCTTCGTGCCATTTTAGGTGTCGATTTTTTATGAGCGAGCGTAGCGGAGCCTGTAATTTTAGGAGGAATCGGCCTTGGGCAGGGACATTTTTCTACCGAAAAAATTTACAAATCTATCTTGAAGGGGGGTCTAGGGGTGTATTATAAGCGTGATGGCCGGTCTAGGGAGGAAACAAACGTCCAGGGTTACGAACACCGAGTTAGAAACAGGGACGCAGGTTATAAAAAATTATGGAAGCGCGTGGAGGAAATATTAACCATCTCTATACTGGCGGAAATTATATTGATATAGCTATTAATAGACGATTGTATTTAGTCAGTCAGTCATGTGTGGTGTGTGTGGGTGTGTGGGTGTGGGTGTGTTGTGTGTGGTGTGTGTGTGTGCTGTTTCCTCCTTCGTTCCCTATCCCTCCGAACCACATGCGTTACTCTTTATGAGAGATCAGTAGTAAACAAGAGATTGTTTGGTCACAATATAAATGAAACCAAACACATAAGCCAACTAAAAACTATCAACCATCACTTCAGGCCACCGTATAGGCCAGGTGATGTGCAGGGGGAATCTTTACACTCGTTAATTATACAAGGCCGATTTTAAAGGGGGGGAAACCTGGTAACGAGGCTTCCCATTCCCCGAGGTTGTGCCATGGTAACGTGGGGTCCTGTTCTCTTGTTGTGGTTACCATGGTAACGTTGACGCTGTGTGTTGCCTCCCCGAGAGTCCGGGTACACCAATGACGGCCACCTCACCAAGCCTACCTGGCTCCCATCCACTGGTAGGTTTCGCCCATACGTGTTTTCGTTCAACAAGTGATAACAACTGGGATTGGCTTGCTGTTATCCTGATGTTGACAGGATAATTTATAATAAAGTAATCAATATTATAGGTTCGATTATGTAACGTTAGATTGATGTAAGGATAGCTTAGGCTAGAGAGAGATTAAATGTTAGGATATGTGAATGTTTACGAAATTGTTTCGCTTGTTTATCTTGATGTCTGACGAATAAGTTAGTCTCTTTCCTTTGTGTATGAGGAGATCAAAAGATAGGCTGCCTGTTGACAAGGTGTCCTCTTCTCCCAGAGCCAAAGAGAGCGACAGAGAGCCAACTTCAAGGGACGTGGGGGTACAAACATATAAATTGCCACATATGATAACTTCAGAATCCGATAGTACCTCAGCCAATTAAACAAGTCGTGTGACGCCGGCTTAGGCTAATGGAAATCACACGATCATTTAGAATGACACACTTTTTGGACAATGCATGGTGTACGCAATATCCTCCTAGTTCATTGTTTACACACATGACAAGAATATAATAAACCAAAAAAAACACTAGTGGACAAACGTAATGTTGTTCATAAATATAGGCTACGAACCACAGGGGGCATTGGTATATACGGTACGTACGGGTTACAAAACACTGATTTGAACCAGCTAAAACAAAATCCAGTCGGCCTACTAAGTGATGTCTCGGCACCAAGTATATTTGCTCAATAATTGGTATCAGCATTTTCTAAACTTGATAAATTCTTTTTCAGTGAGATATAAAAAACATGTTACTACACTTACCCACCCTATTCAACATCTGACAGACATTAATACAGCACAGAGCGAGCCAAACGTAATGACAAGCTGAGAAATGTCTTATTAGCGCGACCGTACTTTTAGTATATTTGCTTACAGCATAAAGTTGTCGATAGGAATTTGGCTGAAAAAATACTGTTGTAATTCAGCCATAGAGGGTTGTTACCGCCACCGATCCTATTTTCTGGTAAAATTTAAGGAATTGTGGTTAGACAGTTACAGATGGTCAGGTCAATAGATAAATAATAGCTTCGAGAGGTTATAATAATAATATTTATTCAGTTAGCAATTTACAGAGGTGGTACCACATAGTATGTTACAAATATGACATGTACCAGCCTTGCATAATTCCAACTAAGGATAGCCCAATAAGGCCGTTAGGCGTATTTCCATTGGGGTCCTTGTGGAATTAGGATAGCTGGGGAAAAGGAGAGGATAAAAGAAATAGATACTTTAGAGAAAGGTTGTTGGAATAGTGTTACGTTAACAATGGAGACAGGTTTTGCTTTAGCAGCTTTAGTAGGGATTAGGAATGTGGGTAGGCTAGTTAAACTAAAACAGACTATTTTCCTAAGTCTAATAGATTATGTATAACTCATAGGCAAAACGAAATACAGTATATGCAACCCGGGATAAGAACTATAATTGCTGCCCTGGTTCAGTTCACGGAGCCACAACGAATATAAGCGTTACCTTCCCATATTGAGCGGAGTCTACGGACATAAGAGTTGGTTAAGGGGGTAGTGCTTGGTTTTTGGTCTATATATTTATTTATTTATTTTTGAGTTTCCTCGCTAGACCTCCATCAAGCTTAGAAGAAAAAAAAACCTAGACCCCCTTTCAAGATAAATTAGTACATTTTTCGGTAGAAACATTTCCTGGCCGAAGGCCGATTCCTTCTACTCTTAGGAGGGCATGAAAGGTCTTAATATTGACAAACAAATGAGGCTAAAGGTCTCAAAATCGCCAAACTAACGGAACAAATGTCTTAAAACCTCAACACTAATATGCTAAACATGAGGGAGAAGGAAGTCCATAAAAAGCGAGTCCTATCCCCTTAAAGAACATTTACTAGATAGCTATCCCCGTTTATAAAGGCAACGCCATATTTAGACCCCTAAAACAAAGGGACATACCAAAAAGTCCGAAACATGAACCCAGAAATTGGTTCATAATTATGTCGTTGCAGTCCGTTTTCTTTTTGGCGTCATTAGAGAGAACGTGTCCATATATGTTTGCCCACGAGGGACTATGGTATTATTTGTGGCAGTAGTCACGTTAAAAGTCCTTGTCTACTTCGATATTTGTTTCTAGTAAAAAATATAGATATATGTAATGCACGCTAACTGACCATATCAATATATTTAATACGTAGCTTTAGCTTTTAATCAAACCAAGATCGGACACTATTAATGGCATTGTGAGAGTAGGACACACCGTTAGAGATTGTCAATACAAATATACATAGGCATTTGTGAAGAAAAAAAAACTCTAATCATAGAAATGGACTTTGTGGACCTGGATCTAATGAAAGTCAAGTTAAGTGAATGCACATATTACGTAACTTTTAATAAAGGTATGTTTAAGGAATGAGAGAGAGAGAGAGAGATTAAATAGTGACTTATAATAAAGGAGGTAACTGTACATGCAAGAACTGATTGGTATAAGGGGCAGAAGTTTATTACCAAGAGGGAGACCTGCAACAATTGAAGGAAGGGGACAGACCCTCACTCATTGGGGGACCACCAACTATCATTTACTGCTGGTGAGAGAGAGAGAGAGAGAGAGAGAGAGAGAGAGCAGCAACAATTGAAGGAAGGGGACAGACCCTCACTCATTGGGGGACCACCAACCTATCATTTACTGCTGGTGAGAGAGAGAGAGAGAGCGAGCAGCAGCACCAGGAATGGTATAATTTACTGCTGGTGGAAAAGTGTTTTTAATTACCTCATGATGCTGTTCCAAATCAGATTTAATCCTTTGTGCAAGATGATGCCTTTCTACCATTTGTTCCGCTATTACTTGACAATTGTAGTCAACTCAAAATGACCAAAAGGAAATTATAGACCTTATGATTCCCATGAACTAAATCAAACTTTCTCCATAAGCAGGCAAATAAACTTCTAAATAATCCAAATGATAACAAAATATTTTGGTCTACTCTTAACTCATTCAAATCCAACTTCACTACTGCTTCATCCATTCCACCATTAAAATCTCCGACTGGCAATCTTGTAAGTGACCCACGAGGTAAAGCTAACCTTCTTGCAGATATTTTCTCCACCAACTCAACCTTAGATGACATAAATCAAGATGTCCCTGTACTTAATTTTAATTCACCTGAAATTCCCTCACTTAAGATCCACACCAGACATGTCAAAACTATTTTGCAGAATCTCTCAGTAGATAAGGCTCCTGGTCCAGATGAAATTCCTCCAATAGTACTTAAGAATTGCTCCTTGGTGCTCGCTCCTGTATTGGCAAAATTTTTCCGTCTGTGTACTCATACCTCATGCTTCCCAGTACCCTGGAAAGAAGCAAACATCCATCCAGTTCCTAAAAAAGGTGCCTCTTCAGATCCATCAAACTACAAGCCAATAGCTATAACTTCCACTCTTGGCAAAGTTTTTGAAATTATATTAATAATCACATAATTAAGCATCTGGAGAATAATAAATTAATCAGTGATAGGCAATATGGTTTTAGACGATGTCGATCAACTGCAGACATTCTTTGCCTTCTTACGCATCAAATCAACCAAGCTACAGACCAACATGGTGAAACACATACAATAGCACTGGATATATCAAAGGCATTTGATAGAGTCTGGCATCAATCCTTATTGTCGAAGATGTCACACTACGGCCTTGCATCATTAGTTCCACTAATTTCTTCTTATCTTCATAACAGAAAAATACGTGTAATGGTAGATGGCCTTTATTCTCAATTTCACTCAATAAATGCTGGTGTTCCCCAGGGATCAGTTCTGGCCCCAACTCTGTCCCTCATTCATATCAATGATCTCATATCTACCACTCATAATCCAATACATTCCTACGCAGATGACTCAACACCCACAGTTCCTTCACATTTACCAATTCTTTCACCCAACCCGATCTTATAAATTCAAAAATAAACACTGCAATTTCTCTGAACCAGGACCTTTCTAGAATTAATGAATGGGGACAAGAGAATCTAGTTTCCTTTAATGCACAGAAAACCAAGTACATTCAATTTTCTAACCGACAGAATCTCACTGACTCCATAATTTTTTAATGATGTAAATATTCCCACTTCCACTAGTATTGACATTCTCGGTGTAACATTAACTACTAACTTGAGCTGGACACATTATGTTAGAAGCATTGCTAAGAATGCCTCTAAAAAACTGGGACTCCTGTACAGAGTTCGAGAATTCTTCACTGACGAGCAGTTGGCCGTAATATATAAAAGTCATGTGCGCTCTCAGATGGATTACTGTTCACCTCTGTGGGGTGGAAGTGGAGTGGTTGCATTGAGGCAGTTGGACAAAATTCAAAATAAAGCTATTAGATTAATCAATAACCCTGCAATCACACAGGACCTTCCTACATTAGCCATACGAAGAAACGTTGCATCCCTTGCATTATTCTACAGATATTTTCACAGCAATTGTTCCGAGGAACTTGCTTCAATTGTGCCGCCTCTCCACATCTTTCCCCGTAGAACTAGGGCAGCTGAGAGCGCCCATGAATTTACACTTTCTCCTCCACAATGCAGAACTTCTGCTTATCAGAATTCATTTATCCCCAGAGCTACTACTCTTTGGAATTCACTTCCCTCGAATTGCTTTCCACAAACTTACAATCAACAAATGTTTAAATCCAGTTGTTACAAACATTTTATGAATGGAGGATGCCTTTAGGCACATGGACCGTTTTGTTTTATCTGTGTTTTTCCTTCCTCCGTTCATTGTCTCTTAAAAAAAAAAAAAAAAAAAAAATATACCCTATTTGTTCCATAATCTGAATGAAATCATATTATAAATTATATACCACATAATAAAGCATAGGCTCTAACTTAGCCCGGCGTATCAGATATAAGGCAGCAAGTTATTAACGTAAACTATATGATGTGTAAACATATACCACATAATAAAGCATAGGGCTAACTTAGCCCGGCGTATCAGATATAAGGCAGCAAGTATTTAGGTAAACATATACCACATAATAATCATAGGCTCTAACTTAGCCCGGCGGATCAGATATAAGGCGCAAGTTATTAACGTAAACTATATGATGTTATACATCATAATCTCTACTTAGCCCGGCGTATCAGATATAAGGCAGCAAGTTTTAACGTAAACTATATGATGTGTAACATATACCACATAATAAGAGAGCATAGGCTCTAACTTAGCCCGCGTATCAGATATAAGGCAGGCAAGTTATTAACGTAAACTTAATATAATGTACAGAGATATAAAGTCACATTCTGAAATTGCACGTAATATGCATTAGCTTGCACTTGCAGTATATCATGTTTGTGAACCGTATGTTGAAATGTGGGTACCGGTAATATGAAGATAATACACAAACGATATTCCCACATCTCTCTCTCTCTCTCATTCCTTCACATGATGGTAATTGGTTGTTTGGTTTGTGTATACGGCATGTAGGTCAGCCTCTCTCTCTCTCTCATACTTCCTTCACATAATGGTAAATGGTTTATTTGGTTTGTGCAAGCATATATACGGCATGTAGGTCAGGAAAGTAATTATGCTGTCTGATAATTTACGTCCATAAACCTGTAGTGAAAAACAGGCCTATAAATAGTACCAGTAATTACACAATTAGCGGGACATTTTTGTTGGCGTTTTGATCGTTTTAATTTGGTGCACCATATGGACTATTTGAAATACAGATATAATGAAGAATAAACTGAGCACAAACCACTACACACACACAAACAAGTGAGGACATACATACAGAACATGTACACACACTCACACATTCCTTCGACTGTGTGTGTGACTGAGTTAATTAGTATGTGAGAGAAATTTCGGTCATCGGTTAGGAGAGAGAGAGAGAGCGGGGGAGGGGGTGAGTATTGTATCCCAAGATAATACTAATGGGAGATTTTAATTCCCCGTGTTTTCATAAACCGTTCATTATCATAAGACATATAAAGCCACATTCTCTCTCACCTTCACTTATTTATAATTGATCTGCTTATGTAAAATATTGCTACTTTCAAATAAATGTTCTAGTTACAAATAATAGTGAAAGATGAGCTAGTGTGTTATGTTTTAGCTTAACTGTTTCTGTAAAGCATAAACAATGTTATGATTTCGTTTACCTTATACTGGATATGGAGTAAATGTTCCACTGTCAATTATCACCATACACATAATTATGCAAATATAATCATAGGATTAAGGGGAGTGACCTGTTTTTTTTTATTTATCTCCTTTTCTCTCTTTCTCTGGCTTGTGGATTCGGTCCCATTCAGCCAACAATTTTAAGACGTTTATCCCCATCTAGGTGTCCATTTCTTCCTGGCGAGCGATAGCGAGCCAGCATTATATGAAGAAATCCGGCTTCGCCGGAGACATTTTTCTATCGAAAAATGTACAAATTTAGCCTACTGTCAAAAACATCTCAAAACATATGTTGGCTCGCTACCGCTCACCAGTAAAAAATTGGCACCTGGATGGGGATAGACGTCTTTAAAAAGTAGGCTGAATGGGGCCAAATAGATACTGTATAAGGTTGTCATGTAAAGCTACAACAACCTTGATAATCCTTTCTTGCACAAGGATGTAGAATAAAAGTCCAGAGATAAGTTTATAGGTTCTTATTAGCCAAAGATATACAGAGCTGGGGTGGCACTGCTATGCTGAGTGCCGACCGGATGTTACTGATGAAAACATGTGCAGCGGTGCCGGATATATTTGGTGCAACGCTGCCGATACTACAGAGTACGGTATATTATCATGGGATATGAAACAATGATAGTATTGCCCTGAAAGTACAGGTGTGTATGTTGCAATATGATTAAGGCATGTGTACACTCTGTATATATGTTGTGTGTGCACTTAACCTATATCAACACCTCCCTCCCCCTTCAAGCTCGTAAGACGTTGTCGAGATGACTCTTTTTCTAGGAGCCTTTCAGACCTACGTGGGGCCATGGGGGAAGTGAAGGACTCTCTTTCTGGGTCCGTGCAAGACACAGGGATCTCAGGGTTATGGGGGAGGGGTTCAACACCAAGGGAATTCACTGGGCGGAGGAAGCGACGGTTCCGCCAATATATCTTACCACTGGGGAGACGAACCTCATAATCCCTGGACCTGCCGCAGCCCATGACGACCCCAACCTTGTCCCAGCGGTGAGAAGTCGGGTCCTTGGATCCGCACTGTGGTGCCGACTCTCAACCTGGGAAGGGGGCGTGCGTGCTGGTCATAGTTTCTCTGCACCAGCGCAGTGTGGGCGGCTGCACGGCAGTCACAGTCCTCGGCCTTGGCTTTGCCACTCTGCTGCAAAGGACTGGTGGATGAGCAGGACACAAGACCGTAGTGGGTGGCCATACAAGATTTGTGCCGGGGAGCGGCCTGTGAAGTTTGGGGTGTTGCGGAGCTCCAACAGTCCCACGGTCCAAAGTCCTCACAGTCGATGTTGCCTGAGGGAGCCGTCTTCAGTATGAGGTGTTTGACGGACTTGACGGCAGACTCGGCATGACCGTTGGATTGTGGGTAGTGTGGGGAAGAGACCAAGTGAATGACTCCCCAACGCTCCATGAAGTCCCGGAACTCACGGCTAGTAAACTGTGGGCCTCCATCTGTACGTAGGCAGAGGGGTACACCAACTTCCCTGAAGTAGCGGCAGAAGATCCTGATGGTGTTTGAAGCGGTAGTATCTCCTTTGCAGGGTACGACAACGGGCCAGCCTGAGAGTCGGTCCGTTACGATGAGGAAGGATGTCCCCGCCACAGCGAAGAAGTCGGCTGAAACAGACTCGAAAGGCCTAGTTGAGTTGTCGTCGTTGATCATGGGTTCCTGCTGCTGACTAGGCTGTAAGACCTGACACGGCTCACAAGCTTGAACTGTATTGGCGATGTCCGAGTTGATGCCAGGCCAAAAGACAGCCTGTCGCGCCCTACGCTTAGTGGCCTCCACGCCTCTGTGACTATCGTGCAGGCGAGCCAAGGTGCGGCGGCGGAGGGCTTCAGGAACCACAACCCTCGCTCCGTACAGGACGAGTTCACCATCTGCCGACAGGTAGTCTCGGAGTTTCCAGAATGGGAGTAGAGAGTTGTGCAGGTCGTAGCGGTTGGTGGGGAAACCCGAAGTAACGCACTCACGCAGGCGGATGTACACAGTATCCGCTCTGGCTGCGTTTCGGAGTTCCTGGAGAATCCTGTCTGCGTCCTGTGAAGGAGAGTTGACGTCGGTGGCGGCGGCGTTGACAGTCATGAGGGACCTGAGGTGAACCGTGGCGTCGGCACATGCTAACTCATCCTCTGGCGTCGGGTGGCTGACAGGGGCCCGTGACAACGCATCAGGGATGCAGAGCAACCTGCCAGCGCGCCAGACGGCTGTGAAGACAAGGTGCGACTTTCTCCTTCAGTCGTTGGAGGCGGGGATTTTCAACCGCATCAAGGGTGTAGTTGTTGAAGATGGGGATGAGGAGGCGATGGTCCGTCATGAGGGTGAAGTGTTGCAGTCCGATGAGGTAGAACTTGAACTTGGACATGGCCCAGCCCACGGCTAGCATCTCCAGCTCAATGGTGGCATAGCGGGACTCGGGGTCACTTAGGAACCTCGAGCCACACTGAACTAATCGGAGACGGTTGTTGCCATGATCCTGTAGGAGGGCGTATCCAATACCGTTGAGGCGGGACGCATCAGTTTGTAGAATCACTGGTAGGGAAGGGTCGAATGGGGCCAGGACGGGTGGACTGAGCAGGGCAGCCTTGACCCGGCGGAAAGCCTCATCATGGTCAGCGGTCCACATACACAACCTCTTCGGGCTCATCAGGGGGCGCAGGGGCTGAGCGGCAGTGGCGATGTCGGGGGTGAACTCCGCCAGCTGGTTCACCAAACCCATGAAGGAGCGAAGGTCGGTGATGTTGGCTGGTGTCGGGAAGTCCTTGATCGCTCAGACTTTGCCAGGGGCAGCCGAGATGCCCTCACCTGAGAGCGTGTACCCACAGAAGTTCACACTGGGTGCGGCGACCACGAACTTGTCCTT
Organism: Paralithodes platypus; assembly: GCA_032716605.1. Lineage (NCBI taxonomy): Eukaryota > Metazoa > Arthropoda > Malacostraca > Decapoda > Lithodidae > Paralithodes > Paralithodes platypus. The sequence continues at coordinate 1,277,923 of CM064567.1, forward strand.
GTTGAGTGTGATCCCACTGTCGCGGCACCGTATGAGTACTTCATGGATACGCTGAAGATGTGTGTTGAAGTCCTCGTCGTAGAGAAGCACGTCGTCGACAACCTTGGCACAATTTTGCACCCCTTGGAGCCCTATCACCGCGAAGGCAGAAGGCGTCACCTGTCGCAGCGAAACCCATTGGACCTCTACAGTGTTGGAAATGGCCATAAGGAGTGATGAAAGTTGTGAGATGCTGGTCCTCCTCCGCAAGTTCCATTTGCCAATATCCACTCAGGGCGTCTGCCGTCGTGAAGAATTTCGCCTGCGGGGCCACACTGCGGATCACTTCGAAAGGCGTCGGTGAGTGGTGGGCTGAGCGGGAAACTTGGCAGTTGAGCTTGGTGAGGTCTACGGTGAGGCGAACTTCGGCGTTGGGCTTGGCGACAACGACGAGGGGGTGGCACCACTCTGAAGGTTCATCGCCGGCCGGTTTGATGATACCTTGTGCCACTAGCGAGTCTAGCTCCTGCTTAACTTTGTCCCTGAAAGCAAAGGGGATCGGCCGCGGGGTGTAGATGGCAAAAGGCACGGCATCGTCCTTGAGGTGGATCCGCTTTGGGGGACCCTTCATAGGCTTGAGTGGAGCTGTCTGGAGATCCTCCTTGGAGACCAACACGTCCTTGAACTCTCGAAGAAAGAACTCCTTGGCTTGTGCAGGTGACGTGGTGGCTGTGAAGGGTAGCTTCTTACACCTGTAGATGTGTTTAACCTGTAGAATTGGCTTGGGGAATTCTGCTGAGATGATGGCCAATGCTTGACAGTGGCGTTTGGACAGAACACCCTCGAGGACTTGGATTGTGGCCGAACAGGAGCGTTTGCTGATGGTGAGTTGTGCATGAAACGTCCCCAAAGCAGGAGCCATTGCAGAGCCATCCGCGTTGAGCGTTGTTGTCGGAGGCGGAGGTCGTAGGCTGCTGAGAGGAATCCGAAGTATGTCGAGGCGTCGTCGGCCGATCACTGTGATGTCTGCACCTGTGTCAGGAAGCATGTGGAGTTTTCTAGTGGTGCCGCTGTAGGTGAGACTCGCGGATGTCAGTGTGGGTGCCTGAACAGGTGATCCCACACGTCGGCAACTTGTGGTCTTCTTTGCTGTAGACTTGTTGTGGGAGGAAGTGGCGTTGTCCTGTGTGGCGGGCGTCTTGGAAGATCTGCAGCGTTTGGCGTAGTGGCCCATATGGTTGCAGCGACGACACTGGGCGGTGGCTGCAGGGCAAGCAGGAGTCCTAGGCTTATGACCCCGACGGCCGCAGTTAGTGCAGGTGTAGGCTTCAGCCGGGCACTTGTTTCTTGTCGTGCCGGCGAGCACAACGCTGGCAGGCGGCAGCCGACGCCAAGGACTGTTGCGATGTGGAGAACTTGTCGCGTTGCTTAACTTGCTTGTTCTGCTTGTACGCTGACACGGCGTTAACCTGGGACGGTGGGGCACGTATGGCTGACGTAGCGCTTCGAGTGGCCTCGTAGGAACGGCAAGTGTTGACGATGTCCTGTAATGAAGGGGTGGCGTCGAGGGAGAGCAGCTTCTGTACAAGTTCTTCGTCGTGTATCCCCATCAGAATGACCATCTTGAGTTGGGTCTCCCTGCAGGCTGAAGAGTTCCCTGGGCAGACGTCAATTTCTTCGGCGATGTGGCAGAGGCGGACGTAGAAGTTGTTGAATGACTCGCCCTGTTTTTGCTTGCAACTGAACAGGTCCCTGCGACGGAGAGCTTCATTGCGAGAATTCTTGATGTGCTCCTGAAGTGCATCGAGGACTGCATCAACGGTCTTGTCGGTGTCAGGGGGTATGCTTAAGGTGTGCTCCAAAAGCCGCTGTGTCTCCAGGGTTAAGCACATCCGCATCTGGATCAGTTGTTTCTCCCTCGGTAATTTAGATAAGTCTACCATAATAGAGTAATCGTCCCACCGACGCCTCCATTCTCTGAAAACCTGGAAGGTGGCATCAGCGCGAAGGGGCGGCGGGTTCTGGGTGATAGACTTCTGTGGTGGAGGTGGAGCTGTAGGGGTGGAGGATGTTGTGGAATTGGGTGTTGTCCCCGTTGAGGTAGGTGTAGGTGCGGCGGCAGGTGGGGTAATGTGGGCCAGAGCCTGGACAAGGGCGGAGAACTTGGCATCGTCCATCTGTCTCCTGTAGTCCTCCTCTGTGCGTTGTCTTGTTTCCTCCTCCTGTCTCCTGTAGTCCTCCTCCTGTTGTCTGCGGTCCTCCTCCTGTCTTCTGGTATAGTCGTCCCGTTGTCTGCATTGCTCCATATACTGTATGAGCTGAAGGAGGTCTGCACTTGTGGTAGGTTGTAGACTTGCAGGGTGTGGTGACAGGGGTGGCATCCCCCTATAGTGTAAGGGAGGTAAAGTGGGGGGAGGTTGGGGAGGTGGAGTAAAATGAGGGGTGGTGAGAGGAGGAGAGGTTGGAGTGGAATGAACTGACTGGTACCCCTTACCAGCAACTCCAACAGTATCTCCATCATTATCTCCACCACTATCTCCACCACTATCTCCACCACTATCTCCACCAGTAGCTCCACCATTATCTCCCTCCCCAGTATGGTCGTGTGGGGTGTCTCTGGGCTCCCCATGAATCTGCTCATCTCCCTCCATAATTGGTTGATAGCTGACACACTAGTCTTGCAGGAACGATGAAAATGTGCAGTACAACTGGAACAGTTTATTTAATAGTGAGAGAAATTATCTGTGTAGAGAGAGTACAAAGGAGTACAAAGGAGTACAAAGGAGTACAAAGGAAATCAAGCAACAACAGATCTAGTGACCCTTCTAGGTTGCTTGTCCTCAAAAAACACTGAGGGTCAGTGTCCAAACAGTGGTTTAGAGTGGGTAAGGGAACATTGGAAAGGGAATTACTGCCCTGGAACTAATGTCCGTGGCAGGATTAGGAAGTTAGTAGGGGACAGATGGGTTAGTAACTGAGGGGGGGATAAAATAAAGTTATTCATTTACAAACGCAGTCAGTCGCGGGTTTGATGCGAGATATTTGTCTAGGCGGAGTTTAAATGAATCAACGGTGATGCAGTCCTATAACGTTTCGGGGAAGCCCATTCCACAAGTTGACAACTCGATTGAAGAAGAATTCTTAGATTCGTGTGAGTTAAAAGATTTACCAATAATTTTGCAACCGTTTCCCCGCGTGTAATTAGATTGGTCGATAGTGAAGTACTTACTACAGTTCATATTGTCGATGCCTTGATGATGATTTGAACACTTGAATTAAGTCACCTCTTAATCTGCACTGGGTTAAAGGAAATAGATTTAATTCTCTAAGACGCTCTTCGTATGGTTTGTTCTTTAGGCTAGGTATCATTTTGGTAACTCTACGTTGAACTCGTTCTAGCTTGTTTATATCTTTTTGGTAATAAGGGCACCAGGATTGAACGCAGTATTCCAGAAGAGGGCGGACTAATGAATTGTAAAGGGTTAGGATAACTTCTTTGGATTTATGCTCAAATGACCTGCCGAGTGAGTGCGTGAGTGCGGTAGACTTGGCACCACCGTGTTGACTTGGCAACGATGTGCGTGTGTCCGTGCGCGCATGTGCCGGCACAGCTGGAAGGCACTGAGGGCCCAGTGAGGGGTGAGAGCTTTAGTGTTGCTGGAGATGTTAGAGAGGGAGGGTATGCTGCTCCTAGCTCTTGTCCAGCTCTGTTTCGGCGGCTATAACCCTCACAGCAAGTTGGGAATGGGCACAAATGACATGGGACATATAATAAAGGCACTGCACTACACTCTTAAGTACTTCACTGCACTATAAAGCACTGCACAATAATATATCCAGGGCTGGAGAGGTGAGGTCTTGCAAGATGGCTGGCTGAGAATCCGGTCTTGGCTCGTATCTCCTGGCTGTATTAACACACTGCGCCTTGTATGGTTGTCATGTAAAGCTACAACAACCTTGATAATCCTTTCTTGCACAAGGATGTAGAATAAAAGTCCAGAGATAAGTTTATAGGTTCTTATTAGCCAAGGGTATACAGAGCTGGGGTGGCACTGCTATGCTGAGTGCCGACCGGATGTTACTGATGAAAACATGTGCAGCGGTGCCGGATATATTTGGTGCAACGCTGCCGATACTACAGAGTACGGTATATTATCATGGGATATGAAACAATGATAGTATTGCCCTGAAAGTACATGTGTGTATGTTGCAATATGATTAAGGCATGTGTACACTCTGTATATATGTTGTGTATGCACAGATACAAGCCAGAGAAAGAGAGAAAAGGCAGGTCACCCCCCTTAATACTGGTTTATTAATGCATGTGCCGTTGAAAACAAAAGCGGCTCATAATAATGGCAAGATTGTGGGCACACTATGTTTTAAGAGTTAAATTGCGCACACGCGCACACGCGCGCGCACACACACACACACACACACACACAGTAACACACACACACACTTTAAACTCTGATGTCACTATTTAACTCAGCCAACCAGAAATACTATACCAAATAGTAATAGAAATAGTAAGCAACTCCTAAATCAACTCCTAATCCACAATCGCAAGGCTCGTGCTTATTGATGACTAGCTGAAGGAGAGTATTCCCTTTAACCCCTAGGGGGCTGCAATTTAAGGATATTTTCGATGGGGGTCACATACCCCCGTAGGAAACGATAATTATTATGTTCCCTCCACCAACTGACTTTACTCCTAAATTCAATTAATGAAATCAACAAATACATGTGGCAGTCCAGGAATTCGAACCTAGGATGCTCACACCGAAATTCAGTGCATTTATCCATTGCGCTACGAAGACAGTACAAGACAATATAAGGAACATTTACTGGTGTAATAAAACTGAAAAGGGGAAATACATAGGAAAACGTAACTCTGTGCAGATAGAAATCAGATCAAATATGTTGATGATAAAGGCGAGACTGAAGTATTCTACCTTATAAATACTAAAGTAGCTATTAACCCCTTCAAGCTCTGACGCGTTTTAGCAGTTTATTTTGGCTATCATTAGACTATTTTATGTAGCTTAGGAAGGATCTGTGGGTATTAAATGGGTAAATACTATCTCAATCAACCCTTTGACTTTCATATACTGTTACTAATCTGAATAAAATCGTCTAATAGTAGCCAGAAAACAGAACAGAAACGCGTATTGGAGCTTGAAAGGGTTTAAGGGATGGTAGTAAAATAGGTATTAACTAGAATTAGTAGAAAGGTTGTGGGTAAATGACTGTCAGAAATATGATAGGTAAAGTCAATTAAATAGGAAAAATTAAAGTACCAGTAAATGAAAATAGAGATAAATCGAGAACTGTAGTGTGTGCCCGTGTTTGTTTGTGTGTGAGTGAGTGAGTGAGTGTGTGTGTGTGTGTGTGAATAGTAGTAGGGATCGGTTGTATATGCGCCTGTGTTTATTTCTGTGTGTTACTCAGTTACTTGTTCGTCAAGGGGAATCCACGCAATGCGAGCTAAGCTCATTATTATCGCGCCTCCTTAACTGGGAATGTATTGCGTGAAATGCATGTTAAGTGTTTAATGTACTGTTGGAATGGCTGTGGATGTGTGTGTAGTCTGTATTTAGCCAATTGGCGACATCGGAAACGAAGGCTTAGGGTGGATCTGTATGGTACCATTCTCACTATAGACGGTACCGTCTCGCCCGAAGGCTTAGGTAGCCATCAGCTTATGTGAACCATATGATACCCATCTCGCCTTGTACCATTTTTGCCAACCCCAGATGGGACGTCACAACGTCGTCCACTTATTCCAGGTACCTATTTACAGCTAGGTGAACTGAGGCTAACACATGAAAGGAGACAAGCCCAATTTGTCTCCGCCCGGTCTGGGATTGAACCCCCGACCCCTCGTGTGTGAGACGAGAGCTCTACCTACTAGGCTACGGGCTGTGTGTGTGTGTGTGTGTATGTGTGTAAGTAAGTATTTATGTGTGTTGTGTGTGTCTGTATATCCGGCTGTTGGTACACTCTTGTTAGTTCGGGAAGATGTTATTGGTGTAGGAAGCGGGTTATCAGTTTTATTGTCCGACCTTTTAGCCCGGTGTGTGTGGTGAGGTTTAGCTCCATTAGTTTTCATATTTTAACCCTCTCCGGCATATGACGCAATTTTGAGCCTATTAGGGATACTTTAAAGCCTTTGTTACCATCAGGGGTATTTAAAAACCTTTAGTTTAGTTACTTCAACCTCTGCAGTTGTCTTTGAGTTAGCTGTGTTGAGCCTATTAGGGATACTTTAAAGCCTTTGTTACTATCAGGGGTATTTAAAAACCTTTAGTTTAGTTATTTCAACCTCTGCAGTTGTCTTTGAGTTAGCTGTGGGCAGAAAACTAATTTTGGAAAGGTAATTATAATAGTGAGAGAACTATTTCTTATTGCTAATCTGGCAACCTCTGCGTTATATGAGTCTGAAGGGGTTAAGACGTTCGCCCCATTAGTTTGGCAATTTTAAGACATTTCACCCCATTTCTCTGTCAATATTAAGACTTTTTGTGCCATTTTGGGGTCGATTTTCTTCCTGGCGAGCGATAGCGAGCCTGAAATTATGGAGGAACCGGCCTTTAGCCGGGACATTTTTCTACCGAAAAATGTACAAATTTATCTAGAAAGGGGATCTTGGGGATATTTTTATAGCTTGATGGAGGTCTTGGGAGGAAAGTAAAAAATAAAATATATAATGAATCAATAAACATACAGACCAATAAATCCACTGTTATTGGTGTAGGAAGCGGACTAACAGTTTTATTGTCCAACCTTTTAGCCTGGCGGTGGGAGGGTTGTGGCTCCCTCATGTTTAGCCCCATTAGTTTTCAGATGTTAAGACGTTCGCTCCATTAGTTTGGCGATTTTTAGAGTTTTGGTGGCATTAAGATGTCGAATTTGTCCTGGCGAGCGATAACGAGCCAGTAATATTTTTACCGAAAAATGTAAAAAATTACCGGTATCTTGAAAGGAGATTGTTGGTTTTTAATCTTCATTGAAGTCTTGCAAGGACAGGGAGGGGGAGGATTCCACCATAGATTCCCTCATGGTTAAGGGGAGATATGGCGCTTTTCTAGACCACCTTCTCCCTCATCTTTAGCCCCATTATTTTGGCGATTTTATGAACTTTCGCCCCATTTCTGTCAATGTTAAGACCTTTCCTGCCATTTAGGTGTCGATGTTTTCCTGGCGAGCGATAGCGAGCCTGTAATTTAAGAGGAACCGGCCTTCGGCCGGGAAATTTTTCTACCGAAAAATGTACAAATTTATCTTGAAAGGAGGTCTAGGGGGTGTCTTTTTAAGCTTGATGGAGGTCTAGCGAAGAAACTAGAAAAATAATAAATAAATTAAAAACTCTACCAAAAAGTGAAGGATCTGCCCTTAAAGAGTCTGCGGCCTTTTCGGTCTGAGGCCGTTCTGGCTCTGGTCGGTTAAGAGCGGGGGTCGTTAAGGGCAGATTTACACTCCAGGGATTTTTTTTCTGGGTCCCTTTTTCCCTCATGTTTAGCCCCATTGCTTTTTAAGATTTTAAGATGTTCGCCCGATTAGTTTCGCGATTTTAATTATATATTTTTGCCCCATTTCTGTCAATTTTAAGACCTTTCATGCCATTTAGGTGTACATTTTTTCCTGACGAGCGATAGTGAGCCTGTAATTTAAGAGAAATCGGCCTTCGGCCGGGACATTTTTCTACCAAAAAATGTACAAATTTATTGCAAAAGGAGGTCTAGGGGGTGCAATTTTAAGCTTAATGGAGGTCTAGGGAACACACTAAATGTGTGCCCTTAATGTCTGCTGCACTCAAGAGTTGCTACGGATCGTTAACAGGAAACTTTATTTGGTCCAACTTAAAGGCGGAGTCAAGGGAAACATTTTATACCGTACTTTTTAACCTGCAACTTTACTTTTTCTGACACAAAATCGTGAGGGGGGGGGGGGGGGGGACCAGAAAAACTACCCATCTTCCCTTAAGTTTAGGTACGAAAGGACTGGTCACAGAGGACACTTGTGTACAATCGCGCTAATAAGTGATGTCTCAGCACCAAGTATGTTTTGATCAATAATTGGAATCATCAATATCTAAGCTTCATTTCTTCATATCGAGTGAAATATACAAACATGTTCCTACACTTACCCACCCTATTCAACATCTGACAGACATTAATACAGCACAGAGCAAGCCAAACGTAATGACAGCTAGGACATGACTTATTAGCGCGACCGTACGTTCTAACTGCCCTCGGGGTCAGTGGTAGCCAAAGTCAGCCGGTTGACTGTTTAGGATAAAATAAATTAGCGAGTAAATAATTCAGTGACGTGACTACAAACCTATAATAACTGAACCCACACACTGTCACTGATAATAGTGTTTAATACAAACACCAGACAGTTTCTGCTCATCTTAAGGGGGGTCACCTGCTTTTTGTCTCTCCTTTTCTCTTTCTCTGGCTTTTATCCATTCGGCCCCATTCAGACAACTGTTGTAAGACGTTTATCCCCATCCAGGTGTCAATTTCTTCCTGGTGAGCGATACCGAACAAGCATTGTATGGAGAAATCCGGCTTCGCCGGAAACATTTTTCTATCAAGAAATTTACAAATTTAGCCAGCTGTCAAAAACATTAAACAAAATATGGTGGCTCGCTACCGCTCGCCAGGAAAAATTCGAAACCTGGATGGGAGTAAACGTCTTAAAACAGTAAGATGAATGGGGCCGAATAGATACAAGCCAGAGAAAGAGAGAAAAAAAGCAGGTCACCCCCCTTAAGATGAGCAGAAACTGTCAGGTGTTTGTATTAACAACTATTATCAGTGTGGGGGTTATCAGTGTGGGGGTTATCAGTGTGGGGTTATCAGTGTGGGGGTTATCAGTGTGGGGGTTATCAGTGTGGGGGTTATCAGTGTGGGGGTTATCAGTGTGGGGGTTATCAGTGTGGGGTTATCAGTGTGGGGGTTATCAGTGTGGGGGTTATCAGTGTGGGGGTTATCAGTGTGGGGGTTATCAGTGTGGGGGTTATCAGTGTGGGGGTTGGAATGCTACTGGGATATCAAAAGAGATAAAATAGATCAATAGTTTATACTGTATAATTATGCTAAATGTGTAAATAGCCTACAGATAGAAAGATAGATAGATATACATATATCAAGTTCAATATACTGTATACACTGATGCTGTGGGTGCTAAACAAAATATTGAGTCTGTTATGTAAACTATGCGTGTGTGTAAGTCATTAAGGGGAGGTTTTTAGTTCGTTCCATCAGAATTCCATCAAGAATTCCATCAAGTTTAAAATGTTACCCCCTAGACCCCCTTTCAAGATAAATTTGTACATTTTTCGGTAGACAAATTTCCCGGCCAAAGGCCGGTTCCTCTTAAATTACAGTCTCGCTATCGCTCGCCAGGATAAAATCGACACCTAAATGGCACGAAAGGTCTTAAAATTGACAGAAATTGGGCAAAGGTTCCTAAATCACCAAACTAATCGGGCGAACATCTTAGAATATCAAAAGCAATGGGACTAAACATGAGAGAGAAAGGAGTCTAGAAAAAAATCCCTCAAGTGGAAATCTCCCCTTAAACTGGCTTCTTTATTTGCCTATTATTAATTAGGGAAAACATTACATTTTACCGCTGAGTGACAAATTAGCGAGATGGGAAAAGAAAACGGGATTGTGGAGAGTTCGGTACGTACAGGCACGGTAAAAAATGAGTGTACAGTTTGCCGCACAAGTCCTGTGAAATTGTATTTTGGCAGCGTCAGACACACCTCCCAAACCCCCATCCCTCACTCTATCTCCTTCCTTCCACCCCACCTTTCCTCCCTCTCTTCCACTGTTCGACTCATAGTATCTCACGGTTATGAAGTAGGTGTGTTGTGAATCACTTAAACCACTTGCTTTCATTTCATTATATTGATACCCTAGCCGTAAATTAATATACCGTTTCGCTAACGTTCTTCAATGTCATACAATGAATACAGTTCAAATGGCGTTGTCCAATGTAATTTATCCTTAATGAGTGAGAGAGATATTCAGACCACACAGACCTTGCGGTGCCAACTAGTTGGTCCGGCCTTAATACTATTAGAGAGGGACAGTTTATAGTGGAAGAATAGGACAGTCAAGTAGAAGGCTCTCTCCCCACCCTCCGGCTAAAAAGCCGTACCGGAAAATAGGATTAAGTGTAACGTTATGGGTCAGGAATTGCCCACAAGGAAAGTTTGTATAGAGTATAGAAAGAAATTAGTTTGAAAGGGAAATTACACATGCCTACTGATTAATTCATATTTATCCAATCTCCATCAGATCGTCCAGTCTTTTCTTAAACGTATCAATTGAATTACTGTCGACCGCCTCCCTTGTATTCACTCTTAGCCACACTGTATGTGAAGAAATTTTGTGTCACATCTAAGGATGCTTTCTCTAATTAATTGTATTCCATTACCTCGGGTTGCAGCATTGTTATTAATCGTGAACAGTGCACTGATATCTACTCTGTCAAATCCTTTAAGTTTCTTAACACACTCGAGAAATTGGCCTCACATCCCTTTCTTTAGCGAGAACACATTTTTGTTTTAATCTTTCATAATATGGCTTGGTTTTCAGTTGCTCTACGCTGCACACATTCGAGTTTTTTAATGTTTTTCTTGAAATACGGGGACCCGAACTGAACGCCATATTCAAGATTGGGTCCAACAATGAGAGAGAAAGAGAGAGAGAGTGTGTGTGAGAGAGTGTGTGTCCTGAAATGTGTCCTCATAAATTGTTTTTTTTATGTTTGTTTATGTATACTCGGTTATGTTTGTGTGTATGTATACTCGGTTATGTTTGTGTGTATGTATACTGTTTGTGTGTATGTATACTCGGTTATGTTTGTTTATGTATACTCGGTTATGTTTGTGTGTATGTATACTCGGTTATGTTTGTGTGTATGTATACTCGGTTATGTTTGTTTATGTATACTCGGTTATGTTTGTGTGTATGTATACTCGGTTATGTTTGTGTGTATGTATACTCGGTTATGTTTGTTTATGTATACTCGGTTATGTTTGTTTATGTATACTCGGTTATGTTTGTGTGTATGTATACTCGGTTATGTTTGTTTATGTATACTCGGTTATGTTTGTTTATGTATACTCGGTTATGTTTGTGTGTATGTATACTCGGTTATGTTTGTGTGTATGTATACTCGGTTATGTTTGTGTGTATGTATACTCGGTTGTTTGTTTATGTATACTCGGTTATGTTTGTTTATGTATACTCGGTTATGTTTGTGTGTATGTATACTCGGTTATGTTTGTGTGTATGTATACTCGGTTATGTTTGTTTATGTATACTCGGTTATGTTTGTTTATGTATACTCGGTTATGTTTGTGTGTATGTATACTCGGTTATGTTTGTGTGTATGTATACTCGGTTATGTTTGTTTATGTATACTCGGTTATGTTTGTTTATGTATACTCGGTTATGTTTGTTTATGTATACTCGGTTATGTTTGTTTATGTATACTCGGTTATGTTTGTGTGTATGTATACTCGGTTATGTTTGTTTATGTATACTCGGTTATGTTTGTGTATGTATACTCGGTTATGTTTGTGTGTATGTATACTCGGTTATGTTTGTGTGTATGTATACTCGGTTATGTTTGTTTATGTATACTCGGTTATGTTTGTGTGTATGTATACTCGGTTATGTTTGTTTATGTATACTCGGTTATGTTTGTTTATGTATACTTGGTTATGTTTGTGTGTATGTATACTCGGTTATGTTTGTTTATGTATACTCGGTTATGTTTGTGTGTATGTATACTCGGTTATGTTTGTGTGTATGTATACTCGGTTATGTTTGTGTGTATGTATACTCGGTTATGTTTGTGTGTATGTATACTCGGTTATGTTTGTTTATGTATACTCGGTTATGTTTGTTTATGTATACTCGGTTATGTTTGTTTATGTATACTCGGTTATGTTTGTTTATGTATACTCGGTTATGTTTGTGTGTATGTATACTCGGTTATGTTTGTGTGTATGTATACTCGGTTATGTTTGTTTATGTATACTCGGTTATGTTTGTGTTTATGTATACTCGGTTATGTTTGTTTATGTATACTCGGTTATGTTTGTGTGTATGTATACTCGGTTATGTTTGTTTATGTATACTCGGTTATGTTTGTGTGTATGTATACTCGGTTATGTTTGTTTATGTATACTCGGTTATGTTTGTTTATGTATACTTGGTTATGTTTGTGTGTATGTATACTCGGTTATGTTTGTGTGTATGTATACTCGGTTATGTTTGTTTATGTATACTCGGTTATGTTTGTTTATGTATACTCGGTTATGTTTGTGTGTATGTATACTCGGTTATGTTTGTGTGTATGTATACTCGGTTATGTTTGTTTATGTATACTCGGTTATGTTTGTTTATGTATACTCGGTTATGTTTGTGTGTATGTATACTCGGTTATGTTTGTTTATGTATACTCGGTTATGTTTGTGTGTATGTATACTCGGTTATGTTTGTTTATGTATACTCGGTTATGTTTGTTTATGTATACTCGGTTATGTTTGTGTGTATGTATACTCGGTTATGTTTGTGTGTATGTATACTCGGTTATGTTTGTGTGTATATATACTCGGTTATGTTTGTGTGTATGTATACTCGGTTATGTTTGTTTATGTATACTCGGTTATGTTTGTTTATGTATACTCGGTTATGTTTGTGTGTATGTATACTCGGTTATGTTTGTGTGTATGTATACTTGGTTATGTTTGTGTGTATGTATACTCGGTTATGTTTGTGTGTATGTATACTCGGTTATGTTTGTGTGTATGTATACTCGGTTATGTTTGTTTATGTATACTCCGTTATGTTTGTTTATGTATACTCGGTTATGTTTGTGTGTATGTATACTCGGTTATGTTTGTGTGTATGTATACTCGGTTATGTTTGTGTGTATGTATACTCGGTTATGTTTGTGTGTATGTATACTCGGTTATGTTTGTTTATGTATACTCGGTTATGTTTGTGTGTATGTATACTCGGTTATGTTTGTGTGTATGTATACTCGGTTATGTTTGTGTATGTATACTCGGTTATGTTTGTGTGTATGTATACTCGGTTATGTTTGTGTTTATGTATACTCGGTTATGTTTGTGTGTATGTATACTCGGTTATGTTTGTGTTTATGTATACTCGGTTATGTTTGTGTGTATGTATACTCGGTTATGTTTGTGTGTATGTATACTCGGTTATGTTTGTGTGTATGTATACTCGGTTATGTTTGTTTATGTATACTCGGTTATGTTTGTTTATGTATACTCGGTTATGTTTGTGTTTATGTATACTCGGTTATGTTTGTTTATGTATACTCGGTTATGTTTGTGTGTATGTATACTCGGTTATGTTTGTGTGTATGTATACTCGGTTATGTTTGTTTATGTATACTCGGTTATGTTTGTGTGTATGTATACTCGGTTATGTTTGTGTTTATGTATACTCGGTTATGTTTGTGTGTATGTATACTCGGTTATGTTTGTGTGTATGTATACTCGGTTATGTTTGTGTGTATGTATACTCGGTTATGTTTGTTTATGTATACTCGGTTATGTTTGTGTGTATTTGTTTGTGAATATTTAGTTGTCAGAGTTTGTCTTTCGGTATAATATTCAGTATTCAACATATTTTAGAATTACTTACTTGATTTTGCCATTTCTCTCTTATAGTAACTAATACGGCAATATTATTCGGGATTATACATAACCCAATACATTTCTGTTGACAACATTTACAGTGCCATGAGTTATACAGCCTATCTTATCCCTTCATCACCACTCTTATTATTGTAAGCATTACTACCGGTATTGTTCTGCTCCTCTATTGATGCATTAACCCCTTATATACCGGCGACATATTTTTATCTTATTCCTGCTATATTTATACGATATTTGTGCCGCTTAGGAAGGATCTGCGATAGTAAAAGGGGTTAAATGAGATAGTTCAAAGCCTGTTAATTGCTGGAGGCCCTTTTAACACTGAATAAGATCGTCTAACAGTAGCCAGAATAAAGCTAAAAGGACGGTGCCGGTATAGAAGGGGTTAAAACTCGATCCTTACTACACTTCTCCTTGCTGTTTATGATTCTGACATTGAATATTTATTGCTCTTCCATTTCTCAATAATACCATATACTGTAATTGGAAATTAGGTTTTAGAAAAGAACTATATTAATATTCACGCATACATATAATTTATAATATCCTGATTCACAACTTAATTTATGAAATTGGAGGAAATTTGTTAGAAGCAGTTAAGAGTTTTTATGAAGGGAGCAGAGCATGTGTGAGAGTAGGAAATGGTGAGTTGAGTGAATGGTTTGAGGTAAAGGTAGGTTTGCGACAGGGTTGTGTAATGTCACCATGGCTGTTTAATATGTTTATGGATGGTGTGGTGAGGGAGGTGAAAAGGAGAACTATGGGAAGAGGATTGGGTTTAGTAGGAAAGAATGGTAGAGATTGGGAGTTGAATCAGTTGCTGTTCTGACACAGCATTGGTGGCGGATTCTGATGAGAAACTGCAGCGGGTAGTCAAAGAGTTTGGTGTGGTTTGTGGAGGAAAACTGAAGGTGAACGTCAATAAAAGTAAAGTAGTGGTGTGTAATAGGGGAGAGCATAGGGTGAATCTAGATGTGTTGGATGGGGAAATATTGGAACAAGTAGAGTGTTTTAAATATCTAGGAGGAACAATAAGCAGGAGTGGAGGTATGGAAGTGGAGGTAAAACAGAGTGTGTGTGAAGGAAGGAAGGTTTTCGGAGCAATGGGAAGTATGTGGAAGACGAGAAATCTCGGAGTGAAAGTAAAAAGTGCACTTTATCAAGGAATTGTTGTGCCAACAGTGATGTATGGGGCTGAGACATGGGCTCTGAAGAAAAAGGAGAAAAGAGGGCTGGATGTGATGGAGATGAGCTGCTTGAGGAGTATGTGTGGAGTTACTCGTAGAGACAGATTGAGAAATGAAGAGATACGTAGGAGAGTGGGGCAGCAGGAACATTTGTCAGCCAGAGTGGACAGAAGGTGCTGAGCTGGTATGGTCATGTTGAACGAATGGGAGATGAAAGGCTTACAAAGAGAATTGTGAGTCCGGTAAAAGGGGAGATAGAAGGGCAGGAAGACCCCCATTGAGATGGAGAGACTGTGTAAGAAAGGCTTTGGATGATAGAGGAATGACTATAGATCAGGCAGGGGAAGTGGTGGTGGACAGGAGTGAATGGAGAATGCTTGTGAATAGTTGAGTGAACACGTGGTCATTTGGAGTAAGGGGGCGGGAGCAAGTTGGACTAGATAATAGTCCATCAGGCGCCTGGCCGGGAGACGATTAATATGAAGGGTGTGCCTGGAAGTGTGGTGGAGGGCTTGTCGCTTTGGCTCCGCTGCATGTCTGCCCGAGATCGGAACCTCTCCTGGTGGTCAGGGGGAGAGCTGAGCGACCTTGGTAACCCGGGTCTCTGGGTCTTCTCCCGGTGACCTGGATGTGAGAGTTTGTGTTTTTTTATCTGTGTTTATTTTTTGTTTTATGTTGTTTTTGTGTTTTCCCTGTTCTTGCTCTGTCTTGAGTCGGCTACCCCCAAAATGGGGATAGGGCCTGAGCATATAGATAGATAGATAGATAGACAACTTAATTGGAAACACTTAAGGTCTATCTATCTATCTAGTGCCAGACGTCATAGATGTTGAATTACGATCATCTCTCTCTCTCTCTCTCCCTTTCTGAGTTGTCTGAAATAATATATGCTTCATGCGTAGTTATCCAGGCATTGTTTTATGAAATATGAATACAAATTTATAACTCGCCATAACTTTGTTAACCCTTTCTGTACCAGCGACGTTTGTTATAATTGTATTCTATCCATATTTAGACGATGATATGCAGCTTATGAAGATGTTGTAGTTAAAAACGTTTATTGAGATAGTTCGAAGCCTTATAATTATTACTAGATATCCTTTCTAAACTGAATATAATCGAATAGTAGTAGCCAGAAGAAAATACAAAGGCAATTGACGGTACGGAAGGGGTTAAGAACCTTTATTCTATATGTATTTACTGCTAGGGTATCAATATAATGAAATGAAAGTAAGTGGTTTAAGTGATTCACAATACACCTACTTCATGGTTAAACCGTGAGACACTATGAGCCGGACAGTGGAAGAGAGGGAGGAAAGGTGGAGGTGGAGTGAGGGAGGAGAGTTGGGAAGATGTGTCCGACGCTGCCAAATTACGATTTCACTGAGATGGTGAAAGCACGACTTGTGCGGCAAACTGTACCAATATCATAATATCAACTTAGCCTAATCATTCCAGTATGAAAACTTATTATTTATCTATTAGCATTTCTATTCAGCTTAGGAAACCCCTGTGGGAATCACATTGTGAAAGTGTTGACTCTGATTACTAGAAAGCTTTCATAAACTGAGTAAACCGTCTAGGACTAATGATAGCTAAAATAATATACGTGACGTCACCATATTAACCCCTTGAAGCTCTGACGCGTTTTAGGAGTTTATTTTGGCTATCATTAGACGATTTTATGCAGCTTAGGAAGGAGCTGTGGGTATTAAAAGGGTACGGTAAATAGTATATCAATCAACCCTTTGACTTCCGTATACCGTTACTAATCTGAATAAAATCGTCTAATAGTAGCCAGAAAACAAAACAGAAACGCGTATTAAGCGCGGTTCCCATACCTCCGTTTTTACCTCCGTTTGGGACGGACCTATGTCATCGATGACGACGGTCCCTTCACGCGTGGGCTCCGGCGAGCGGGAACCGAGGTCTATCGTTCTCACTTTCGCGCGCTTACAATCCCGGATCCTGTCACAGAAAAGTTGACTGGGATTTAACTTTGGGCAGACGACGGAAGACAATTACGTATATTTATGGTGCCCATGATATATTATATTGGCATGTACTGGTCACCAATGAATAGTACACACCTTATAGCCTATGCACATAATGTACGTATAGTGCGTATTTATAATGTAAACAAGATAAACACTAGCCCTCTCCGCCACGGACACAATGTTGGGCGAGTTCTGAAATACTGCCAATGTTTATAGCCCAGGAGCAAAACGAAAAGGTAGCCCACATTTTTAAATAGTCTCATACTTTCCATTTTGTGAAGCCAGAGTTGTATAGAATGTAATTTGATAGCTGTGCATGTTGTCACGACGACCAATTATGGATATTGTGTAATCCGAAATCAACAAATTAAGTCTTGAAGTACATTGCCTCTTTTGATGCTAGTGCTCGTTAATTTAACTTGGATTTCAGGGTTTTTAAATACTCTCCCATATTTAGACCTTACATAGTGCATATCATGATAAATTGTGTCAAGCAGTACCACAAAGACGAATAAATTGCCATTTATACTTAAAGTAAGCCCAACTGGGCGAGCTAAGAGGTAGTATGGCAACATTGGATTTAACGCTCGTGAAGTTTTAACTCCTTATGTGTTTTTAACATGTTTGATGTACATAAATAAAAGGGGATGTGTCGGATGGTTGAAAGCCACAGTTGCTCGCGCGTTTGGGGCTAGCAACACGTATTATGAAAACATGTATCCTCATACAATTCACTGTCTCTCACTTCACTCACTCAACCCTGTAATTTGCCGGAGGATAACAGGTTTTTCACAATACGTAGACGGAGGTCTTTTAAAAAAAAAAAAAAAAAATCCTGGGAGAGCACTCACGGCCAATCGATGACGTAGGTCCGTCCCAAACGGAGGTCAAAACGGAGGTATGGGAACTGCGCTTTAGAGCTCGAAAGGGTTAATGGGATATGGTTTCCTCTTCTGATAATGAAGGAAGTATTCACCTTAGCTAACTAAATATCAACACTGTACTAAACAGTGTTACCAACACATTGCAAAGGTACCGGTATACCATATTTTGTAAATGAGTTATTATTGTGGATCCATACTACACTACAACACCTCTAATCGTATTTATTGAATCGAATATAGCCTACCTATGACAAAATAGCCTAATTATATAATGGAGATAATAGAATACAAGTTTGTAATTGTTTTTTCCATATACCGGTACGGTATTTCTTTGGTTTGCTTACGCAAATTCTGACAAGCTGACCAGAATGAAGGGGAAATTATTAGACCTGTTGGGTAGTTGGTCAGAAGGGGAAGAGTGACGAGTTTGTGTGAGATGAGAGAGAGACAGAAAGACAGTAAGTGAGTGAGTGAGAGAGACACAGAGAGAGAGTGAGTGAGAGAGACACAGAGAGAGAGTGAGTGAGAGAGACACAGAGAGAGAGTGAGTGAGAGAGACACAGTGAGAGAGTGGAGGAAGTGACATGTTTGTGAGGGACGTGTGGGGAAGGTTAGGGAAGGGAGGGGGGGGGGGGTAGATAAGATGGACGGTTCTGATGAAGGGAAAAGTGGGATAGATTAACCCTTTCACTACCGAGGACGTCCTTATCATATTCTGAATATTAGTAGACGATTTTATTCAGCTTAGGAAGGATATGAGGTAGGTCACAGGATTAAATGACATACCGGTAGGCTAGTCTGTATCCTTTTAATTGTTCGAGGTCCATCCTAAGCTGAATAATATCATCTAATAGCTGCCAAAACAATGAAAAGGACGTCACCGGTACTGAAGGTGTTAATTTAGGCGACACAGTTATTTACAAAGTTTATTTCATGTGCTGCCAGACCAGTGTTCAATAAAGTTGAGATAAAAAACGTTTGTGTGATACTCTACCAGCTTTATTGACCCTCCTGTGACCCATGTATCACGTAAAATGCTAACTAACTTAATGGGGGATTTTTAACTTTGCTTCCTAGACCTCCATCAAGCTTTAGAAAATTATCCCCAAGACCCCCCTTCGATATAAATTCATACAACTAAGTTTACAGTAGAAAAAAAAATAGGCTCGCTTTCGTTCGCCAGGGAAAAAAAAAAAAAAGACACCTAACTGGTACGAAAGGTCTTAAAATTGACAGAAATTGGGTGAAATGTCTTGCAATCGCCAAACTAACGGGGTGAACGTCTTAAAATCTCAAAACTTAAGGGGATAAACATGAGGGAGAAGGGTAAACAAAAAAAACATCCAAATTTTCCCTTAACTTTAAAAATAATGACCACTCAAACAATGCGGTTCCTGAACGCTGAGATGTTTGTTATTATAAAGCTTAGACAATAATAGTTTGTTGTTATAAAGCTTAGACAATAATAGTTTATGTTGTTATAAAGCTTAGACAATAATAGTTTATGTTGTTATAAAGCTTAGACAATAATAGTTTATGTTGTTATAAAGCTTAGACAAATAATAGTTTATGTTGTTATAAAGCTTAGACAATAATAGTTTATGTTGTTATAAAGCTTAGACAATAATAGTTTGTTGTTATAAAGCTTAGACAATAATAGTTTATGTTGTTATAAAGCTTAGACAATAATAGTTTATGTTGTTATAAAGCTTAGACAATAATAGTTTATGTTGTTATAAAGCTTAGACAATAATAGTTTATGTTGTTATAAAGCTTAGACAATAATAGTTTATGTTGTTATAAAGCTTAGACAATAATAGTTTATGTTGTTATAAAGCTTAGACAATAATAGTTTATGTTGTTATAAAGCTTAGACAATAATAGTTTATGTTGTTATAAAGCTTAGACAATAATAGTTTGTTGTTATAAAGCTTAGACAATAATAGTTTATGTTGTTATAAAGCTTAGACAATAATAGTTTGTTGTTATAAAGCTTAGACAATAATAGTTTATGCATAAGCCTGCCACTATCATTATGCTTATTTAACCCTTTGAGTACCAGCGACGTGTGTTATATTGTATTCTAGCTAGATTTAGACGATATTATGCAGCTCAGGAAGGATCTGTGGTAGTTAAAAGGGATGATTGGGATAGTTTGAAGCCTTATAATTGGTAGAGGTCTTTCCTAAGCTGAATAAAATCGTCTACTAGTTGCCAAATTATGATAAAAGGGACGTCCCTGGTACTGGATGGGTTAAAAACGTATGAGGTCGAAACATGTCTATGGGTGTCTGTACCAGTAGGCTAGTTCCAGGTACAGTTGGTCAAATGAAGGCAAAAAGGCATGTTAGGCTGAATGAGGCAACAGTCTAAGGTGGTCGTTCACGTTAAGGGAGGTCACCGGCTTTTTTAATATATCTCTCCTTTTCTCTCTTTCCCTGGCTTGTATCCATTCGGCCCCATTCAGCCAACTGTTTTAAGACGTTTATCCCCATCCAGGTGTCGATTTCTTCCTGGCGAGCGATAGCGAGCCAGCATTGCATGGAGAAATTCGGGTTCGCCGGAGACATTTTTCTATCGACAAATTTACAAATTTAGCTTGCTGTCAAAACAAAACTATATATATGCTGGCTCGCTACCGCTCGCCAGGAAAATATTGACACCTGGATGGGGGTAAACGTCTTAAAACAGTAGGCTGAATGGATACAAGCCAAAGAGAGAGGGAGAGAAAGATAAATAAGCGAGGTGGGCTCCCTTAAAGAATAAGAAAAGTACCGGTACTAAATTCTACAGAAACGGTGTCAAATGCTAAAATCAGTCATAAGTTACCGTACTAAATAATATATAACAAGCATAATTATGACGTCAGATTTTATCATGTGCATCAAACGCCATCACCTGCATATAGGCTATACGCACGATGTGCATCCAGTCCCAATTGTGTGCCTCATTCAGACGACAGGTAGAAGATTTTTAGTAATACAGGCCCTCTATAGGTAGCGCCAACGAACTTGACAATTATATCGATCCCATACCTCTGCGTAACTCTAAAGGAACTTGAGTAAACTGGCTGTAAATTTCCACACCTATTTCCTGGTGGACTCTTCCCAAATGATAGAAATGTCAGCTTCATTGCTTTCATTCATTTTGAGTTATAAGAAGTTAAGGGGTCTAGATTATTGTCAAGTTCGTTGGCGCTACCTATAGTTAGACATAAAGCACAAAGGGTTAGGCCTTATTCATGTTAACCCGTCCAGTGCCGGTGGCGTCCTTTTAATTTTATTTTGGCTACTATTAGACGAGTGTAATCAGTTTCAAAAGGGCCTCCAGCAATTAGCAGCCTTCGAACCATCTCACTTAACCCTTTTTACTATCACAGATCCTTCTTAAACTGCACAAAAGCATCTAAATATAGCTAGAAGATTATTAAAAAGACGTCGCCGGTACATTACGGGTTAAATTAGCTGAACTTTTGATTCCTGCTGTACCGTACATCAAAGGGTATCACTGAGCTTCCTAATTATGTTGGTAATTGTGTTGTTGATCTGGGTAATGTTCCTGGATGACTGAGGGTTTGGTTGCTAATGAGGTGGTCTGGGTTAGGTCTAATTGGTCCCTCATTACTGGGTCTTGATGATGAGGTTCCATAGCATCCTTAAGGGACCTATAGCTTGTTTAGGCTATTTATGCTACCGAGATATTATGCTACCGAGAATTTATGCTACCGAGAATTATTAACTCATCTCCATTTTAAAGGAGGATTTTAGTTTGTTCCCTAGACCTCGAACAAGCTTAATGTTCCGGCCGAAGGCCGATCCCTCTTAAATTATAGGCTCGCTATCGCTCGCCACGAAAAAATTGACACCTAAATGACACGAAGTCTTAATAATGACAAAGAAATGGGGCAATAGGTCTTAAAATCACCAAACTAATGGGTTATACGTCTTATAATCGTAAAACTAGTGGGGCTAAATAAAAGGAAGAAGGGGGACCAGAAAAACGACCCATCTTCCCTTAATTAGGTTGGTAATTATGTTGTTGATCTGGGTAATGTTCCTTGATGGCTGAGGGTTTGGTTGCTGTCAATTTTAAACCTTTCGTGCCATTTATGTGTACATTTTTTCCTGTCGAGCGATAGCGAGCCTGTAATTTAAGAGGAACCGGCCTTCGACCGAAAAATGTACAAATTTATCGCAACATGAGGTCTAGTGGGTGCAATTTTAAGCTTGATGGAGGTCTAGGGATCAAACTAAAAACCTCCCTTTAAATGTCGGCTGCACTCAGGGTTGCTACGGATCATTACCAGGGAACTTTATTGTGTTTGAGCCAACTTTAAGGGGGGTCACCAGCTTTTTTTTTTTTTTTATCTCCTTTTCTCTCTTTCCCTGGCTTGTATCCATTCAGCCGCATTCAGCCAACTGTTTTAAGACATTTATCCCCATCCAGGTGTCGATTTCTTCCTGGCGAACGGTAGCGAGCCAGCATTGTATGAAGAAATCCGGCTTCGCCGGAGAAATTTTTCTATCGAAAAATGTACAAATTTAGCTTGCTGTCAAAACAAAACTATATATATGCTGGATCGCTACCGCTCGCCAGGAAAATATGAACACCTGGATGGGGGTAAACGTCTTAAAACAGTAGGCTGAATGGGGCCGAATGGATACAAGTCAAGAAGAGAGAGAAAAAAAAAAGCGAGGTGGCCTCCCATAAAGAATAAGAAAAGTACTGGTACTAAATTCTACAGAAACGGTGTCAGATGCTAAAATCAGTCATAAGTTAAGCTCATTGGTATCGGTAACTAGACTGAAGGTAGAGTATGTTAGGCGGCTGAATTATGATAAAGTGTAATTTTTTAAGCTGTCAGACCATAATTGCCCGTAAAAATTGCTCGAAAAACGGCTCATGTGATTCCAGCTTTACGAAAAATACTACAAGCATAATTATGACGTCGGAGTTTATCATGTGCATCAAACGCAATCACCTGCATATAGCCTATACGTACGCTGTGCATCCAGTCCTAAGTTTTTGCCTAAAGCAAGCGACCGGTACCGGTATGACTTTAGTACCGGTAAAATGACGTAACTTTGGACGGGGAGATAATTTCGGACATTCTGGAAAAATTATAATGAACCGCAGTTATGGGATAAATACACGATGTTATGGAAATACAAGTATGTCTGCGGTGTTCTTCCATAATGCAGAGCCATGTTTCAATAACTGTAGCTTATATACCGGTACTTGTATCCATAAATGTCCGAAGTATACTCCCTTGACCGATGTTATGGTCTTTGTACGGTGCCTTAACATAAGTGCTCGCGTTAGACATCAAGCACAAGAGGTTAGGCCTTATTCATGTTAAATTAGATGAACTTTTGATTCCAGCTGTACCGTACATCAAAGCGTATCACAGAACTTCCTAATTATGTTGTTGATCTCGGTATGCTTCCTTGATGGCGGAGGGTTTGGTTGGTAGCCTAATGAGGTGGTCTGGGTTAGGTCTAATTGGTCCCTCATTACTGGGTCTTGATGAGGCTCCACAGCTTCATTAACCGACGACGTCTTTTCAATAGTAGGCCTATCTTAAGTATATTTAGACCATTTGTGCCGTTTAAGAAGGATATGTGGTAGTAAATAGGGTCAAGTGAGATTACAAAAACCTGTTAATTGATGGAGGACCATTTTAAACTGAATAAAATCGTCTAATAACGGCCAAAATAATATAAAAAGGACGGCGCCGGTACAGAAGGGGTTAAGGGTCACAACAGAACTCAACCATAACACCATTTCAACCAGTATGGTAGTTCTCTACCAGTGCCGAGTCAACCAATACTGATACCAGTAGATTATAATTATACCGTACCCGGTAGGAACAAGGCTTAATGGTACCACACGTGAACAACAAAGACAAAAAATACGAGTAACAAATTAATGCTAGAGGGGCTGCTACCTGTTAACCCCTTCTGACAGTACCGACGACGGAAGGATATAATGCTAGAGGGGCTGCTACCTGTTAACCTCTTCTGACAGTACCGACGACGGAAGGATATAATGCTAGAGGGGCTGCTACCTGTTAACCCCTTCTGACAGTACCGACGACGGAAGGATATAATGCTAGAGGGGCTGCTACCTGTTAGCCCCTTCTGACAGTACCGACGACGGAAGGATTAAGTGATATATTATGTACTCTTTAAATTAGTAGACGTCCTGCCTAAGCTGAATAAAATCGTCTAATAGTTAACATAATATAATGGAAATGTCATCGGTACTGAATGGGGTAATCTGCACGTCTGTAGTAGGGAATGTTATTGTAATGGTTGTGGACGGAAATGATGGACAGATGTTTGAAAGATAGGCTAGTATGGAGTTATAGAGGAAGTAGGGTAGCTAATACCCTTAGGTCACATGTGATCTCTTACACACAAACACATAGCCTATGTACACGCACACATACACACACAGTGGCTATATTATTTAATACATGAGTGTATAATAGGCTATCTAGTCTAATATGACAAATTAGGAGCGAAGTGGCGAAACCCCTAGGTAGCGAAGCCACCAGGTAGTGAAACCTCTACCCGCGAACTTGTATTGGGTGCGAACAATGACACGTGGCGAACACCCAAGGAGCGAAACCTCTGGTACTAATGTTTGCCCCGCAGCATCCAAGAGTGGAATCACACCCATCTCACGTAAAGAGCCCCACTCTTGATTCCTTTAGAAATAGGATCACTAATCATTATCTCCTTGATCCCATCCTATCCCTTGCTCCTAATTCCCCTGCACAACCCCCGCATATCATGCTGCCCGAGAGCAGCCCTCTGCGGGTCCCCTGACAAGACGGCGCCAACTTGTTTATACTCTCGTTCTAACTTTATCCGGCAAGGAAAACAAATATTTTAGTTTGCTTGTAAATATAGTCTACATTACTCTGAAATAATGAATAGGCCTAATGCTAACGGGAACCTGATCGTTTTCGAATTAAATACAATGCACACGAAATTGATAGCAAACTGTAATTTATGGTTGTCAACCCGCGGACCACAAGCGTTTCAACATCCGGGACCTTGCGCGGGAAAGGAGTCAGGTCCTCCCGATCATCGTTATTAATATATCAGTCACAACCTCGGGAAAAAAGGTTATTAAGTATAATGCCGACGTATCCATTGAAGACAAAATGCCGGTGCTGGTGGCGAGTCAAAATACCGGCGTCGGCAGTTTGTCACGCCGGCATTTTGACCAGGCACCCTGTCCCTCCGACAAGACAAGGTGCCGCATCATCTGACTTTCGCAGATCAGGAATCTCATCTCATATAGTTTACAGTTAAGAATATAGGACCAAGTCTAACTTCCCCCAAAAAATCACAATGCCATAAGAACAGTGGTAGTGCAGGCCTAGTTAGTTGTTTACCTTATGTTAGCAGTGGCACTAAGCTTTGCACGTCCTCTCAACTCCTTCCCATCACTCTTACGACTCAGATATATCCCATCCTCGCTGCCGATAATCGCCGTAAATCCACATAAATGGATAATAATGTAGCCGCGAACACTCACACATCCGACCACCAGAACCAACAACGGAGACTGGTTGTGGTGGTGGGCGGGGCTGAATGTGTGACGTCACCAGGTTTCCACAAGGGACTTTTTCTTTAGATAATTTCCGGAAGCATTTATTCTATAGGGTTTTCTATATGATTTTTCTATCTAAGATCGGATTTTCAGGAACGTAACCCAATCGTAAATCGAGGGAGACGTGTATAATATTATGTTATGTAACATATCGTAAGTTTGCCATAATTCAATGATCCACCTTCATAAATATTAACCCATTGAGTACCAGCGACGTGGGTTATATTTTATTCAAGCTACATTTTGACGATATTATGCAGCTTAGGAAGTATCTGTGGTAGTTAAAAGGGTTGGTTGAGATAGTTTGAAGCCTGTTTATTGCTAGAGGTCCTTCCTAAGCTGAATAAAATAGTCTAATAATGTCCAGAATATGATGAAAAGGACGTCCCTGGTACTGAACGGGTTAATAAACCTTCCGTAGCCTTAAGTTTTCGAACCTATACCGAACTGAATTGAACCTTATTACATTATGCCTAGTATTTACCCCTTCTGTAACGATGACGTCTTTTTAATGATATGCTATGTTTAGACGATTATATTAAGTTTAAAAAAGGCCTCCAGTAATTAATAGGCTTCGAACTATCTCACTTAACCATATTTACTACCACAGATCCTTCTTAAACTGCACAAAATCGTCTAAATATAGCTACAAAAAAAATAAAAAGACGTCGCAGGGTACAGATGGGGTTTACATTTCGGGGGTTCTTTTATGGTGTTCGAGGCTTCATATTGGGCCAGGGTTTGGGTCTCAGAGTAAACAGTCGTGGTCTAGTGAGGAAACTATAAAAATACAAAATATATAAATGTATAAGCAAATAAATACGGCCATACTGTACAGTCGCGCTAATAAGTGATGTCTCGGCACCAAGTATGTTTTGATCAATAATTGGTATCAGGAATATCTAAGCTTCATTTCTTCATATCGAGTGAAATAAACAAACATGTTCCTACACTTACCCACCCTATTCAACATCTGACAGACATTAATACAGCACAGAGCAAGCCAAACGTAATGACAGCTGGGAAACATGACTTATTAGCGCGACCGTACACTCGACCAAAAAACAATCTTTACACTGGTGAGCTGTAAATAATCTAGTGTGAACGGAATGAATCGGGTGAAACATACGTCTGTGAGGTATTATAATAAGATTTCGACCCACTTCCAGAATGTTTAGAGCGTTAGTGTAAAAACATTTGTTTTGGTCAAGTGTACCTCTTCAGTACACATACACACACACTCACAGACACATGATAAACACACATACACTGAAATAAAGGAGGCTGTGGCTAGGCAATACTCTATTCGCTGTAAGTAGGCGAGAAATCGTGACCTCTAACCTCTGTAACTGAAAAACTACTAGAGTAATCGAGCTAATATTTCTACCATTTGGGAAGAGTCCGTCAAGGAATAGATGTGGGCATTTAGACAATTTGCTCTAGCCCTTTTTTAGTTAGAGAGGATAGACGGCATGATTTATCTCTAGGGGGTGTTTTTCTAAGCTTGATGGAGGTCTAGGAAGGAAACTAAAAAAATATATGAATACATTAATTAACCATTTCCCGCTTTTATGACGCAGAGGTTGCCAGATTAGCAATAATAAATAGAGTTCTCTCACTCTCATAATTACCTCTCCAAAAATTAGTTTTCTGCCCACAGCTAACTCAAAGGCAACTGCAGAGGTTGAAGTAACTAAACTAAAGGTTTATAAATACCCCTGATGGTAACAAAGGCTTTAAAGTATCCCCAATAGGCTCAAAATCGCGTCATATGCGTGAAAGGGTTAATAGGCCCAACAAGCAGCCAGTCTCCCCTTAAAATATCAATAACTCATAATTATTACTTGTCGCACTCTCAACATGGCCAATACCCTCCACACATATCTGTCCTTTCCATCTCCATAACTCTCAACATGGCCAATACCCTCCACACATATCTGTCCTTTCCATCTCCATAACTCTCAACGGCCAATACCCTCCACACATATCTGTCCTTTCCATCTCCATAACTCTCAACATGGCCAATACCCTCCACACATATCTGACCTTTCCATCTCCATAACTCTCAACATGGCCAATACCCTCCACACATATCTGTCCTTTCCATCTCCATAACTCTCAACATGGCCAATACCCTCCACACATATCTGACCTTTCCATCTCCATAACTCTCAACATGGCCAATACCCTCCACACATATCTGTCCTTTCCATCTCCATAACTCTCAACATGGCCAATACCCTCCACACATATCTGACCTTTCCATCTCCATAACTCTCAACATGGCCAATACCCTCCACACATATCTGTCCTTTCCATCTCCATAACTCTCAACATGGCCAATACCCTCCACACATATCTGACCTTTCCATCTCCATAACTCTCAACATGGCCAATACCCTCCACACATATCTGTCCTTTCCATCTCCATAACTCTCAACATGGCCAATACCCTCCACACATATCTGTCCTTTCCATCTCCATAACTCTCAACATGGCCAATACCCTCCACACATATCTGACCTTTCCATCTCCATAACTCTCAACATGGCCAATACCCTCCACACATATCTGTCCTTTCCATCTCCATAACTCTCAACATGGCCAATACCCTCCACACATATCTGACCTTTCCATCTCCATAACTCTCAACATGGCCAATACCCTCCACACATATCTGTCCTTTCCATCTCCATAACTCCCTCCATTTCCATCTCCATAAATCTAGTTTATCCTTAAAGGGAGATGGGTCGTTTTTCTGCTCCCCCTTCTTCATCATGCTTAGCCCCATTAGTTTTCAGATTTTAAAACGTTCGGTCCATTAGTTTGACGATTTGACGACATTTCGGCCCATTTCTTTGTCAATATTAAGACTTTTCGTGCCATTTAGGTGTCGATTTTTTTCCTGGCGAGCGAAATCGAGCCTGTATTTTAATGAGACATTTTTCTACCGAAAAATTTACAAATTTATATTGAAAGAGTGTCTTGGGCGTTTATTTTTTAAGTTTGATAGAGGTCTAGGGAGGAAAAAGAAAATACACAAATGAGCAAATAAGTACGATCATCTCCCCTTCAGTTACCCCTCCACACCAACACCCTCCCTCCTCTCCCTTCATCCTGTAGGACCTAACTTTATAACCTCTGCCAGTTAAAAATATTAGTTTTTCCCCTCCAGAGTGAGTGAGTGAGTGAGTGAGTGAGTGAGTGACTCTCTCTCTCTCTCTCTCTCTCTCTCTCTCTCTCTCTCTCTCTCCCACCCCCCCCCCCCCCCCCCCCAAGGTAAGACGTGTCGACCGTGCGCTCCCCTAAGCCTGCTACCTGGGGAGGGTCTGTACGGAGCCGGAAACCTTACCCCAGGCCCCGCCCACTGCCGAAAATATACAAATAACGGTCGCGGCTCAGGAGTTTCCTTCGCCTGCCTCAAAATAATGTATGTAGTTAACTTTATGTATACGATGTTTGTATGTATGCGTCTATATGTATATACTGTATGTAAGTGGATATGCATATACATATGTATATACAGTATAAGTATATATGTAAACACGTGTGTGTGTGTATATGTGTATGTACGGGTATATATGTATGCGGAGAGAGAGACAGAGAGAAAGAGACAGAGATAAAGAGACAGACAGAGAGAGAGAGAGAGAGAGAGAGAGAGAGAGAGAGAGAGAGAGAGAGAGAGAGAGAGACAGAGACAGAGAGAGATACCCTAGCCAGCGGGCCCAGGGTAAACTGAAATGTCATACTCTTTCAATACATATTTATTTAAGGGGAGATGGATCGTTTTTCTTCCTCATGTTTATCACCATTAGTTTTCAGATTTTAAGACGTTTGGCCCATTAGTTTGGCGATTTTAAGACTTTACGCCCCATTTCTTTGTCAATATTAAGACCTTTCGTGCCATTTAAGTGTCGATAATTTCCTGGCGAGCGATAGCGAGCCTTTAATTTTGAGGGTAACCGACCTTCGGCCGGGACATTTTTCTACCGAAAAATTTACAAATTTAACTTGAAGGGGGATTTAGGGGGCGTTATTTTAAGCTTGATGGAGGTCTAGCGAGGAAACTAAAAATGATATGAATAACTGAATAAATAACCCCAAAAAGTGACTATCCCCTTAATGCACTCTTGCCAATAACTTCAATATTCCTTCCTACACCCTGTTCCAAAGCAGTAGGCCAAAACTCATCAACAGTAAGGTGAGACTTCCATTTGACGGATTTTTGTCATCACCTCTTTCTCCCTCATGTTTAGCCCCGTTGCTTTTGTGATTTTAAATGTTCGGCCCATTAGTTTGGTGATTTTAAGACCTTTCGCCTCATTTCTGTAAATTTTACGACCTTTCATACCATTTAGGTGTCTATTTTTTCCAGGCAAGCGATAGCGAGCCTATAGTTAAAGAGGAACCGGCCTTCGGCCGGGCCATTTTTCTATAAACAAAATTACACATATATCTTGAAAGGGGTCTAGGTGGTGTAATTTTAAACTTGATGGAGGTCTAGGGAACAAACAAAAAACCTCCGCTTAACCTCCATCACTCACAAATGACTAAAATAATCGAGCCAGAAATCGTGACCCCCTAACCTCTGTAATTCAATAGAGGGCTGGAGCAAATGGGCTGTAAATGTCCATACCTATTCCCTGGCTGACTCTTGTCTGGCAGCTTGAAATCTTGTATTGTCCATATTTCTTGTAACTGTCTTGATAGCGTAATGCAAAGTGCGCGGAATTTCGATGTGAGTATCCTGGGTTCGAGTCCTCGGAGTGCCACATTTATTTGTTGATTTCATTAATTGAGTTTAGATGTGAAGTTGGTTGGTGGAAAAAAACATAATAATTCCACAATAATTAAACTATCTATCTAACTATCTATCTATCTATCTATCGATCTATATGCTCAGGCCCAATCCCCATTTTTTCCTATTTTTTTTTTTTTTTATTTTCAATTGTATTTTATTTTATTATTTTGTTCTTTTTTCTTGGGAGTGGCCGACTCAAGACAGAGCAAGACCAGGGAAAACTTAAATTAAACTACCTAACATAATCTACCTTCGATCTAGTTTCCGATTCCGACACGAACAAGCCTAAAAACAGTATGATAAAAAAACTTGCTCGTCGAAAGTTGCCGGAAGTAATACGCTCGTGTGACACCGGCTTTCCTACTTTGACGGTCATTTGATAACAAAATAATATATAATAGATAACAAAAGTCATGGAAATATCAATAGAAAACAAAGAGTATGAAAACAGAATGGAAATACATAAAAAAACACATAACAAACCAAATATCAAACACAGAAAAAAAAAAAAAAACACAAACACACACACACACACAGAAAACAACAACACACACACACACCTCTCTTTGGCGTAACGGATAGCGCGTCTGGCTCACAACCAGAAGGTCCCGAGTTCGAGACCCGGGCGGGGAAGAGACATTTGGGCAAGTCTCCTAACGGTGTAGCCCCTGTTCACCTAGCAGTATAAATAGGAACCTGGTATAAGTAGACTAAGTTGTGACGTCCCCTCTGGGGGTTGGAGGTCTGTTACAAGGTAAGAAGGGTATCGTATAGGTCAACCTAAGCCTTCGGGTGATACTGGTACCGTACAGATCAACCCAAGCCTTCGATTTCAAATTTCGCCAATCGACTGATTACAGACTACACTCACATCCACAGCCAACGACACACTAACACATGACATGCACTTAACGCAATTCATTTCCAGTTAAGGAGGCACAATAATAATGAGCTGAAGCTCGCATTGCGTGGAATCCCCTTGACTAAACAACTTCGGTTCGGTGACTTACATAAACTCCTGATAGTTATAAGAAAGAAAATGGACGAGTAAAATAATGTAGTGGGAGTACTGTACTTACCATAATATCTTCCTCTACCGGACACACAGCTCTGAAATATAAAGGTACACATTAATATTATTGTCTATGTGGATGAGGGAGACAAAAGCTAAAACTGCCTGTGACGAGTGCCTCCCCCTAGAGTTGAAAGAGTGAGAGGGCCAAACTATATATACATAAGGGCATGAGGAATGAGGTTTATATATATATATATATATATATATATATATATATATATATATATATATATATATATATATATATATATATATATATATATATATATATTTTATTATGTTCCTTCCAACAACCAACCATACTCCTAAAATCGATTAATATATATATATATATATATATCTTGATGGTATAATGATTAGATTGTTTAAGATCTGTATGTGGTAATCCAGGTTCGAATCCCGATAGGATCACATACTTTCATAAATTTCATTGGGTGGTGTTTGGTGTTGGGAGTGAAATTGATATATTAGATAATTCATTTACTTATTGTTATTTTTAGTTTCCTCCCTAGATCTCCATCAAGCTTTAAATGACTCCCCTAAGACCCTTCTTCCAGATAAATGTGTACACATTTCACATCCTAAATTACAGGCTCCTTGTGTGTGTGAGAGAGAGAGCTACATAGCTACATAGAGCTACATAGATACACAGACCACACAGACCTCAAGGTCCTTACTAGGCAGTCTGGCCTTACAAACTATAATATGCATATATGCATATATACACATACACACATACACATACATACACATACATATATATATATACATATATATACACATACATATACACATACATACATACACACATATATATATACAGTATATATATACATACTGTACAGTGCACAAACATACATATACATACATTTTTTTTTTTTTTTTTTTTTTTTTTTTTTTTTTTTTCATTCATATCACCCCAGCGCTCTGCAGATAGAGGTCAAGCCTTCCCTTGAAGGCGTTTATTGTGTCGCTCTCCACCACTCTCGCTGGTAGTTTATTCCACTCTGTCGCCACACTGTAGGTGAAGAAACTCTTTGTGACATCTAGGTTTGCCTTTTTGGTTTTTAATTTCATTCCATTTCCGCGAGTTTGATTAGTATTGTTTAATGTGAATAGTGCATTTACATCGACTTTGTCGAAACCTTTTAGTATCTTAAAGCACTCAATAAGCTGACCCCTCAACCTCCTCTCTTTTAATGAGAACAGGTTCAATCGTTTAAGTCTTTCTTCATATGGTTTATTTCTTAATGAGGGTATCATCTTCGTCGCTCTACGCTGTACTGACTCGAGTCTTACAATGTCCTTGATCAGATAAGGTGACCAGAACTGCACACCATATTCAAGGTGGGGCCTCACCATACTTTTGAACAGTGGCACTATTACGTTTTCATGTTTATATGTAAATTTTCGTTTAATAAAGCCCAATGCTATGTTTGCCTTATTTGCAGCTGCTATACATTGGTCGGAAGTTTTTAGGTTTTCAGATATTAGTACCCCTAGGTCTTTTACTACCGTTGCGGTTTTTATTTGTTTGCCATTCATTTCGTATTTGTATTTCATATTTCTGCTACCAACCTGCAGCACCTGCACCCTGCAACCTGCAGGGGGGGGGGAGATAGACAGACAGACACAGAGAGAAAGAGAGCAAAGGTGTGTGTGTGTATGAGAGAGAGAGAGAGAGAGAGTAGTACAAAGGAGTACAAAGGAAATCAAGCAACAACAGATCTAGTGACCCTTCTAGGTTGCTTGTCCTCCAAAACACTGAGGATCAAGTGTCCAAACAGTGGTTTAGAGTGGGTAAGGGAACATTGGAAAGGGAACTACTGCCCTGCCACTAACGTGGCAGGACTAGGAAGTTAGTAGGGGACATATGGGTTAGTAACTGAGGGGAGGATAAAGTTATTCATTTACAAACGCAGTCAGTCGCGGGTTTGATGCGAGATATTTGTCTAGGCGAAATTTAAATGAATCAACGGTGCTGCAGTCTATAACGTCTCGGGGAAGCCCATTCCACAAGTTGACAACTCGATTGAAGAAGAAATTCTTAGATTCGTGCGAGTTAAAAGATTTACCAATAATTTTGCAACCGTTTCCCCGCGTGTAATTAGATTGGTCGATAGTGAAGTACTTACTACAGTTCATATTGTCGATGCCTTTGATGATTTTGAACACTTGAATTAAGT
The DNA here is from genome assembly GCA_032716605.1 of Paralithodes platypus. NCBI lineage: Eukaryota > Metazoa > Arthropoda > Malacostraca > Decapoda > Lithodidae > Paralithodes > Paralithodes platypus. The sequence goes on from CM064567.1 coordinate 1,311,384, forward strand.
CGCCTCTTAATCTGCGCTGGGTTAAAGGAAATAGATTTAATTCTCTAAGACGCTCTTCGTATGGTTTGTTCTTTAGGCTAGGTATCATTTTTATAATTTAGAATATTAATACCCTTTTCAAAAATTAATTTTTAAAAATTAAAAATATTATATAAATAATAAAAGGAAAACAAACTCTACGTTGAACTCGTTCTAGCTTGTTTATATCTTTTTGGTAATAAGGGCACCAGGATTGAACGCAGTATTCCAGAAGAGGGCGGACTAAGGAATTGTAAAGGGTTAGGATAACTTCTTTGGATTTATGCTCAAATGACCTGCCTATAAAGCCAATTATTTTGTTTGCCTTCTTAACAACTTCTGAACATTGTTGACTCGGTTTTAGGTTACTCGATATTGTTACTCCCAGATCAGTTTCTCTGTTTACATTCTTAAGCTGAGTGCCATTCATCGAATAGTTTGCTTTCTCATTTAGGTATCCGACATGTAGTACTTTACATTTATCCGCATTGAAACTCATTTGCCAAATTTGGGCCCAACATGACAATTTATCTAGATTGTGTTGCATATCGTCAACTTGTTCTTTTGAGAGTACGCTATTTGCAATTTTTGTATCGTCAGCAAATTTTGAGATTGTGCAGGTGAGACCCTCATCTATGTCGTTGATGTAAATTAGAAAGAGAATTGGTCCTAGTACCGATCCCTGGGGTACCCCGCTACTTACATTGGTCCATTTAGATGCCTTACCGTTTATGACTACCCTTTGCTTTCTGTTGCTGAGCCAATTTTCTATCCATTTCAACACACCGTCTTGTATTCCATGCGCTTTTAGTTTTAGCAGTAAACGTTTGTGGGGAACTTTGTCAAAGGCCTTTTGAAAATCAAGGTATATAATATCTACAGCTTTACTTTCATCGTAGAGGTTGAGGATATCGTGGAAGAAGTCTAAGAGGTTTGTTAAACAGGAACGTTTTTTTACGAAAGCCGTGTTGAGTATCTTTAAGTATGTTATTTTCCTCCAAGTGATTTACGAGTCTGTCTCGTATGACCGTTTCTAGCATTTTACATACAACTGAGGTTAAGCTAATTGGACGATAGTTACTGGGTAGGGATTTGCTGCCTTTTTTGAATATCGGTGTTACGTTGGCTAGCTTCCACTGATCAGGCATAGTTCCAGACTGCAAGGATTTATTGAATAGTAATGTCAGTGGTTTGGAGAGCTCATTCTTAGCTTCCTTTAGAACTCTAGGCGAGATTGTATCAGGTCCTGGCGTTTTATTTACCTTGAGTTTATCTAAACAATTCAATACTTCTCTCTCTGTAACGGTGATATTGCTTAGAACATCTGAATTATCAATCTGAATCGGCGATGGTGTAGGGATATCACTGAGGTCTTCTGTTGTAAAAACTGATGCAAAGAAGGTATTGAGGGCATTACTCATTTGTACTTCGTCTTTGGTGTATTCTCCTTTTTCATCGACTAACGGTCCAACAGTTGAAGTAACTACTTTTTTCTTTCTGATATAACTATAGAATTCTTTCGGGTTTGTTTTACTTTGATTCGCAATATGTAACTCTAAGGTCTTTTTACTTTGCTTAATTAACTTTTTGGCTTTGCGTCGTAGCTCTACAAATTTCACCCGTTCTTCGTCATTTTGTGAGGATTTTAATCTATCATTAGCACATTTTTTAGCAAGCAGGCAGTTTGAAATATCTTTATTCCACCATTTGGGCTTATTATTATGGCCTGGACGCCGTATTTTCGATGGTATGCAGTCTTGCACTGCTTTTAGGTAAGTGGTTTCGAATAACTTCCAAGATGTATTTATGTCGTTATTGTTAATTAAAAAGCTCCAGTCAGTTTCTTTAAACATAGCTCTAAGTTTATGGAAGTTTGCTTTCTTGAAATTAGGGACTTTTTCGATGCTACTATTTGGTTCGTTACTAGTAAACTTTAAAGTGAAAGTTATCGTACGATGGTCGCTGTTACTGAATTCATCACCAACATTCAAATTCTCTATCAATTCTTCTTTTGTTGCAAGTACAATGTCAAGAACGTTATTACCACGGGTCGGCATTCGAACAAATTGATAAAGCGAACTCTCTTGCAAGTTCGTATACAAGTCATGTCCGGAGTGTGAAGTAAGAGTATCGCCCCACTTGGTCACAGGTAAATTAAAGTCGCCAAAAATTACGGTATCTTGTGAGTTACTTACATCTGCAATTTGTTCGTAAATTTCTCGGTCAGTTTGCACTGATTGAGCTGGAGGTCTGTATATTAACGCAAGTATTATTTTTGTACCTTTATTATTCTTTATTAGCACAAAAGATATGTCGACGTTCACAATTTGAGGTTTTGACACGAGGGTCGGGTTAAGACTTTCTTTGATATAAAATAAAACGCCACCTCCATTTTTATTTATTCGGCTGTTCTCAAACATTACATAACCGGGAAGTGAATACTCTGCTAAAAAGTCTCTATCTTGTGAGAGTGAGAGACAGAGAGAGAGAGAAGAGAGAAAGACAACAAGAAAGAAAGAGGCAGCGAGTAGCCTAAGAGAGTAAGAAGAAGAAGAAGCAGACTAAATTATGCATTAACTCCTAAATAATCCAAGACCCGGTACTAATATCACATAATAAGGATTGAGAGCCATTAACAGGAGACTAGCCGTTTGTTTGGTCTATTAATTCATTTATTCATATATTATTTTAGTTTCCTCCCTAGACCTCCATCAAGCTTAGAAAAAAAAACCTAGACCCCCTTCAAGATAAATTTGTACATTTTTTTGTAGAAAATTTAACGGCCGAAGGCCGGTTCGATTTAAAATTGCAGGTTCGCTATCGCTCGCCAGGAAATAATCGACACCTGAATGGCACGAAAAGTCTTAAAATTGACAACGAAATGGGGCGAAAGGTGTTAAAATCGCCAAACTAATGGGACGAACGTCTTATAATCTCAAAACTAGTGGAGCTAAACATTAGGGAGAAGGGGGTCCAGAAAAACGGTCTTCCTCCCCTTAATTGGATAACAAGAGCGAGATAATGAGTTAAGGAATGCCAAAATACACACAATACAAGCCTTAAGGGGGAGATGGGTCGCTTTTTATGGATCCCCTTCTCCCTCATGTTTAGCACCATTAGGTTGGCGATTTAAAGACGTTCGGCCCATTAGTTTGGCGATTTTAAGGCCTTTCGCCCCATTTTTGTTTCAATATTAAGACTTTTCGGATCATATAAGTGTCGATTTTATCCTGGCGAGCGATAACGAGCCTGTAATTTAAGAGGAACTGGCCGGACATTTTTCTAAATCACCTTTAAGGGGACATGGGCCGGTTTTCTGGACCACTTTCTCCCTCATGTTTAGCCCCATTAGTTTTCAGATGTTAAGATGTTTGCCCCATTAGTTAGTCGATTTTAAGACAATATTTAGACCTTTCGTGCTATTTAGGTGTCGATTTTTTCCCTGGCGAACGATAGTGAGCCTGTAATGTTGGAAGAACCGGCCTTCGGCCGGGAAATTGTTCTACCGAAAAATGTACAAATTAACTAGAGGGGGGATCTAATGGATGTTGTTTTTAAATGTGATGGAAGGTCTAGGGAGGAAACTAGAAAAATAATGAATACATGCAAAAATCGCCCAAAAAGTGAACCATCTGACGGTAACTGACGGTAAATTGCAAAGTTCCCTTCAAAATTTCTCCGTTACTTTGAAGATTGTGTGTTGTGAAATATGGTGGTAATTATATAAACTTAATGTTAACATGATGCAGAAACATAGTGGATTCATATTTATCCATCAGGTATCCAGACATTAGCTGCTAAGGGATTCAATTGACTACTTGCGACTTTTGGTGTATAAGGAAGTTGGAGCTGTGGCCATCAATATTTAGCAGAATTAACAGCTAAAAGACGGTCATAATACATTTATAAACACATAAAACTAACTTCATTATACTTTGTATCCACCAAAAACTCACATTGTTTTTGCTTTTCTCTTTAATATCTATGTTTACGGCCCCAACTTCCTTATAGCCTGAAACTCGGAAGTGGTCAATTTACCGTCAGATGAAATGAAACAGAGTATACAGTAGGTTGTATACACAAATGAAACAGAGTATACAGTAGGTTGTATACACAAATGAAACAGAGTATACAGTAGGTTGTATACACAAATGAAACAGAGTATACAGTAGGTTGTATACACAAATGAAACAGAGTATACAGTAGGTTGTATACACAAATGAAACAGAGTATACAGTAGGTTGTATACACAAATGAAACAGAGTATACAGTAGGTTGTATACACAAATGAACGGAGTATACAGTAGGTTGTATACACAAATGAAACAGAGTATACAGTAGGTTGTATACACAAATGAAACAGAGTATACAGTAGGTTGTATACACAAATGAAACAGAGTATACAGTAGGTTGTATACACAAATGAAACAGAGTATACAGTAGGTTGTATACACAAATGAAACAGAGTATACAGTAGGTTGTATACACAAATGAAACAGAGTATACAGTAGGTTGTATACACAAATGAAACAGAGTATACAGTAGGTTGTATACACAAATGAAACAGAGTATACAGTAGGTTGTATACACAAATGAAACAGAGTATACAGTAGGTTGTATACACAAATGAAACAGAGTATACAGTAGGTTGTATACACAAATGAAACAGAGTATACAGTAGGTTGTATACACAAATGAAACAGAGTATACAGTAGGTTGTATACACAAATGAAACAGAGTATACAGTAGGTTGTATACACAAATGAAACAGAGTATACAGTAGGTTGTATACACAAATGAAACAGAGTATACAGTAGGTTGTATACACAAATGAAACAGAGTATACAGTAGGTTGTATACACAAATGAAACAGAGTATACAGTAGGTTGTATACACAAATGAAACAGAGTATACAGTAGGTTGTATACACAAATGAAACAGAGTATACAGTAGGTTGTATACACAAATGAAACAGAGTATACAGTAGGTTGTATACACAAATGAAACAGAGTATACAGTAGGTTGTATACACAAAATGAAACAGAGTATACAGTAGGTTGTATACACAAATGAAACAGAGTATACAGTAGGTTGTATACACAAATGAAACAGAGTATACAGTAGGTTGTATACACAAATGAAACAGAGTATACAGTAGGTTGTATACACAAATTATGACTCCCAGTCATACCTCCCACTGCCTGTAATGCTCACTCTTACTCACTCTTACTCACTCTTACTCAATCTCTCTCTCTCTCTCTCTCTCTCTCTCTCTCTCTCTCTCAATGCACCGGTATAAGTCTTCTTTTGTTTATCTATGTTCCTCTCAATCTACCTAATCTACTGTATCTATCGTTCTATAGGCTCTCTCTCTCTCTCTCAATGCACCGGTATAAGTCTTCTTTTGTTTATCTGTGTTCCTCTCAATCTACCTAATCTACTGTATCTATCGTTCTATAGGCTCTCTCTCTCTCTCTCAATGCACCGGTATAAGTCTTCTTTTGTTTATCTGTGTTCCTCTCAATCTACCTAATCTACTGTATCTATCGTTCTATAGGCTCTCTCTCACGGTAAAATCATCCCAATACGGCTGAGTTATTGAGGATCTGGCTATCATCAACGAATCTTCAACCCTGGACAAGCGGAGTATGAAGCGTAAATTGCGTTACATGAGAGAAAGACAAAAAAATACAAATCATTGCGTTAAGGGGAGATGGGTCGTTTTTCTAGATCCCCTTCTCCATCATGGTTAGCCAAATTAGTTTTCAGATTTTAAAATGTTTGCCCCGTTAGTTTGTCAATTTTAAGACCTTTCTCCCCATTTCGTTGTCAATATTAAGACCTTTCGTGCAATTTAGGTGTCGATTTTTTTCCTGGCGAACGATAGTGAGCCTGTAATTTTGGAAGAACCGGCCTTTGACCGGAAAATTTGTCTACCGAAAAATGTAAAAAATAATCTGGAAGGGGGATCTAATGGGTGGTTTTTTTTTATAAAATGTGATGGAGGTCTAGGGAAGAAACTAAACAAATATATATATATGAAAAAATCGACCAAAATGTGAACCATCCCCCCTACCCCAAAACCCCCATCGTCATAACGCAGCCAATAACCACAAAGCCTTTTAACAGCCTGGAAGCATTATGCAAATACCAATTGGTCTGCTCTCGGCCATCACACCGTATATAGTTCCTTCATAACAGCCTCAACCATTACCATACCATGATGCATCCTTAACGGAATATGGTTCACTTTTTGGCCGATTTTTGCATGTATTCATTATTTTTCTAGTTTCCTCCCTAGATCTCCATCAAATTTAAAAAAAACATCCATTAGATCCCCCTTCTAGATTAATTTTTACATTTTTCGGTAGACAAATTTTCCGGCCGAAGGCCGATTCTTGCAATATTACAGGCTCATTATCGTTCGCCAGGGAAAAAATCGACACCTAAATAGCACGAAAGGTCTAAATATTGACGAAGAAATGGGGCGAAAGGTCTTAAAATCGACTAACTAATGGTGCAAACATCTTAACATGTGAAAACCAATGGGGCTAAACATGAGGGAGAAAGTGGTCCAGAAAACCGGCCCATCACCCCTTAATACAGGATGTCAAACGAAAGCCAAGTTCATTATTTCTAGTCTATATTATTGTATAGGTAAAAATAATATCATGGTATATATTTCAAATTATGTCTTTGGAAGTGATAACATGACCAGTACAATTCCATGTCATGCTAATTATGTCTTTGGAAGTGATAACATGACCAGTACAATTCCATGTCATGCTAATTATGTCTTTGGAAGTGATAACATGACCAGTACAATTCCATGTCATGCTAATTATGTCTTTGGAAGTGATAACATGACCAGTACAATTCCATGTCATGCTAATTATGTCTTTGGAAGTGATAACATGACCAGTACAATTCCATGTCATGCTAATTATGTCTTTGGAAGTGATAACATGACCAGTACAATTCCATGTCATGCTAATTATGTCTTTGGAAGTGATAACATGACCAGTACAATTCCATGTCATGCTAATTATGTCTTTGGAAGTGATAACATGACCAGTACAATTCCATGTCATGCTAATTATGTCTTTGGAAGTGATAACATGACCAGTACAATTCCATGTCATGCTAATTATGTCTTTGGAAGTGATAACATGACCAGTACAATTCCATGTCATGCTAATTATGTCTTTGGAAGTGATAACATGACCAGTACAATTCCATGTCATACTAATTATGTCTTTGGAAGTGATAACATGACCAGTACAATTCCATGTCATGCTAATTTTCTTGTATAAAGCCGCTGTCACACGAGCGCTTTTTCCGTCAATTTTCCATGAGCAAGTTTTTTATCGTATTATTTCTGGGCATTTTCGCACTGGTATCGGCAACTAGACTGAAGGTAGAATATGTTAGGCGGCTGAATTTTAATAAAGTGTAATTATTTAGGCTTTCAGACCATAATTGCCCGTAAAAATTGCTCGAAAAGGGGCTCGTGTGACTCTGGCTTTACTTTTCATATTCATTGAGGTCTTCAAACCAAATGGCTACGGTTCGACACCCTGCCTCAATAAGCCTGCAACATTGATCACCAGGGCTATCATGTAGGGGAACTAGGGTGCCAGTTTTTAAGGAGATATGGGCCGTTTTTCTGGTCCCCTTTCTCCCTCGTGTTCAGCCCCATTTGTTTTGAGATTATAAGACGTTCGGTTCATTAGTTTGGCGATTTTAACACCTTTCGCCCAATTTAGTTGTCAATTTTAAGACCTTTCGTGCCATTTAGGTGTCGATTTTTTCCTGGCGAGCGATAGCGAGCCTGTCATTTTAAGAGGAACCGGCCTTCGGCCAGGAAATTTTTCTGCCGAAAAATGTACAAATTTATCTTGAAAGGGGGTCTACGGGGCGTTTTTCTTGGCTTGATGGAGGTGTAGCGAGGAAACTAAGAAATAAAGGAATACATGAATTAATAGGCCAAAAAACGGCCCATGTCCCCTTAACGCTACTGGATAGCCTACTTGCCTTTAGCAGAGCCCGTAATATTGGAACCAGTAGGAGTGAAAAATTCGCTGTGAAGTGAATACAAGATTGGACACGGGTGAGGGCTGGTCCTAGCCAGAGTGAGGTTTGGCGTCCTCTATATGCAACCTTAGCCGTTTCTGTCTGTGTCTTTTCCTGTACTACTTTTCCTTCTGGGTGCTGGTGAGATCACCCGATTGGGTGGCAGAGCAAGGGGGGCTGCGGGCAGTGGGGGCATTGGCCCTGGGGTGCAAGCCCGTGGGCTGATGATCCCCTCCCCCACTGCCCTCTCAGAGACAGATCTCATCTCACCCTGGCCCCTTTGGGGACCCGAGCATCTGGATGGCTTCGGTCAACCAGACTCGTGACTGCTCGGCCAGACAGTTTAGGGAACTACAACAACAACAACAATAACCCCAACAACAACAATAACCCCTACAACAACAACAATAACCCCAACAACAACAACAACAATAACCCCAACAACAACAACAATAACCCCAACAACAACAACAACAATAACCCCTACAACAACAACAATAACCCCAACAACAACAACAACAACAACAACAATAACCCCTACAACAACAACAACCCCAACAACAACAACAATAACCCCAACAACAACCCCTACAACAACAACAACAATAACCCCAACATAAAAAACAACAATAACCCCTACAACAACAACAATAACCCCTACAACAACAACAACAACAACAACAACAACAACAACAACAACAACCCCAACAACAACAACTAAACCCCCATAGTGCAGCAAAGTTTGTGTCATAAAGTCACAACACTGTATGCACATCTTGAGCTCTATTTAGGTTTAGGGGACTCAAGGGCAGATTTCCACTTGAGGGATTTTTTTCTGGGCCCCATTCTCCCTCATGTTTAGCCCCATTGATTTTGAGATTTTAAGACGTTCGTCCCATTAGTTTGGCGAATTTAAGAACTATCGTCCCCTTTCTGTCAATTTTAAGACCTTTCGTGCCATTTAGGTGTCGATTTTGTTCTTGGCGAGCGATAGCGAGCCTGTAATTGACGAGTAACCACCCTTCAGCCGGGACATTTTCTACCGAAAATTTTAACATTTATCTTGAAATAGAGTCTTGGGGGGGGTGTAATTTTAAGCTTGATGGAGGTCTAGGGAACAAACTAAAAACCTCCCCTTAAGATGGGACGAAACTCTCGTGTCTTTTCAATTAAAACGTCCTTCATATGTGGCTTTAGTTACTTGAAACCAGCAATGAAAATTAAAAGGAATACAAGACAATGAACATGAAATAGCATTGTTTTGGCCATTTTGTCACTTCCAAAGACATACTTGGAACTATACACTACAATATGGTCTATGAATAAATAACAATAAAGACAAAGAAGAAACGATTCGGCTTTGGTTTGTCACCCTAACAGTGAGGGTGGTCATACAGGGTTCGTTGTATTATGTAATATATAGCCTCTCTTTGGGGATCCAGGTATAACATTACAAAGGTTTACTATCACCCTAATTTCCCGTATGTAACTGTAAAGGTCGACTAAATATTGGATGGAACGTTAAGGGGAGATTTCCACTTGAGGGATTTTTTTCTTTGCCCCTTTCTCCCTCATGTTTAGCCCCATTGCTTTTGAAATTTTAAGACGTTCGCCCCATTAGTTTGGCGATTTTAAGAAGTTTCACCCCATTTATGTCACTTTTAAGACCTTTCGTCCCATTTAGGTGTCGATTTTTTCCTGGCGAGCGATAGCGAGCCTGTAATTTAAGAGGAACCGGCCTTTGGCCGGGACATTTTTCTACCGAAAAATGTACAAATTTATCTTGAAAGGGGGTCAAGGGGTGTAATTTCAAGCTTGATGGAAGTCTAGGAAACACACTAAAAACCTCCCTTTAAAGCCGTGTTAAACTGTTCTTTCTAAGTTGATTATGATCGTCTAATAGTTACCAGATTATAATGAAAAAGACGTCACCGGTACACAATGGGTACAACTACAGATAATGAAGACTATGGTGAGGAAACACAGGGTTGGTTGTATTATGTAATATAGCCTCTCTTTGGGGATCGAGCTATAACTTTACAAACATTGACTATACCCTGTTTCTTTCCAGCTGGCGATAAATTGAATCCCTTGGCAGCTGATTGGTCGATGATGAATGGAACAATATGAAACTACTATAGTCTGTTCATTCTAGGTTGGGTACACATCGTAACACCTAACCTCTGTAACTCAGAAAGAAATAGAGTTATAGAGCTAATTTTCCTATCAAATAGGAAGAATTGGGTAGGGAATGTGTGGAAATTGACAGCTCATTTGCGCTAGCCTTTTGTGAGTTACAGAGGTTAGAGGTTAAGATTTCTGACCAACCTAGAATGAACGGACTATATGTATCTGCATCCTATAAATAACAAGTTTATACAATTACCACCATATTTCAATGCAAAATATTCAAAATAACTGAAAAATCTTGATGGAGACTTGCAATTTACCGTCAGTTGGAAATAAACTGAATAACTGTCTTGATGGCCCAGTGCTTAGTGTGCGGAATTTCGGTGTGAGTATCCTAGGTTCGAGTCCTTAGAGTACCACATGTATTCATTACTTTCATTGATTTCATGAGTTAGGTTTGTTTGTAAATTAATTGGTGGGTTGGTGAAAACGAATATGAAAATATCACCGGAATTTCCCGGATGTAGCTGTAAAAGTCGACTAAATATTGGATCGAACGTTTAAACTGTGTTAAGGGGAGATGGGCGTTTTCCTGGTCCTCCTTCTTCAACATGCTTACCCCATTCGTTTTCATATTTTAAGACGTTCGGCCCATTAGTTTGGCGGTTTTAAGATATTTCGCCCCATTTCTTAGTCACTAATAGACTTTTCGATTCATTTAGGAGTAGATTTTTTTCCTGGCGAGAGAGAGCGAGCCTGTAGTTTAAGAGGAACCGGCCTTCGGCCGGGAAATTTTTCCATAAATTTCTTTACAATTTTATCTAGAAGGAGGGTCTTGGGTGGTGATTTTTTAAACTTGATGGAGGTCTAGGAAGGGAACTAAAAAAAAATATATATAGACAATACTTAAATAAACCAATAAATACCCCCCCCCCCCTTAACCGTCTAATAAGATAACGCATTTTCTTCATTTTATTCTGGCTATCATTATACGACTTTATCCAGCTTTGGAAGGACTAGTGGAGTTGAGACATGGATTTAATTGATTCCGGCAGATCCATCCCAAACTGAGTGATAATGTCTAGCGTTAGCCTTTGTTGAGATACAGAGAGAAAGAGAGAAAGAGAGAGAGAGAGAGAGAGAGAGAGAGAGAGAGAGAGAGAGAGAGCGAGAGAGCGAGAGAGAAAGAGAGAGAAAGAGAAAGAGAGAGAGAGATAAAACAAAAGTTACACAGATACTCTGATCACACAGACCTTGCGATCCCTACTAGGTGGTCTGGCCTTAATACTACGATACTAGACAGCGACAGTTTATAGTAGAAGAAAAGGACAGCAAATTAGAAAGCTCTCTCCCCACAGACTATCTCAATTAATCATTTTCGCTACCATTTATCCATCCTAAGCTTCACAAAATCATCTATATGTAGCTGAAATCAAACAAAAAAGACGTGAGCGGTACAGAGAGGGTTAACAAATACCTCTGCGCCAGAACTACACATTTATTGATTATGGAAGAAGTATTTGTAAACAACCATAACAAAATCAATCCATAAATAAACAACAAAAGATGTACACAATATATTAATAAACTGATTGTCAGAAACTGCACAAAAGTTGGCGTTTGATGTACAGAAAAGTGAAATCAAACGTCAGGAATGTGATATGGAGAGATACACGGAGTTACAAGGAATAGTTAGTATCTCAGAGACCTTGCGGTCCATTCCGGGGAGATACTGGAAGTAAAAGGAGATATATTGCTTAGTGCATTACACTCTTTACAGAGTGTGCAAAATACTATCTATTCTCTTCTTGAACTGCTCTACTGAAGAATTATTTACAAGATTGTTCCAGGTAGAACATCTTGTATGTGAAAATGTTTTCACAAATACTAGTGGTGAACCTTTTCAATTCTAATTTCCAGCCATGGTTGCGTGTTGTATTCATATTGAGGCTAAACATTTTGGTCTAATCGATGGAATAAGTTTTGTAGCCCTAGCTTGTACTCTTTCCAGTCGCTCTATATCTTTCCTGAGTGCTGGAGACCAGAATTGAACACCATGCTCCAGGAGAGGCCGTATCAGAGCAATTTTTGTTGTTTTTCTATGTGAGGGAGGGAGAAAAAGGCAGAACTGCCTGTATCGAGTGCCTCCCCCAGAGTTGAAAGAGTGACAGGGCCAAAATAAAGGGACGTTCGAGCCAAAATGCCTGGACATGCGGAAGTTGTTAAGTGTGAGAACTATTTCCTGATTCCTATACTATTTCTATACTTAGTTTGTCGATTTTGAGACCTTTCGCCCCATTTCTTTGTCAATATTAAGACCTTTCGTGCTATGTAGGTGTTGATTTCATTCCTGGCTAACGCTAGTGAGCCTTTAATTTTGGAAGAACCGGCTATTGGCCGGGACATTTTTCTACCGAGAAATGCACAAATTAATATAGAAGGGGGATCTAATGGATGTTTATTTTAAAGTTTGATGGAGGTCTAGGGAGGAAACTAAAATAATAATAAATATATGAAATAATCGACCCAAAAATAAACCCTTCCCCCTTAAGGGAAGGGGCAGAAAGGGAGAAGGTCGTCCTAGGGGGGGGGGTTAGAAAGTCGTACATGGGGGGGGGTTAGAAAGTCGTACATGGGGGGGGTTAGAAAGTCGTACATGGGGGGGGTTAGAAAGTCGTACATGGGGGGGGTTAGAAAGTCGTACATGGGGGGGGTTAGAAAGTCGTACATGGGGGGTTAGAAAGTCGTACATGGGGGGGTTAGAAAGTCGTACATGGGGGGGGTTAGAAAGTCGTACATGGGGGGTTAGAAAGTCGTACATGGGGGGGTTTAGAAAGTCGTACATGGGGGGGTTTAGAAAGTCGTACATGGGGGGGGGTTTAGAAAGTCGTACATGGGGGGGGTTTAGAAAGTCGTACATGGGGGGGTTAGAAAGTCGTACATGGGGGGGGTTAGAAAGTCGTACATGGGGGGGTTAGAAAGTCGTACATGGGGGAGTTAGAAAGTCGTACGTGGAGGGGGGTTAGAAAGTCGTACACGGGGGGGGTTAGAAAGTCTACATGGGGGGGTAGAAATTAGGATAGATAGGCATGGGATAAGGACAAGAGAGGCAAAGAATAATAATAGCGGGGAAGGACTGAATGAGAGATAAGGAATGACAAGAATAACTCTAAATAACGCCAATAATAACAATAACTGTATCTACTAAATAACGCCAATAATAGCAATAACTATCTACTCAAACTACCAGCTGATGGGGGGGGGGGGTGATATTATGTCATAAGAGAGAAGGAGTTCCATAACAAAACAAAAACCTCCCCTTCACTTTTTGGACGATTTTTGCATGTATTCATTATTTTTTTAGTTTCCTCCCTAGACCTCCATCAAATTGAAAACAAACATCCATTAGATCCCCCTTCTAAATTAATTTGTACATTTTTCGGTAGAAAAATGTCCCGACCAAAGGCCGGGTCTTCCAACATTACAGGCTCACTATCGTTCGCCAGGGAAAAAATCGACACCTAAATAGCACGAAAGGTCTAAATATTGACGAAGAAATGGGGCGAAAGGTCTTAAAATCGACTATCTAATGGGGCAAACATCTTAACATCTGAAAACTAATGGGGCTAAACATGAGGGAGAAAGTGGTCCAGATAACCGGCCCATCCCCCCTTAACATAGGCTACTCTTCCATATTATATTTGATCTCTATACCTCTTCACCTACCTTCCCCTCCCTCTCCCCTACCTTCCTCCCCTCTCCCTCCTTCCCCCTCTCCTCCCCTTAACATGTATGTATGTACCGTATGTATGTATATACTCAGGCACATATCCCATAGCTGGGGGTGGCCGACTCGAGACAGAGCCCAAACAGAAACACCATATCATATTCATCTCCACTCCTATTCACCTCCCCCCCCCCCCCCCCCCCCTCTCTCTTCCCTGTCATGCCCCCTCTCCTTCTCTCCCCCCCCCCCCCCCTTCCTTTCCCCCTCTCTCCCTCCCCTACCCTTCCCTCCCGCCCATCACCTCTCCCCCCTTCCCCACCTCCCTCTCCTCCCCCTACCTCCCTCCCTCCACACACAGATGTCTCCCCTACACCATATTCCATAAGGGATCTGCCGTCCCCCCCCGCCCCCCTAATCCTTTAATGCCTGGCCATACCCCATTGATATTAAGGGGGTAGTGCTTGGTTTTTGGTCTATGTATTTATTAATTTATTTGTTTGAGTTTCCTCGCTAGACCTCCATCAAGCTTAAAAAAAAAAACACCCCCTAGACCCCCTGTCAAGATAAATTTGTAAATTTTTCGGTAGAACACTTTTCCGGCCGAAGGCCAATTCCCTCTAAAATTACAGGCTCGCTCTCGCTCGCCAGGACAAAATCGACACCTAAATGGCACGATAGATCTTAATATTGACAAAGAAATTGGGCGAAAGGTCTCAAAATCGCCAAACTAACGGAACGAACGTCATAAAATCTCAAAACTAATATGCTAAACATAAGGGAGAAGGGGGTCCATAAAAACCGAGTAGTACCCCCCCCTTAGCCCTCCTGCTGTCTCTTATAGTTACCCCTCCACTCATTGGGGCCCCTACTACCGTTTTCATGCAAGGGTAAATGTTTATTTATTGGTTTATTTATTTTAGTATGATTATGTTTATATTTGTGATGTTTAGTTTCCTCCCTATACTGTACCTCCATCAAGCTTAAACAAATATCCAATAAGAACCTCCTTTGAGATAAATTTGAAAATGTTTTGGTAGAAACACGGCCGAAGGCCAATTCCTCCTAAATTGCAGGCTCGCTATCGTTTGCCAGGCAAAACTCTACATATGTATGGACCAAAAAGTCTGAAAATCGCCGAATTAATGGGGCGAATGCATTAAAATCTCAAAACCTATGGGGCTTATCATGAGGAAGAAGGGGGTCCAGAAAGAACCCCGACCCCCCACCCCCTCTATAACAAGCATGTTCTCCATCGTGTCCTTTCCCACGTAGCTCCCCCTCTCCTCACTGGGCTAGAACCCTTGTCATTTAATATTTGCTCTATCAGTTTAAGTACCTCATAGCTCCCCCTCTCCTTACTGGACTCGAACTCTTTTCATTAAATAATTCCTCTATCGTTGTCCACCTAATACCCCCTCTCCTCAATGGGCTCGAACTCTTTTAATTTACGGTAATATTATCCATGTCGTACTCTGTCAAATGTTTACCCCCCCCCTCTCCTTACTGGGCTCGAACTCATTTATTTTAATATTTCCTCTATCGTTTTCTGTCCCTAATATTTGTGCTTCCAAGTGTCTGATATTATTCCTTTTATATCTGGCATTATGGTTATTGGCTTATATTTGTTAGCAAGATAAATTTGTAAATTTTTCGGTAGAAAAATGTCCCAGCAGGCCGCTGTTTCTTAAAAATTACAGGCCCGCTATCGCTCGCCAGGAAAAAAATCGACACCTATTTTTGTTTTCTATGTGAGTGAGGGAGACAAAAGGTAGAACTGCCTGTAGCGAGAGCCTCCTCCAGAGTTGAAAGAGTGACAGGGCCAACATCAAGGGATGTTCGCGCCAAAATGCCTGGACACACGGAGTTTCAAGCAATTCAAGTCATAGGAAAAGGAAAGACTGATTTTGGGAGAGAGTTCCAGAGCTCAGCTGTTGAATAGAAGAAAGACTGAGAGTAACATTTCACTCTTGGGTTGGAGAGTTGCACAGAGTAGGGGTGGGATTGTGTTGCAAGCCGGGTACTACGTACCCTATATAGGAGGTGGTATACATTGGGAAAGCTTTGAGGAACACTGATAATTATAGTAGCGAGAGATATGGCACGAAAGGTCTTGATATTGATATAGAAATGGGATGAAAGGTTTTAATATCGACAAACTAATGGGGTAAACGTCAAAAAGTCTGAATGGGACTAAACATGAGGAAGAAGGGGGACCAGAAAAACGACCCACCTCCCCTTCAGCCCCGTACGTTCGGATCATGCCGGGTGTCGAACCGGAGCAATTGTGTTCCAAGACTGAATGAAAATGAAAATGAATACCAGAAAATGAACATGAAATAACATTGTTTTGTCCATTTGATCACTTCCAAAGACAATATATATTTGGAACTATAAACCGCAGTTTGTTCTATGCATAAATAACAATGAAGACTAAAACTAAACTAAAGTCCACGAATAGTTATGAGTAACGACAAATATTACAGATATTTGTTGGTGAAACGCATATTACATGATGTAAATATTGCCACATTTAATGTTTATGTTTTGTGTAATAATAAATACTGTACACATTTTGTTTTAGTGTGTCACAACAAATACTGTGTACAAAAAGGAACGTTCTCCAAAATATTTCACTTGGGAATTTCAATAATGACATGAAATTGAAAGAAATATAAAACTAGTACGGTATATATTTTAAACTAATTTGCTAATTTCTTTTATTTTGTTTTATATGGTGCATTAATGGTTATAATATATGTGTCATATTGTGTTCTGGACAGAGCTTAAAACATTAATGCCAGGGAACAGGTGTGGACCACGACTAACAGCCCATTTGCTCTAGCCCTTTTAGAGTTATTGCCAGGGAAGAGGTGTGGAAATTAACAGCCCATTTGCTCTAGCCCTTTTTTAGTTAATGCCAGGGAAGAGGTAAGGAAATTAACAGCCCATTTGCTCTAGCCCTTTTTTAGTTAATGCCAGGGAAGAGGTATGGAAATTAACAGCCCATTTGCTCTAGCTCTTTTTGAGTTACAGAGGGAAGAGGTATGGAAATTCACAGCCCATTTGCTCTAGCCCTTTTTGAGTTAGTGCCAGGGAAGAGGTATGGAAATTCACAGCCCATTTGCTCTAGCCTTTTTTGAGTTAGTGCCAGGGAAGAGGTATGGAAATTCACAGCCCATTTGCTCTAGCCCTTTTTGAGTTATCGCCAGGGAAGAGGTGTGGAAATTAACAGCCCATTTGCTCTAGCCCTTTTTTAGTTATTGCCAGGGGAGAGGTGTGGAAATTAACAGCCCATTTGCTCTAGCCCTTTTTGAGTTATTGCCAGGGGAGAGGTGTGGAAATTAACAGCCCATTTGCTCTAGCCCTTTTTGAGTTACAGAGAGTAGTGGTCAGGATGTTTGGCCGACCTATTATGAATGGACTGTAGTGTGTAGTGTGATGGTGGCCCGGTTTTATGGACCACTTTCTCCCTCATGTTTAGCCCCATTAGTTTTCAGATGTTAAGATGTTTGCCCCATTAGTTAGTCGATAATAAGACCTTTCACCCCATTTCTTCGTCAATATTTAGACCTTTCGTGCTATTTAGGTGTCGATCTGTTTCCCTGGCGAACGATAGTGACCCTGTAATGTTGGAAGAACCGGCCTTTGGCCGGGACATTTTTCTACCGAAAAATTTACAAATTAATCTAGAAGAGGGCTCAAATGGATGTTGTTGTTTTTTTAATTTGATGGAGGTCTAGGGAGGAAACTAGAAAAATAATTAATACATGCCAAAAACTGCCCATCTCCCGTTAATAGTTACCCCTTCCCTGCACGAAGCCTGCATTCCTATTTTATCCAGGACGTTCACAGTTGATTTGATTTTTACCCAGTATTAAGGGGTGACAGACCTTTTTTCTGGACCCCCTTCTCCCTAATGTTTAGCCCCACTTATTTTGAGATTATAAGACGTTCGGCCCATTAGTTTGGGGATTTTATGACCCATCACCCTATTTCTTTGTCAATATTAGGACCCTTCGCACCATTTAGGTGTCGATTTTTTCCTGGTGAGCTATGGCGAGCCTGTAGTTTTAGGAGGAAACGGCCTTTGGCCGGGACATTTTTCTACCGAAAAATATACAAATCTATCTTGAAGGGGGGTTAGGGAGTGTTTTTCTAAGCTTGGTGGAGGTCTAGGGAGGAAACTAAAAAAAATATATGAATACATTAATTAATAGACCAAACAAACAGGCACTGTCCCCTTAAGCCAGTATCACACGATAGCTTTTATAGTCAACATTCGATGATCAACATTTTCCTGACAATATTTCTGGAATATTTGGCACTGGCATCAGAAAATAAACTGATGGTAGATGAATTTAGGTAACATAAATAGTTATAATGTTGACCTCATAAGCTGCCAGATCAGTGTTGAGGATGAATGTTGAGGGAGAAGGCGCTCGTGTGATACCGGCTTTTGGACCCTGGTGGTATTGTGCAGCATGAATTGCTGGTTCGGCTCAATGGTTTAAGGAAGGGGTTTAGTTTGCTCCCTAAACCTCTATCAAACTAAAAAGAACACCCCCAAGACCCTCCTTCGATATATATTTGAACATTTATCGGTAGAAATATTTCCCGGCCGAAGGCCGATTCCTCTTAAAATACAGGCTCGCTATCGCTCGCCAGGAAAAAAATTGATACCTAAATGGCACAAAGTCCTAGTATTGGCAAAGAAATGGGACAAAAGGTCTGAAAAATGCCAAACTAATGGGGCAAACATCTTAAAATCTCAAAACTAGTGGGACTAAACATGAGGAAGAAGGGGGTTCAGAAAAAAGTTCTGCCTCCCCTTAATTTCCTGTATTCCTTCTCATATTAATTTTGGTTTGTAGTTCAAATTCTATCATTGGAAGTGATGAAATGGCCTAAACAATGCTATATCATCTTAATTTACTGTATTCCTTCTCATATTCAATCAGTTCTTCAAACAAAATGGCCTAAACAATGCTATATCATCTTAATTTACTGTATTCCTTCTCATATTCAATCAGTTCTTCAAACAAAATGGCCTAAACAATGCTATATCATCTTAATTTACTGTATTCCTTCTCATATTCAATCAGTTCTTCAAACAAAATGGCCTAAACAATGCTATATCATCTTAATTTACTGTATTCCTTCTCATATTCAATCAGTTCTTCAAACAAAATGGCCTAAACAATGCTATATCATCTTAATTTACTGTATTCCTTCTCATATTCAATCAGTTCTTCAAACAAAATGGCCTAAACAATGCTATCTATCTATCTATTGCCTGACGCCGTGATCCCCGAAGAGGTGGCCACGAACGAACCGCCCCCATGCACCTCTGTCCCCAGTCAGTCGACGCCCCTTCCCCCAACCAGCACCGCCTTCGTTCATGTAGTTCCTCACTCCATCCTTCCACCTCATATTCGGTCTACCTCTCCCTCTCTGTCCCTCCACCTCGCTCTCGTACACCCTCTTAGTCATTCTCTCGCTTTCCATACGTTCCATATGGCCGAACCATCTCAAGTTGTTCCTTTTCACACTTTCCAGCACATCTACCTCCACACCACACCTCCTTCTTACTTCCGCATTAGTCTGTCTATCCCTCCATGTAACTCCGCACGCACTCCTTAAGTAATTCATTTCCACTGCTCTCACTCTTGGTCTGAGTCTCTCAACCAACGTCCATGCTTCGCTTCCGTAAGTAAGTGTCGGGATTACCACACTGTCATGCAAGGACTTCTTCACTTCCATACTGACCACCCTATTTCTTGTTACTGCTTTTAGCGTTCCTACAACCCTCTTTCCCTGTTGTACCCTCTCCCGCACCTCTTCATCCATAGTCCCATCTTTACTCAACACACTGCCCAGATACTTAAAAGATTTGACGATCTCCATAGCCTGACCGTTCAGCTTTACCTCACACTCTGTGACTTCACCCCTTTCGAAGACCATAACCTTGCTCTTCCCCGTATTTACCTTCAAATTCCGTTTTTCGCACACTGTTCCAAACTCATTTACCAGACCCTGCAACTCCCATTCATTATCACTCATCAGAACTGTATCATCCGCAAACAGCAGTATAGCTAGCTTTCACTTAATTCCCTCCCTTTTCAGCGATACACCAACATCCACTGCTCTTGATAGGATTTCTTTCATGACTCCATCCATATATACAGTAAACAACCACGGGGACACCACACACCCCTGTTTCAAACCAACATTCAGGTCAAAGAACTCGCTCTGCTCACTCTCCACACGTACTGCCGCCTTTGCACCCTCATACTTGCTCTTCACTGCTTTCAGCAACTTGCCCTCTACTCCGTATATTCTAAGTATTTTCCACAAACCTTCTCTATCCACTCTGTCATAGGCCTTCTCCAAGTCCATAAAGGCAACATACACCTTTTTTCTTCTTCAGATACTTCTCCACAACACAATTCAGGGTAAAAATCTGATCTACAAATCCTCTTCCCTTCCTAACAATGCTATATCATCTTAATTTACTGTATTCCTTCTCATATTCAATCAGTTCTTCAAACAAAATGGCCTAAACAATGCTATATCATCTTAATTTACTGTATTCCTTCTCATATTCAATCAGTTCTTCAAACAAAATGGCCTAAACAATGCTATATCATCTTAATTTACTGTATTCCTTCTCATATTCAATCAGTTCTTCAAACAAAATGGCCTAAACAATGCTATATCATCTTAATTTACTGTATTCCTTCTCATATTCAATCAGTTCTTCAAACAAAATGGCCTAAACAATGCTATATCATCTTAATTTACTGTATTCCTTCTCATATTCAATCAGTTCTTCAAACAAAATGGCCTAAACAATGCTATATCATCTTAATTTACTGTATTCCTTCTCATATTCAATCAGTTCTTCAAACAAAATGGCCTAAACAATGCTATCTATCTATCTATTGCCTGACGCCGTGATCCCCGAAGAGGTGGCCACGAACGAACCGCCCCCATGCACCTCTGTCCCCAGTCAGTCGACGCCCCTTCCCCCAACCAGCAACGCCTTCGTTCATGTAGTTCCTCACTCCATCCTTCCACCTCATATTCGGTCTCCCTCTCTGTCCCTCCACCTCGCTCTCGTACACCCTCTTAGTCATTCTCTCGCTTTCCATACGTTCCATATGGCCGAACCATCTCAAGTTGTTCCTTTTCACACTTTCCAGCACATCTACCTCCACACCACACCTCCTTCTTACTTCCTCATTAGTCTGTCTATCCCTCCATGTAACTCCGCACGCACTCCTTAAGTAATTCATTTCCACTGCTCTCACTCTTGGTCTGAGTCTCTCAACCAACGTCCATGCTTCGCTTCCGTAAGTCAGTGTCGGGATTACCACACTGTCATGCAAGGACTTCTTCACTTCCATACTGACCACCCTATTTCTTGTTACTGCTTTTAGCGTTCCTACAACCCTCTTTCCCTGTTGTACCCTCTCCCGCACCTCTTCATCCATAGTCCCATCTTTACTCAACACACTGCCCAGATACTTAAAAGATTTGACGATCTCCATAGCCTGACCGTTCAGCTTTACCTCACACTCTGTGACTTCACCCCTTTCGAAGACCATAACCTTGCTCTTCCCCGTATTTACCTTCAAATTCCGTTTTTCGCACACTGTTCCAAACTCATTTACCAGACCCTGCAACTCCCATTCATTATCACTCATCAGAACTGTATCATCCGCAAACAGCAGTATAGGTAGCTTCCACTTAATTCCCTCCCTTTTCAGCGATACACCAACATCCACTGCTCTTGATAGGATTTCTTTCATGACTCCATCCATATATACAGTAAACAACCACGGGGACACCACACACCCCTGTTTCAAACCAACATTCAGGTCAAAGAACTCGCTCTGCTCACTCTCCACACGTACTGCCGCCTTTGCACCCTCATACTTGCTCTTCACTGCTTTCAGCAACTTGCCCTCTACTCCGTATATTCTAAGTACTTTCCACAAACCTTCTCTATCCACTCTGTCATAGGCCTTCTCCAAGTCCATAAAGGCAACATACACCTTTTGTTTCTTCTTCAGATACTTCTCCACAACACAATTCAGGGTAAAAATCTGATCTACACATCCTCTTCCCTTCCTAACAATGCTATATCATCTTAATTTACTGTATTCCTTCTCATATTCAATCAGTTCTTCAAACAAAATGGCCTAAACAATGCTATATCATCTTAATTTACTGTATTCCTTCTCATATTCAATCAGTTCTTCAAACAAAATGGCCTAAACAATGCTATATCATCTTAATTTACTGTATTCCTTCTCATATTCAATCAGTTCTTCAAACAAAATGGCCTAAACAATGCTATATCATCTTAATTTACTGTATTCCTTCTCATATTCAATCAGTTCTTCAAACAAAATGGCCTAAACAATGCTATATCATCTTAATTTACTGTATTCCTTCTCATATTCAATCAGTTCTTCAAACAAAATGGCCTAAACAATGCTATCTATCTATCTATTGCCTGACGCCGTGATCCCCGAAGAGGTGGCCACGAACGAACCGCCCCCATGCACCTCTGTCCCCAGTCAGTCGACGCCCCTTCCCCCAACCAGCACCGCCTTCGTTCATGTAGTTCCTCACTCCATCCTTCCACCTCATATTCGGTCTACCTCTCCCTCTCTGTCCCTCCACCTCGCTCTCGTACACCCTCTTAGTCATTCTCTCGCTTTCCATACGTTCCATATGGCCGAACCATCTCAAGTTGTTCCTTTTCACACTTTCCAGCACATCTACCTCCACACCACACCTCCTTCTTACTTCCTCATTAGTCTGTCTATCCCTCCATGTAACTCCGCACGCACTCCTTAAGTAATTCATTTCCACTGCTCTCACTCTTGGTCTGAGTCTCTCAACCAACGTCCATGCTTCGCTTCCGTAAGTCAGTGTCGGGATTACCACACTGTCATGCAAGGACTTCTTCACTTCCATACTGACCACCCTATTTCTTGTTACTGCTTTTAGCGTTCCTACAACCCTCTTTCCCTGTTGTACCCTCTCCCGCACCTCTTCATCCATAGTCCCATCTTTACTCAACACACTGCCCAGATACTTAAAAGATTTGACGATCTCCATAGCCTGACCGTTCAGCTTTACCTCACACTCTGTGACTTCACCCCTTTCGAAGACCATAACCTTGCTCTTCCCCGTATTTACCTTCAAATTCCGTTTTTCGCACACTGTTCCAAACTCATTTACCAGACCCTGCAACTCCCATTCATTATCACTCATCAGAACTGTATCATCCGCAAACAGCAGTATAGGTAGCTTCCACTTAATTCCCTCCCTTTTCAGCGATACACCAACATCCACTGCTCTTGATAGGATTTCTTTCATGACTCCATCCATATATACAGTAAACAACCACGGGGACACCACACACCCCTGTTTCAAACCAACATTCAGGTCAAAGAACTCGCTCTGCTCACTCTCCACACGTACTGCCGCCTTTGCACCCTCATACTTGCTCTTCACTGCTTTCAGCAACTTGCCCTCTACTCCGTATATTCTAAGTACTTTCCACAAACCTTCTCTATCCACTCTGTCATAGGCCTTCTCCAAGTCCATAAGGGCAACATACACCTTTTGTTTCTTCTTCAGATACTTCTCCACAACACAATTCAGGGTAAAAATCTGATCTACACATCCTCTTCCCTTCCTAACAATGCTATATTATCTTAATTTACTGTATTCTTTCTTTCCTTCATATTCAATCAGTTCTTCAAACAAAATGGCCTAAACAATGCTATATCATCTTAATTTACTGTATTCCTTCTCATATTCAATCAGTTCTTCAAACAAAATGGCCTAAACAATGCTATATCATCTTAATTTACTGTATTCCTTCTCATATTCAATCAGTTCTTCAAACAAAATGGCCTAAACAATGCTATATCATCTTAATTTACTGTATTCCTTCTCATATTCAATCAGTTCTTCAAACAAAATGGCCTAAACAATGCTATCTATCTATCTATTGCCTGACGCCGTGATCCCCGAAGAGGTGGCCACGAACGAACCGCCCCCATGCACCTCTGTCCCCAGTCAGTCGACGCCCCTTCCCCCAACCAGCACCGCCTTCGTTCATGTAGTTCCTCACTCCATCCTTCCACCTCATATTCGGTCTACCTCTCCCTCTCTGTCCCTCCACCTCGCTCTCGTACACCCTCTTAGTCATTCTCTCGCTTTCCATACGTTCCATATGGCCGAACCATCTCAAGTTGTTCCTTTTCACACTTTCCAGCACATCTACCTCCACACCACACCTCCTTCTTACTTCCTCATTAGTCTGTCTATCCCTCCATGTAACTCCGCACGCACTCCTTAAGTAATTCATTTCCACTGCTCTCACTCTTGGTCTGAGTCTCTCAACCAACGTCCATGCTTCGCTTCCGTAAGTCAGTGTCGGGATTACCACACTGTCATGCAAGGACTTCTTCACTTCCATACTGACCACCCTATTTCTTGTTACTGCTTTTAGCGTTCCTACAACCCTCTTTCCCTGTTGTACCCTCTCCCGCACCTCTTCATCCATAGTCCCATCTTTACTCAACACACTGCCCAGATACTTAAAAGATTTGACGATCTCCATAGCCTGACCGTTCAGCTTTACCTCACACTCTGTGACTTCACCCCTTTCGAAGACCATAACCTTGCTCTTCCCCGTATTTACCTTCAAATTCCGTTTTTCGCACACTGTTCCAAACTCATTTACCAGACCCTGCAACTCCCATTCATTATCACTCATCAGAACTGTATCATCCGCAAACAGCAGTATAGGTAGCTTCCACTTAATTCCCTCCCTTTTCAGCGATACACCAACATCCACTGCTCTTGATAGGATTTCTTTCATGACTCCATCCATATATACAGTAAACAACCACGGGGACACCACACACCCCTGTTTCAAACCAACATTCAGGTCAAAGAACTCGCTCTGCTCACTCTCCACACGTACTGCCGCCTTTGCACCCTCATACTTGCTCTTCACTGCTTTCAGCAACTTGCCCTCTACTCCGTATATTCTAAGTACTTTCCACAAACCTTCTCTATCCACTCTGTCATAGGCCTTCTCCAAGTCCATAAGGGCAACATACACCTTTTGTTTCTTCTTCAGATACTTCTCCACAACACAATTCAGGGTAAAAATCTGATCTACACATCCTCTTCCCTTCCTAACAATGCTATATTATCTTAATTTACTGTATTCCTTCTCATATTCAATCAGTTCTTCAAACAAAATGGCCTAAACAATGCTATATCATCTTAATTTACTGTATTCCTTCTCATATTCAATCAGTTCTTCAAACAAAATGGCCTAAACAATGCTATATCATCTTAATTTACTGTATTCCTTCTCATATTCAATCAGTTCTTCAAACAAAATGGCCTAAACAATGCTATCTATCTATCTATTGCCTGACGCCGTGATCCCCGAAGAGGTGGCCACGAACGAACCGCCCCCATGCACCTCTGTCCCCAGTCAGTCGACGCCCCTTCCCCAACCAGCACCGCCTTCGTTCATGTAGTTCCTCACTCCATCCTTCCACCTCATATTCGGTCTACCTCTCCCTCTCTGTCCCTCCACCTCGCTCTCGTACACCCTCTTAGTCATTCTCTCGCTTTCCATACGTTCCATATGGCCGAACCATCTCAAGTTGTTCCTTTTCACACTTTCCAGCACATCTACCTCCACACCACACCTCCTTCTTACTTCCTCATTAGTCTGTCTATCCCTCCATGTAACTCCGCACGCACTCCTTAAGTAATTCATTTCCACTGCTCTCACTCTTGGTCTGAGTCTCTCAACCAACGTCCATGCTTCGCTTCCGTAAGTCAGTGTCGGGATTACCACACTGTCATGCAAGGACTTCTTCACTTCCATACTGACCACCCTATTTCTTGTTACTGCTTTTAGCGTTCCTACAACCCTCTTTCCCTGTTGTACCCTCTCCCGCACCTCTTCATCCATAGTCCCATCTTTACTCAACACACTGCCCAGATACTTAAAAGATTTGACGATCTCCATAGCCTGACCGTTCAGCTTTACCTCACACTCTGTGACTTCACCCCTTTCGAAGACCATAACCTTGCTCTTCCCCGTATTTACCTTCAAATTCCGTTTTTCGCACACTGTTCCAAACTCATTTACCAGACCCTGCAACTCCCATTCATTATCACTCAACAGAACTGTATCATCCGCAAACAGCAGTATAGGTAGCTTCCACTTAATTCCCTCCCTTTTCAGCGATACACCAACATCCACTGCTCTTGATAGGATTTCTTTCATGACTCCATCCATATATACAGTAAACAACCACGGGGACACCACACACCCCTGTTTCAAACCAACATTCAGGTCAAAGAACTCGCTCTGCTCACTCTCCACACGTACTGCCGCCTTTGCACCCTCATACTTGCTCTTCACTGCTTTCAGCAACTTGCCCTCTACTCCGTATATTCTAAGTACTTTCCACAAACCTTCTCTATCCACTCTGTCATAGGCCTTCTCCAAGTCCATAAGGGCAACATACACCTTTTGTTTCTTCTTCAGATACTTCTCCACAACACAATTCAGGGTAAAAATCTGATCTACACATCCTCTTCCCTTCCTAACAATGCTATATTATCTTAATTTACTGTATTCCTTCTCATATTCAATCAGTTCTTCAAACAAAATGGCCTAAACAATGCTATATCATCTTAATTTACTGTATTCCTTCTCATATTCAATCAGTTCTTCAAACAAAATGGCCTAAACAATGCTATATCATCTTAATTTACTGTATTCCTTCTCATATTCAATCAGTTCTTCAAACAAAATGGCCTAAACAATGCTATATCATCTTAATTTACTGTATTCCTTCTCATATTCAATCAGTTCTTCAAACAAAATGGCCTAAACAATGCTATATCATCTTAATTTACTGTATTCCTTCTCATATTCAATCAGTTCTTCAAACAAAATGGCCTAAACAATGCTATCTATCTATCTATTGCCTGACGCCGTGATCCCCGAAGAGGTGGCCACGAACGAACCGCCCCCATGCACCTCTGTCCCCAGTCAGTCGACGCCCCTTCCCCCAACCAGCACCGCCTTCGTTCATGTAGTTCCTCACTCCATCCTTCCACCTCATATTCGGTCTACCTCTCCCTCTCTGTCCCTCCACCTCGCTCTCGTACACCCTCTTAGTCATTCTCTCGCTTTCCATACGTTCCATATGGCCGAACCATCTCAAGTTGTTCCTTTTCACACTTTCCAGCACATCTACCTCCACACCACACCTCCTTCTTACTTCCTCATTAGTCTGTCTATCCCTCCATGTAACTCCGCACGCACTCCTTAAGTAATTCATTTCCACTGCTCTCACTCTTGGTCTGAGTCTCTCAACCAACGTCCATGCTTCGCTTCCGTAAGTCAGTGTCGGGATTACCACACTGTCATGCAAGGACTTCTTCACTTCCATACTGACCACCCTATTTCTTGTTACTGCTTTTAGCGTTCCTACAACCCTCTTTCCCTGTTGTACCCTCTCCCGCACCTCTTCATCCATAGTCCCATCTTTACTCAACACACTGCCCAGATACTTAAAAGATTTGACGATCTCCATAGCCTGACCGTTCAGCTTTACCTCACACTCTGTGACTTCACCCCTTTCGAAGACCATAACCTTGCTCTTCCCCGTATTTACCTTCAAATTCCGTTTTTCGCACACTGTTCCAAACTCATTTACCAGACCCTGCAACTCCCATTCATTATCACTCAACAGAACTGTATCATCCGCAAACAGCAGTATAGGTAGCTTCCACTTAATTCCCTCCCTTTTCAGCGATACACCAACATCCACTGCTCTTGATAGGATTTCTTTCATGACTCCATCCATATATACAGTAAACAACCACGGGGACACCACACACCCCTGTTTCAAACCAACATTCAGGTCAAAGAACTCGCTCTGCTCACTCTCCACACGTACTGCCGCCTTTGCACCCTCATACTTGCTCTTCACTGCTTTCAGCAACTTGCCCTCTACTCCGTATATTCTAAGTACTTTCCACAAACCTTCTCTATCCACTCTGTCATAGGCCTTCTCCAAGTCCATAAGGGCAACATACACCTTTTGTTTCTTCTTCAGATACTTCTCCACAACACAATTCAGGGTAAAAATCTGATCTACACATCCTCTTCCCTTCCTAACAATGCTATATCATCTTAATTTACTGTATTCCTTCTCATATTCAATCAGTTCTTCAAACAAAATGGCCTAAACAATGCTATATCATCTTAATTTACTGTATTCCTTCTCATATTCAATCAGTTCTTCAAACAAAATGGCCTAAACAATGCTATATCATCTTAATTTACTGTATTCCTTCTCATATTCAATCAGTTCTTCAAACAAAATGGCCTAAACAATGCTATATCATCTTAATTTACTGTATTCCTTCTCATATTCAATCAGTTCTTCAAACAAAATGGCCTAAACAATGCTATATCATCTTAATTTACTGTATTCCTTCTCATATTCAATCAGTTCTTCAAACAAAATGGCCTAAACAATGCTATCTATCTATCTATTGCCTGACGCCGTGATCCCCGAAGAGGTGGCCACGAACGAACCGCCCCCATGCACCTCTGTCCCCAGTCAGTCGACACCCCTTCCCCCAACCAGCACCGCCTTCGTTCATGTAGTTCCTCACTCCATCCTTCCACCTCATATTCGGTCTACTCTCCCTCTCTGTCCCTCCACCTCGCTCTCGTACACCCTCTTAGTCATTCTCTCGCTTTCCATACGTTCCATATGGCCGAACCATCTCAAGTTGTTCCTTTTCACACTTTCCAGCACATCTACCTCCACACCACACCTCCTTCTTACTTCCTCATTAGTCTGTCTATCCCTCCATGTAACTCCGCACGCACTCCTTAAGTAATTCATTTCCACTGCTCTCACTCTTGGTCTGAGTCTCTCAACCAACGTCCATGCTTCGCTTCCGTAAGTCAGTGTCGGGATTACCACACTGTCATGCAAGGACTTCTTCACTTCCATACTGACCACCCTATTTCTTGTTACTGCTTTTAGCGTTCCTACAACCCTCTTTCCCTGTTGTACCCTCTCCCGCACCTCTTCATCCATAGTCCCATCTTTACTCAACACACTGCCCAGATACTTAAAAGATTTGACGATCTCCATAGCCTGACCGTTCAGCTTTACCTCACACTCTGTGACTTCACCCCTTTCGAAGACCATAACCTTGCTCTTCCCCGTATTTACCTTCAAATTCCGTTTTTCGCACACTGTTCCAAACTCATTTACCAGACCCTGCAACTCCCATTCATTATCACTCATCTGTATCATCCGCAAACAGCAGTATAGGTAGCTTCCACTTAATTCCTTCCCTTTTCAGCGATACACCAACATCCACTGCTCTTGATAGGATTTCTTTCATGACTCCATCCATATATACAGTAAACAACCACGGGGACACCACACACCCCTGTTTCAAACCAACATTCAGGTCAAAGAACTCGCTCTGCTCACTCTCCACACGTACTGCCGCCTTTGCACCCTCATACTTGCTCTTCACTGCTTTCAGCAACTTGCCCTCTACTCCGTATATTCTAAGTACTTTCCACAAACCTTCTCTATCCACTCTGTCATAGGCCTTCTCCAAGTCCATAAGGGCAACATACACCTTTTGTTTCTTCTTCAGATACTTCTCCACAACACAATTCAGGGTAAAAATCTGATCTACACATCCTCTTCCCTTCCTAACAATGCTATATTATCTTAATTTACTGTATTCCTTCTCATATTCAATCAGTTCTTCAAACAAAATGGCCTAAACAATGCTATATCATCTTAATTTACTGTATTCCTTCTCATATTCAATCAGTTCTTCAAACAAAATGGCCTAAACAATGCTATATCATCTTAATTTACTGTATTCCTTCTCATATTCAATCAGTTCTTCAAACAAAATGGCCTAAACAATGCTATATCATCTTAATTTACTGTATTCCTTCTCATATTCAATCAGTTCTTCAAACAAAATGGCCTAAACAATGCTATATCATCTTAATTTACTGTATTCCTTCTCATATTCAATCAGTTCTTCAAACAAAATGGCCTAAACAATGCTATCTATCTATCTATTGCCTGACGCCGTGATCCCCGAAGAGGTGGCCACGAACGAACCGCCCCCATGCACCTCTGTCCCAAGTCAGTCGTCACCCTTCCCCCAACCAGCACCGCCTTCGTTCATGTAGTTTCTCACTCCATCCTTCCACCTCATATTCGGTCTACCTCTCCCTCTCTGTCCCTCCACCTCGCTCTCGTACACCCTCTTAGTCATTCTCTCGCTTTCCATACGTTCCATATGGCCGAACCATCTCAAGTTGTTCCTTTTCACACTTTCCAGCACATCTACCTCCACACCACACCTCCTTCTTACTTCCTCATTAGTCTGTCTATCCCTCCATGTAACTCCGCACGCACTCCTTAAGTAATTCATTTCCACTGCTCTCACTCTTGGTCTGAGTCTCTCAACCAACGTCCATGCTTCGCTTCCGTAAGTCAGTGTCGGGATTACCACACTGTCATGCAAGGACTTCTTCACTTCCATACTGACCACCCTATTTCTTGTTACTGCTTTTAGCGTTCCTACAACCCTCTTTCCCTGTTGTACCCTCTCCCGCACCTCTTCATCCATAGTCCCATCTTTACTCAACACACTGCCCAGATACTTAAAAGATTTGACGATCTCCATAGCCTGACCGTTCAGCTTTACCTCACACTCTGTGACTTCACCCCTTTCGAAGACCATAACCTTGCTCTTCCCCGTATTTACCTTCAAATTCCGTTTTTCGCACACTGTTCCAAACTCATTTACCAGACCCTGCAACTCCCATTCATTATCACTCAACATAACTGTATCATCCGCAAACAGCAGTATAGGTAGCTTCCACTTAATTCCTTCCCTTTTCAGCGATACACCAACATCCACTGCTCTTGATAGGATTTCTTTCATGACTCCATCCATATATACAGTAAACAACCACGGGGACACCACACACCCCTGTTTCAAACCAACATTCAGGTCAAAGAACTCGCTCTGCTCACTCTCCACACGTACTGCCGCCTTTGCACCCTCATACATGCTCTTCACTGCTTTCAGCAACTTGCCCTCTACTCCGTATATTCTAAGTACTTTCCACAAACCTTCTCTATCCACTCTGTCATAGGCCTTCTCCAAGTCCATAAGGGCAACATACACCTTTTGTTTCTTCTTCAGATACTTCTCCACAACACAATTCAGGGTAAAAATCTGATCTACACATCCTCTTCCCTTCCTAACAATGCTATATCATCTTAATTTACTGTATTCCTTCTCATATTCAATCAGTTCTTCAAACAAAATGGCCTAAACAATGCTATATCATCTTAATTTACTGTATCCCTTCTCATATTCAATCAGTTCTTCAAACAAAATGGCCTAAACAATGCTATATCATCTTAATTTACTGTATTCCTTCTCATATTCAATCAGTTCTTCAAACAAAATGGCCTAAACAATGCTATATCATCTTAATTTACTGTATTCCTTCTCATATTCAATCAGTTCTTCAAACAAAATGGCCTAAACAATGCTATATCATCTTAATTTACTGTATTCCTTCTCATATTCAATCAGTTCTTCAAACAAAATGGCCTAAACAATGCTATATCATCTTAATTTACTGTATTCCTTCTCATATTCAATCAGTTCTTCAAACAAAATGGCCTAAACAATGCTATCTATCTATCTATTGCCTGACGCCGTGATCCCCGAAGAGGTGGCCACGAACGAACCGCCCCCATGCACCTCTGTCCCAGTCAGTCGACGCCCTTTCCCCCAACCAGCACCGCCTTCGTTCATGTAGTTCTTCACTCCATCCTTCCACCTCATATTCGGTCTACCTCTCCCTCTCTGTCCCTCCACCTCGCTCTCGTACACCCTCTTAGTCATTCTCTCGCTTTCCATACGTTCCATATGGCCGAACCATCTCAAGTTGTTCCTTTTCACACTTTCCAGCACATCTACCTCCACACCACACCTCCTTCTTACTTCCTCATTAGTCTGTCTATCCCTCCATGTAACTCCGCACGCACTCCTTAAGTAATTCATTTCCACTGCTCTCACTCTTGGTCTGAGTCTCTCAACCAACGTCCATGCTTCGCTTCCGTAAGTCAGTGTCGGGATTACCACACTGTCATGCAAGGACTTCTTCACTTCCATACTGACCACCCTATTTCTTGTTACTGCTTTTAGCGTTCCTACAACCCTCTTTCCCTGTTGTACCCTCTCCCGCACCTCTTCATCCATAGCCCCATCTTTACTCAACACACTGCCCAGATACTTAAAAGATTTGACGATCTCCATAGCCTGACCGTTCAGCTTTACCTCACACTCTGTGACTTCACCCTTTCGAAGACCATAACCTTGCTCTTCCCCGTATTTACCTTCAAATTCCGTTTTTCGCACACTGTTCCAAACTCATTTACCAGACCCTGCAACTCCCATTCATTATCACTCAACATAACTGTATCATCCGCAAACAGCAGTATAGGTAGCTTCCACTTAATTCCCTCCCTTTTCAGCGATACACCAACATCCACTGCTCTTGATAGGATTTCTTTCATGACTCCATCCATATATACAGTAAACAACCACGGGGACACCACACACCCCTGTTTCAAACCAACATTCAGGTCAAAGAACTCGCTCTGCTCACTCTCCACACGTACTGCCGCCTTTGCACCCTCATACTTGCTCTTCACTGCTTTCAGCAACTTGCCCTCTACTCCGTATATTCTAAGTACTTTCCACAAACCTTCTCTATCCACTCTGTCATAGGCCTTCTCCAAGTCCATAAGGGCAACATACACCTTTTGTTTCTTCTTCAGATACTTCTCCACAACACAATTCAGGGTAAAAATCTGATCTACACATCCTCTTCCCTTCCTAACAATGCTATATTATCTTAATTTACTGTATTCCTTCTCATATTCAATCAGTTCTTCAAACAAAATGGCCTAAACAATGCTATATCATCTTAATTTACTGTATTCCTCATATTCAATCAGTTCTTCAAACAAAATGGCCTAAACAATGCTATATCATCTTAATTTACTGTATTCCTTCTCATATTCAATCAGTTCTTCAAACAAAATGGCCTAAACAATGCTATATCATCTTAATTTACTGTATTCCTTCTCATATTCAATCAGTTCTTCAAACAAAATGGCCTAAACAATGCTATATCATCTTAATTAGTATTCCTTCTCATATTCAATCAGTTCTTCAAACAAAATGGCCTAAACAATGCTACCTATCTATCTATTGCCTGACGCCGTGATCCCCGAAGAGGTGGCCACGAACGAACCGCCCCCATGCACCTCTGTCCGCAGTCAGTCGACGCTTCTTCCCCCAACCAGCACCGCCTTCGTTCATGTAGTTCTTCACTCCATCCTTCCACCTCATATTCGGTCTACCTCTCCCTCTCTGTCCCTCCACCTCGCTCTCGTACACCCTCTTAGTCATTCTCTCGCTTTCCATACGTTCCATATGGCCGAACCATCTCAAGTTGTTCCTTTTCACACTTTCCAGCACATCTACCTCCACACCACACCTCCTTCTTACTTCCTCATTAGTCTGTCTATCCCTCCATGTAACTCCGCACGCACTCCTTAAGTAATTCATTTCCACTGCTCTCACTCTTGGTCTGAGTCTCTCAACCAACGTCCATGCTTCGCTTCCGTAAGTCAGTGTCGGGATTACCACACTGTCATGCAAGGACTTCTTCACTTCCATACTGACCACCCTATTTCTTGTAACTGCTTTTAGCGTTCCCTCTTTCCCTGTTGTACTCTCTCCCGCACCTCTTCATCTATAGTCCCATCTTTACTCAACACACTGCCCAGATACTTAAAAGATTTGACGATCTCCATAGCCTGACCGTTCAGGTTTACCTCACACTCTGTGACTTCACCCCTTTCGAAGACCATAACCTTGCTCTTCCCCGTATTTACCTTCAAATTCCGTTTTTCGCACACTGTTGCAAACTCATTTACCAGACCCTGCAACTCCCATTCATTATCACTCAACAGAACTGTATCATCCGCAAACAGCAGTATAGGTAGCTTCCACTTAATTCCTTCCCTTTTCAGCGATACACCAACATCCACTGCTCTTGATAGGATTTCTTTCATGACTCCATCCATATATACAGTAAACAACCACGGGGACACCACACACCCCTGTTTCAAACCAACATTCAGGTCAAAGAACTCGCTCTGCTCACTCTCCACACGTACTGCCGCCTTTGCACCCTCATACTTGCTCTTCACTGCTTTCAGCAACTTGCCCTCTACTCCGTATATTCTAAGTACTTTCCACAAACCTTCTCTATCCACTCTGTCATAGGCCTTCTCCAAGTCCATAAGGGCAACATACACCTTTTGTTTCTTCTTCAGATACTTCTCCACAACACAATTCAGGGTAAAAATCTGATCTACACATCCTCTTCCCTTCCTAACAATGCTATATTATCTTAATTTACTGTATTCCTTCTCATATTCAATCAGTTCTTCAAACAAAATGGCCTAAACATTGCTTTATCATCTTAATTTACTGTATTCCTTCTCATATTCAATCAGTTCTTCAAACAAAATGGCCTAAACAATGCTATATCATCTTAATTTACTGTATTCCTTCTCATATTCAATCAGTTCTTCAAACAAAATGGCCTAAACAATGCTATATCATCTTAATTTACTGTATTCCTTCTCATATTCAATCAGTTCTTCAAACAAAATGGCCTAAACAATGCTATATCATCTTAATTTACTGTATTCCTTCTCATATTCAATCAGTTCTTCAAACAAAATGGCCTAAACAATGCTATATCATCTTAATTTACTGTATTCCTTCTCATATTCAATCAGTTCTTCAAACAAAATGGCCTAAACAATGCTACCTATCTATCTATTGCCTGACGCCGTGATCCCCGAAGAGGTGGCCACGAACGAACCGCCCCCATGCACCTCTGTCCGCAGTCAGTCGACACCCCTTCCCCCAACCAGCACCGCCTTCGTTCATGTAGTTCTTCACTCCATCCTTCCACCTCATATTCGGTCTACCTCTCCCTCTCTGTCCCTCCACCTCGCTCTCGTACACCCTCTTAGTCATTCTCTCGCTTTCCATACGTTCCATATGGCCGAACCATCTCAAGTTGTTCCTTTTCACACTTTCCAGCACATCTACCTCCACACCACACCTCCTTCTTACTTCCTCATTAGTCTGTCTATCCCTCCATGTAACTCCGCACGCACTCCTTAAGTAATTCATTTCCACTGCTCTCACTCTTGGTCTGAGTCTCTCAACCAACGTCCATGCTTCGCTTCCGTAAGTCAGTGTCGGGATTACCACACTGTCATGCAAGGACTTCTTCACTTCCATACTGACCACCCTATTTCTTGTTACTGCTTTTAGCGTTCCTACAACCCTCTTTCCCTGTTGTACCCTCTCCCGCACCTCTTCATCCATAGTCCCATCTTTACTCAACACACTGCCCAGATACTTAAAAGATTTGACGATCTCCATAGCCTGACCGTTCAGCTTTACCTCACACTCTGTGACTTCACCCCTTTCGAAGACCATAACCTTGCTCTTCCCCGTATTTACCTTCAAATTCCGTTTTTCGCACACTGTTCCAAACTCATTTACCAGACCCTGCAACTCCCATTCATTATCACTCAACAGAACTGTATCATCCGCAAACAGCAGTATAGGTAGCTTCCACTTAATTCCCTCCCTTTTCAGCGATACACCAACATCCACTGCTCTTGATAGGATTTCTTTCATGACTCCATCCATATATACAGTAAACAACCACGGGGACACCACACACCCCTGTTTCAAACCAACATTCAGGTCAAAGAACTCGCTCTGCTCACTCTCCACACGTACTGCCGCCTTTGCACCCTCATACTTGCTCTTCACTGCTTTCAGCAACTTGCCCTCTACTCCGTATATTCTAAGTACTTTCCACAAACCTTCTCTATCCACTCTGTCATAGGCCTTCTCCAAGTCCATAAGGGCAACAACCTTTTGTTTTCTTCTTCAGATACTTCTCCACAACACAATTCAGGGTAAAAATCTGATCTGATCTACACATCCTATTCCCTTCCTAACAATGCTATATTATCTTAATTTACTGTATTCCTTCTCATATTCAATCAGTTCTTCAAACAAAATGGCCTAAACAATGCTATATCATCTTAATTTACTGTATTCCTTCTCATATTCAATCAGTTCTTCAAACAAAATGGCCTAAACAATGCTATATCATCTTAATTTACTGTATTCCTTCTCATATTCAATCAGTTCTTCAAACAAAATGGCCTAAACAATGCTATATCATCTTAATTTACTGTATTCCTTCTCATATTCAATCAGTTCTTCAAACAAAATGGCCTAAACAATGCTATATCATCTTAATTTACTGTATTCCTTCTCATATTCAATCAGTTCTTCAAACAAAATGGCCTAAACAATGCTACCTATCTATCTATTGCCTGACGCCGTGATCCCCGAAGAGGTGGCCACGAACGAACCGCCCCCATGCACCTCTGTCCGCAGTCAGTCGACACCCCTTCCCCCAACCAGCACCGCCTTCGTTCATGTAGTTCTTCACTCCATCCTTCCACCTCATATTCGGTCTACCTCTCCCTCTCTGTCCCTCCACCTCGCTCTCGTACACCCTCTTAGTCATTCTCTCGCTTTCCATACGTTCCATATGGCCGAACCATCTCAAGTTGTTCCTTTTCACACTTTCCAGCACATCTACCTCCACACCACACCTCCTTCTTACTTCCTCATTAGTCTGTCTATCCCTCCATGTAACTCCGCACGCACTCCTTAAGTAATTCATTTCCACTGCTCTCACTCTTGGTCTGAGTCTCTCAACCAACGTCCATGCTTCGCTTCCGTAAGTCAGTGTCGGGATTACCACACTGTCATGCAAGGACTTCTTCACTTCCATACTGACCACCCTATTTCTTGTTACTGCTTTTAGCGTTCCTACAACCCTCTTTCCCTGTTGTACCCTCTCCCGCACCTCTTCATCCATAGTCCCATCTTTACTCAACACACTGCCCAGATACTTAAAAGATTTGACGATCTCCATAGCCTGACCGTTCAGCTTTACCTCACACTCTGTGACTTCACCCCTTTCGAAGACCATAACCTTGCTCTTCCCCGTATTTACCTTCAAATTCCGTTTTTCGCACACTGTTCCAAACTCATTTACCAGACCCTGCAACTCCCATTCATTATCACTCAACAGAACTGTATCATCCGCAAACAGCAGTATAGGTAGCTTCACTTAATCCTTCCCTTTTCAGCGATACACCAACATCCACTGCTCTTGATAGGATTTCTTTCATGACTCCATCCATATATACAGTAAACAACCACGGGGACACCACACACCCCTGTTTCAAACCAACATTCAGGTCAAAGAACTCGCTCTGCTCACTCTCCACACGTACTGCCGCCTTTGCACCCTCATACTTGCTCTTTCACTGCTTTCAGCAACTTGCCCTCTACTCCGTATATTCTAAGTACTTTCCACAAACCTTCTCTATCCACTCTGTCATAGGCCTTCTCCAAGTCCATAAGGGCAACATACACCTTTTGTTTCTTCTTCAGATACTTCTCCACAACACAATTCAGGGTAAAAATCTGATCTACACATCCTCTTCCCTTCCTAACAATGCTATATTATCTTAATTTACTGTATTCCTTCTCATATTCAATCAGTTCTTCAAACAAAATGGCCTAAACAATGCTATATCATCTTAATTTACTGTATTCCTTCTCATATTCAATCAGTTCTTCAAACAAAATGGCCTAAACAATGCTATATCATCTTAATTTACTGTATTCCTTCTCATATTCAATCAGTTCTTCAAACAAAATGGCCTAAACAATGCTATATCATCTTAATTTACTGTATTCCTTCTCATATTCAATCAGTTCTTCAAACAAAATGGCCTAAACAATGCTATATCATCTTAATTTACTGTATTCCTTCTCATATTCAATCAGTTCTTCAAACAAAATGGCCTAAACAATGCTACCTATCTATCTATTGCCTGACGCCGTGATCCCCGAAGAGGTGGCCACGAACGAACCGCCCCCATGCACCTCTGTCCGCAGTCAGTCGACACCCCTTCCCCCAACCAGCACCGCCTTCGTTCATGTAGTTCTTCACTCCATCCTTCCACCTCATATTCGGTCTACCTCTCCCTCTCTGTCCCTCCACCTCGCTCTCGTACACCCTCTTAGTCATTCTCTCGCTTTCCATACGTTCCATATGGCCGAACCATCTCAAGTTGTTCCTTTTCACACTTTCCAGCACATCTACCTCCACACCACACCTCCTTCTTACTTCCTCATTAGTCTGTCTATCCCTCCATGTAACTCCGCACGCACTCCTTAAGTAATTCATTTCCACTGCTCTCACTCTTGGTCTGAGTCTCTCAACCAACGTCCATGCTTCGCTTCCGTAAGTCAGTGTCGGGATTACCACACTGTCATGCAAGGACTTCTTCACTTCCATACTGACCACCCTATTTCTTGTTACTGCTTTTAGCGTTCCTACAACCCTCTTTCCCTGTTGTACCCTCTCCCGCACCTCTTCATCCATAGTCCCATCTTTACTCAACACACTGCCCAGATACTTAAAAGATTTGACGATCTCCATAGCCTGACCGTTCAGCTTTACCTCACACTC
Source organism: Paralithodes platypus (assembly GCA_032716605.1). Lineage (NCBI taxonomy): Eukaryota > Metazoa > Arthropoda > Malacostraca > Decapoda > Lithodidae > Paralithodes > Paralithodes platypus. The sequence continues at coordinate 1,350,227 of CM064567.1, forward strand.
TGTGACTTCACCCCTTTCGAAGACCATAACCTTGCTCTTCCCCGTATTTACCTTCAAATTCCGTTTTTCGCACACTGTTGCAAACTCATTTACCAGACCCTGCAACTCCCATTCATTATCACTCAACAGAACTGTATCATCCGCAAACAGCAGTATAGGTAGCTTCCACTTAATTCCTTCCCTTTTCAGCGATACACCAACATCCACTGCTCTTGATAGGATTTCTTTCATGACTCCATCCATATATACAGTAAACAACCACGGGGACACCACACACCCCTGTTTCAAACCAACATTCAGGTCAAAGAACTCGCTCTGCTCACTCTCCACACGTACTGCCGCCTTTGCACCCTCATACTTGCTCTTCACTGCTTTCAGCAACTTGCCCTCTACTCCGTATATTCTAAGTACTTTCCACAAACCTTCTCTATCCACTCTGTCATAGGCCTTCTCCAAGTCCATAAGGGCAACATACACCTTTTGTTTCTTCTTTAGATACTTCTCCACAACACAATTCAGGGTAAAAATCTGATCTACACATCCTCTTCCCTTCCCAACAATGCTATATCTTAATTTACTGTATTCCTTCTCATATTCAATCAGTTCTTCAAACAAAATGGCCTAAACAATGCTATATCATCTTAATTTACTGTATTCCTTCTCATATTCAATCAGTTCTTCAAACAAAATGGCCTAAACAATGCTATATCATCTTAATTTACTGTATTCCTTCTCATATTCAATCAGTTCTTCAAACAAAATGGCCTAAACAATGCTATATCATCTTAATTTACTGTATTCCTTCTCATATTCAATCAGTTCTTCAAACAAAATGGCCTAAACAATGCTACCTATCTATCTATTGCCTGACGCCGTGATCCCCGAAGAGGTGGCCACGAACGAACCGCCCCCATGCACCTCTGTCCCCAGTCAGTCGACACCCCTTCCCCCAACCAGCACCGCCTTCGTTCATGTAGTTCCTCACTCCATCCTTCCACCTCATATTCGGTCTACCTCTCCCTCTCTGTCCCTCCACCTCGCTCTCGTACACCCTCTTAGTCATTCTCTCGCTTTCCATACGTTCCATATGGCCGAACCATCTCAAGTTGTTCCTTTTCACACTTTCCAGCACATCTACCTCCACACCACACCTCCTTCTTACTTCCTCATTAGTCTGTCTATCCCTCCATGTAACTCCGCACGCACTCCTTAAGTAATTCATTTCCACTGCTCTCACTCTTGGTCTGAGTCTCTCAACCAACGTCCATGCTTCGCTTCCGTAAGTCAGTGTCGGGATTACCACACTGTCATGCAAGGACTTCTTCACTTCCATACTGACCACCCTATTTCTTGTTACTGCTTTTAGCGTTCCTACACCCTCTTTCCCTGTTGTACCCTCTCCCGCACCTCTTCATCCATAGTCCCATCTTTACTCAACACACTGCCCAGATACTTAAAAGATTTGACGATCTCCATAGCCTGACCGTTCAGCTTTACCTCACACTCTGTGACTTCACCCCTTTCGAAGACCATAACCTTGCTCTTCCCCGTATTTACCTTCAAATTCCGTTTTTCGCACACTGTTCCAAACTCATTTACCAGACCCTGCAACTCCCATTCATTATCACTCAACAGAACTGTATCATCCGCAAACAGCAGTATAGGTAGCTTCCACTTAATTCCCTCCCTTTTCAGCGATACACCAACATCCACTGCTCTTGATAGGATTTCTTTCATGACTCCATCCATATATACAGTAAACAACCACGGGGACACCACACACCCCTGTTTCAAACCAACATTCAGGTCAAAGAACTCGCTCTGCTCACTCTCCACACGTACTGCCGCCTTTGCACCCTCATACTTGCTCTTCACTGCTTTCAGCAACTTGCCCTCTACTCCGTATATTCTAAGTACTTTCCACAAACCTTCTCTATCCACTCTGTCATAGGCCTTCTCCAAGTCCATAAGGGCAACATACACCTTTTGTTTCTTCTTCAGATACTTCTCCACAACACAATTCAGGGTAAAAATCTGATCTACACATCCTCTTCCCTTCCTAACAATGCTATATCATCTTAATTTACTGTATTCCTTCTCATATTCAATCAGTTCTTCAAACAAAATGGCCTAAACAATGCTATATCATCTTAATTTACTGTATTCCTTCTCATATTCAATCAGTTCTTCAAACAAAATGGCCTAAACAATGCTATATCATCTTAATTTACTGTATTCCTTCTCATATTCAATCAGTTCTTCAAACAAAATGGCCTAAACAATGCTATATCATCTTAATTTACTGTATTCCTTCTCATATTCAATCAGTTCTTCAAACAAAATGGCCTAAACAATGCTATATCATCTTAATTTACTGTATTCCTTCTCATATTCAATCAGTTCTTCAAACAAAATGGCCTAAACAATGCTATCTATCTATTGCCTGACGCCGTGATCCCCGAAGAGGTGGCCACGAACGAACCGCCCCCATGCACCTCTGTCCCCAGTCAGTCGACGCCCCTTCCCCCAACCAGCACCGCCTTCGTTCATGTAGTTCCTCACTCCATCCTTCCACCTCATATTCGGTCAAACTCTCCCTCTCTGTCCCTCCACCTCGCTCTCGTACACCCTCTTAGTCATTCTCTCGCTTTCCATACGTTCCATATGGCCGAACCATCTCAAGTTGTTCCTTTTCACACTTTCCAGCACATCTACCTCCACACCACACCTCCTTCTTACTTCCTCATTAGTCTGTCTATCCCTCCATGTAACTCCGCACGCACTCCTTAAGTAATTCATTTCCACTGCTCTCACTCTTGGTCTGAGTCTCTCAACCAACGTCCATGCTTCGCTTCCGTAAGTCAGTGTCGGGATTACCACACTGTCATGCAAGGACTTCTTCACTTCCATACTGACCACCCTATTTCTTGTTACTGCTTTTAGCGTTCCTACAACCCTCTTTCCCTGTTGTACCCTCTCCCGCACCTCTTCATCCATAGTCCCATCTTTACTCAACACACTGCCCAGATACTTAAAAGATTTGACGATCTCCATAGCCTGACCGTTCAGCTTTACCTCACACTCTGTGACTTCACCCCTTTCGAAGACCATAACCTTGCTCTTCCCCGTATTTACCTTCAAATTCCGTTTTTCGCACACTGTTCCAAACTCATTTACCAGACCCTGCAACTCCCATTCATTATCACTCAACAGAACTGTATCATCCGCAAACAGCAGTATAGGTAGCTTCCACTTAATTCCTTCCCTTTTCAGCGATACACCAACATCCACTGCTCTTGATAGGATTTCTTTCATGACTCCATCCATATATACAGTAAACAACCACGGCGACACCACACACCCCTGTTTCAAACCAACATTCAGGTCAAAGAACTCGCTCTGCTCACTCTCCACACGTACTGCCGCCTTTGCACCCTCATACTTGCTCTTCACTGCTTTCAGCAACTTGCCCTCTACTCCGTATATTCTAAGTACTTTCCACAAACCTTCTCTATCCACTCTGTCATAGGCCTTCTCCAAGTCCATAAGGGCAACATACACCTTTTGTTTCTTCTTCAGATACTTCTCCACAACACAATTCAGGGTAAAAATCTGATCTACACATCCTCTTCCCTTCCTAACAATGCTATATTATCATTATTTCCTGTATTCCTTCTCATATTCAATCAGTTCTTCAAACAAAATGGCCTAAACAATGCTATATCATCTTAATTTACTGTATTCCTTCTCATATTCAATCAGTTCTTCAAACAAAATGGCCTAAACAATGCTATATCATCTTAATTTACTGTATTCCTTCTCATATTCAATCAGTTCTTCAAACAAAATGGCCTAAACAATGCTATATCATCTTAATTTACTGTATTCCTTCTCATATTCAATCAGTTCTTCAAACAAAATGGCCTAAACAATGCTATCTATCTATCTATTGCCTGACGCCGTGATCCCCGAAGAGGTGGCCACGAAACGAACCGCCCCATGCACCTCTGTCACCAGTCAGTCGACGCCC
>CM064567.1:1354356-1447528 GCA_032716605.1 Paralithodes platypus
AACATCTGACAGACAATACAGACATTACTACTTTATTCCAACATCTGACAGACATTACGACCTTATTCAACATCTGACAGACATTACATATACCAACATCTGACAGACATGACTAACTTACTCCAACATCTGACAGACAATAGTGCCTTATTCCCAAATTCTGACGGACATTACTATGTTATTCCAACATCTGACAGACATTACGACCTTATTCAACATCTGACAGACATTACTATCCATATTCCAACACCTGGCAGACATTACTAGTAGCCTTATTCCAACATCTTCCAACATCTGGCAGACATTCCAACAGACATATTACTGCCAACATCTGACAGACATTACTACCTTATTCCAACATCTGGCAGACATTACTACTTTATTCCAACATCTGACAGACATTACTACTTTATTCCAACATCTGACAGACATTACTACCATATTCCAACATCTGGCAGATATTCCTTCCTTATTCCAACATCTGGCAGACATTATGACCTTATTCAACATCTGACAGACATTACTATCCATATTCCAACATCTGACAGACATTACTACCATATTCCAACATCTGACAGACACCTTATTCCAACATCTGACAGACATGACTACCTTATTCCAACATCTGACAGACATGACTGCCTTATTCCCAAATCTGACAGACATTACTACCAACATCTGGCAGACATTACGACCTTATTCAACATCTGACAGACATTACTATCCATATTCCACAATCTGGCAGACATTATACGGCAGACATTCCTTCCTTATTCCAACATCTGGCAGACATTACTACTTATTCCAACATCTGACAGACAGACTACTTTTAATTACAACATCTGGCAGACATTACTACTGACATACTACAATATTCCAACATCTGACAGACATTACTACAATTCCAACATCTGACAGACATTACTATATTCCCACATCTGGCAGACATTACTACGTTATTCCAACATCTGACAGACATTACATATACCAACATCTGACAGACATGACGACCTTACTCCAACATCTGACAGACAATAGTGCCTTATTCCCAAATCTGACAGACATTACTAAGTTATTCCAACATCTGACAGACATTACGACCTTATTCAACATCTGACAGACATTACTATCCATATTCCAACACCTGGCAGACATTACTGCCTTATCCCAACATCTGGCAGACATTACTACGTTATTCCAACATTTGACAGACATTATTGCCAACATCTGACAGACATTACTACCTTATTCCAACATCTGGCAGACCATACTATAATTCCAACATCTGACAGACATTACTACCATATACCAACATCTGACAGACATTACTGCCTTATTCCCAAATCTGACAGGCATTAACATCTGGCAGACATTACTATTAATATTTCTACATCTGACTGACATTACTACCATATTCCAACATCTGACAAACATTACTACCTTTTTCAACATCTGACAGACACTACGACCTTATTCAACATCTGACAGACATTACTACCATATTCCAACATCTGGCAGATATTCCTTCCTTATTCCAACATCTGGCAGACATTACGACCTTATTCAACATCTGACAGACATTAGTATCCATATTCCAACATCTGACAGACATTACTACCATATTCTAAGATCTGACAGCCACCTTATTCCAACATCTGGCAGACATTACTACGTTATTCCAACATCTGAAAGACATTACAACCATATTCCAACATCTGACAGACATTACTACCATATTCCTACATCTGACTGACATTACTACCTATTCCAACATCTGACAGACATTACATACACCAACATCTGACAGACATGACTACCTTACTCCAACATCTGACAGACAATAGTGCCTTATTCCCAAATCTGACAGACATTACTATGTTATTCCAACATCTGACAGACATTACGACCTTATTCAACATCTGACAGACATTACTATCCATATTCCAACACCTGGCAGACATTACTGCCTTATTCCAACATCTGGCAGACATTACTACTTTATTCCAACATCTGACAGACATTACTACTTTATTCCAACATCTGACAGACATTACTACCATATTCCAACATCTGACAGACATTACTACGTTATTCCAACATCTGGCAGACATTACTACGTTATTCCAACATCTGACAGACATTACTGCCTTATTCCAACATCTGGCAGACATTACTACGTTATTCCAACATCTGACAGACATTACTACCGTATACCAACATCTGACAGACATGACTACCTTATTCCAACATCTGACAGACATTACTGCCTTATTCCCAAATCTGACAGACATTACTACCAACATCTGGCAGACATTACGACCTTATTCAACATCTGACAGACATTACTATCCATATTCCAACATCTGACAGACATTCCTTCCTTATTCCAACATCTGGCAGACATTACTACTTTATTCCAACATCTGACAGACATTACTACTTTATTCCAACATCTGACAGACATTACTACCATATACCAACATCTGACAGACATTACTAACTTATTCCAACATCTGGCAGACATTACTACCATATTCCAACATCTGGCAGACATTACTACTTTATTCCAACATCTGACAGACATTACTACGTTATTCCAACATCTGACAGACATTACATATACCAACATCTGACAGACATGACTACCTTACTCCAACATCTGACAGACAATAGTGCCTCATTCCCAAATCTGACTGACATTACTATGTTATTCCAACATCTGACAGACATTACTATGTTATTCCAACATCTGGCAGACATTACTACCGTAATATTCCAACATCTGACAGACATTACTATATTCCAACATCTGGCAGACATTACTACGTTATTCCAACATCTGACAGACATTACTTATACCAACATCTGACATACATGACTACCTTACTCCAACATCTGACAGACAATAGTGCCTTATTTCCAAATCTGACAGACATTACTATGTTATTCCAACATCTGACAGACATTACGACCTTATTCAACATCTGACAGACATTACTATCCATATTCCAACACCTGGCAGACATTACTGCCTTATTCCAACATCTGGCAGACATTACTACGTTATTCCAACATCTGACAGACATTACTGCCAACATCTGACAGACATTACTACCTTATTCCAACATCTGGCAGACATTACTACGTTATTCCAACATCTGACAGACATTACTACCATATACCAACATCTGACAGACATTACTGCCTTATTCCCAAATCTGACAGGCATTAACATCTGACAGACATTACTACTTTATTCCTACATCTGACTGACATTACTACCATATTCCAACATCTGACAGACATTACTATATTCCAACATCTGGCAGACATTACTACCATATTCCAACATCTGACAAACATTACTACCTTTTTCAACATCTGACAGACACTACGACCTTATTCAACATCTGACAGACATTACTATCCATATTCCAACACCTGGCAGACATTCCTTCCTTATTCCAACATCTGGCAGACATTACTACTTTATTCCAACATCTGACAGACATTACTACTTTATTCCAATATCTGACAGACATTACTACCATATACCAACATCTGACAGACATTACTACCATATGCCAACATCTGACAGACATCACTACTATATTCCAACATCTGACAGACATTACTACCTTATTCCAACATCTGACAGACATTACACCTTACTCCAACATCTGGCAGACATTACTACCATATTCAACATCTGACAGACATTACAACCTTATTCAACATCTGACAGACATTACTATCCATATTCCAACACCTGGCAGACATTCCTTCCTTATTCCAACATCTGGCAGACATTACTACTTTATTCCAACATCTGACAGACATTACTACCATATTCCAACATCTGACAGACATTACTGCCTTATTCCAACATCTGGCAGACATTACTACGTTATTCCAACATCTGGCAGACATTACTATCATATTCCAACATCTGACAGACATTACTACTATATTCCCAAATCTGACAGACATTACTATCCATATTCCAACATCTGACAGACATTACTACCATATTCCAACATCTGACAGACACCTTATTCCAACATCTGGCAGACATTACTACGTTATTCCAACATCTGACAGACATTACTACCATATTCCTACATCTGACTGACATTACTACCATATTCCAACATCTGACAGACATTACTACCATATTCCAACATCTGGCAGACATTACTACGTTATTCCAACATCTGACAGACATTACATATACCAACATCTGACAGACATGACTACCTTACTCCAACATCTGACAGACAATAGTGCCTTATTCCCAAATCTGACAGACATTACTATGTTATTCCAACATCTGACAGACATTACGTCCTTATTCAACATCTGACAGACATTACTATCCATATTCCAACACCTGGCAGACATTACTGCCTTATTCCAACATCTGGCAGACATTACTACGTTATTCCAACATCTGACAGACATTACTGCCAACATCTGACAGACATTACTACTTTATTCCAACATCTGACAGACATTACTACTTTATTCCTACATCTGACAGACATTACTACCTTATTCCAACATCTGGCAGACATTACTACCATATTCCAACATCTGACAGACATTAGTACCATATTCCAACATCTGGCAGATATTCCTTCCTTATTCCAACATCTGGCAGACATTACTACCATATTCCAACATCTGACAGACATTACTACCATATTCCAACATCTGACAGACATTACTACCTTATTCAACATCTGACAGACATTACGACCTTATTCAACATCTGACAGACATTACTATCCATATTCCAACATCTGACAGACATTACTACCATATTCCAACATCTGACAGACATTACTACCATATTCCAACATCTGACAGACACCTTATTCCAACATCTGGCAGACATTACTACATTATTCCAACATCTGGCAGACATTACTACCATATTCCAACATCTGACAGACATTACTACCATATTCCAACATCTGGCAGATATTCCTTCCTCATTCCAACATCTGACAGACACCTTATTCCAACATCTGGCAGACATTACTACGTTATTCCAACATCTGACAGACATTACTATCCATATTCCAACACCTGGCAGACATTCCTTCCTTATTCCAACATCTGGCAGACATTACTACCATATTCCAACATCTGACAGACATTACTACTTTATTCCAACATCTGACAGACATTACTACTTTGTTCCAAATCTGACAGACATTACTACCATACCAACATCTGACAGACATTACTACCTTATTCCAACATCTGGCAGACATTACTACCATATTCCAACATCTGACAGACATTACTACGTTATTCCAACATCTGACAGACATTACTACCATATACCAACATCTGACAGACATTACTACCTTATTCCAACATCTGACAGACATTACTACCTTATTCCAACATCTGGCAGACATTACTACGTTATTCCAACATCTGACAGACATTACTACTTTATTCCAACCTCTGGCAGACATTACTACCGTAATATTTCAACATCTGACAGACATTACTACTATATTCCAACATCTGACAGACATTACTATATTCCAACATCTGGCAGACATTACTACGTTATTCCAACATCTGACAGACATTACATATACCAACATCTGACAGACAATAGTGCCTTATTCCCAAATCTGACAGACATTACTATGTTATTCCAACATCTGACAGACATTACGACCTTATTCAACATCTGACAGACATTACTATCCATATTCCAACACCTGGCAGACATTACTGCCTTATTCCAACATCTGGCAGACATTACTACGTTATTCCAACAGCTGACAGACATTACTACCAACATCTGACAGACATGACTACCTTATTCCAACATCTGACAGACATTACTGCCTTATTCCCAAATCTGACAGACATTACTACCAACATCTGGCAGTCATTCCGATTGTATCCAACATCTGACAGACATCACTATGCATATTCCAACACCTGGCAGACATTCCTTCCTTATTCCAACATCTGACAGACATTACTACGTTATTCCAACATCTGGCAGACATTACTACGTTATTCCAACATCTGACAGACATTACATATACCAACATCTGACAGACATTACTGCCTTATTCCCAAATCTGACAGACATTACTATGTTATTCCAACATCTGACTGACATTACTACCATATTCCAACATCTGACAGACATTACTACCATATTCCTACATCTGACTGACATTACTACCATATTCCAACATCTGACAGACATTACTATATTCCAACATCTGGCAGACATTACTACGCTATTCCAACATCTGACAGACATTACATATACCAACATCTGACAGACATGACTACCTTACTCCAACATCTGACAGACAATAGTGCCTTATTCCCAAATCTGACAGACATTACTATGTTATTCCAACATCTGACAGACATTACGACCTTATTCCATCTGACAGACATTACTATCCATATTCCAACACCTGGCAGACATTACTGCCTTATTCCAACATCTCAGACATTACTACCTTATTCCAACATCTGGCAGACATTACTACGTTATTCCAACATCTGACAGACATTACATATACCAACATCTGACAGACATGACTACCTTACTCCAACATCTGACAGACAATAGTGCCTCATTCCCAAATCTGACAGACATTACTATGTTATTCCAACATCTGACAGACATTACTATGTTATTCCAACATCTGGCAGACATTACTACCGTAATATTCCAACATCTGACAGACATTACTACCATATTCCAACATCTGACAAACATTACTATATTCCAACATCTGGCAGACATTACTACGTTATTCCAACATCTGACAGACATTACATATACCAACATCTGACAGACATGACTACCTTACTCCAACATCTGACAGACAATAGTGCCTTATTCCCAAATCTGACAGACATTACTATGTTATTCCAACATCTGACAGACATTACGACCTTATTCAACATCTGACAGACATTACTATCCATATTCCAACACCTGGCAGACATTACTGCCTTATTCCAACATCTGGCAGACATTACTACGTTATTCCAACATCTGACAGACATTACTGCCAACATCTGACAGACATTACTACCTTATTCCAACATCTGGCAGACATTACTACGTTATTCCAACATCTGACAGACATTACTACCATATACCAACATCTGACAGACATTACGGTACCTTATTCAACATCTGACAGGCATTAACATCTGGCAGACATTACTATTAATATTTCTACATCTGACTGACATTACTACCATATTCCAACATCTGACAGACATTACCATATTCCAACATCTGACAGACATTACTACCATATTCCAACATCTGACAGACATTACTACCTTATTCAACATCTGACAGACATTACGACCTTATTCAACATCTGACAGACATTACTATCCATATTCCAACACCTGGCAGACATTCCTTCCTTATTCCAACATCTGGCAGACATTACTACTTTATTCCAACATCTGACAGACATTACTACTTATTCCAATATCTGACAGACAGACATTACTACCATATACCAACATCTGACAGACATTACTACCATATGCCAACATCTGACAGACATCACTACTATATTCCAACATCTGGCAGATATTCCTTCCTTATTCCAACATCTGACAGACATTACACCTTACTCCAACATCTGGCAGACATTACGACCTTATTCAACATCTGACAGACATTACTATCCATATTCCAACACCTGGCAGACATTACTATGTTATTCCAACATCTGGCAGACATAACTACCATATTCCAACATCTGACAGACATTACTACTTTATTCCAACATCTGACAGACATTACTACCATATTCCAACATCTGACAGACATTACTGCCTTATTCCAACATCTGGCAGACATTACTACGTTATTCCAACATCTGGCAGACATTACTATCATATTCCAACATCTGACAGACATTACTATATTCCCAAATCTAACAGACATTACTATCCATATTCCAACATCTGACAGACATTACTACCATATTCCAACATCTGACAGACACCTTATTCCAACATCTGGCAGACATTACTACGTTATTCCAACATCTGACAGACATTACTACCATATTCCAACATCTGACAGACATTACTACCATATTCCTACATCTGACTGACATTACTACCATATTCCAACATCTGACAGACATTACTACCATATTCCAACATCTGACAGACATTACTATATTCCAACATCTGGCAGACATTACTACGTTATTCCAACATCTGACAGACATTACATATACCAACATCTGACAGACATGACTACCTTACTCCAACATCTGACAGACAATAGTGCCTTATTCCCAAATCTGACAGACAATAGTGCCTTATTCCCAAATCTGACAGACATTACTATGTTATTCCAACATCTGACAGACATTACGACCTTATTCAACATCTGACAGACATTACTATCCATATTCCAACACCTGGCAGACATTACTGCCTTATTCCAACATCTGGCAGACATTACTACGTTATTCCAACATCTGACAGACATTACTGCCAACATCTGACAGACATTACTACTTATTCAACATCTGACAGACATTACTATCCATATTCCAACATCTGACAGACATTACTACTTTATTCCAACATCTGACAGACATTACTACCATATTCCAACATCTGACAGACACCTTATTCCAACATCTGGCAGACATTACTACGTTATTCCAACATCTGGCAGACATTACTACCATATTCCAACATCTGACAGACATTACTACCATATTCCAACATCTGGCAGACATTCCTTCCTCATTCCAACATCTGACAGACACCTTATTCCAACATCTGGCAGACATTACTACGTTATTCCAACATCTGACAGACATTACTATCCATATTCCAACACCTGGCAGACATTCCTTCCTTATTCCAACATCTGGCAGACATAACTACCATATTCCAACATCTGACAGACATTACTACTTTATTCCAACATCTGACAGACATTACTACTTTATTCCAACATCTGACAGACATTACTACCATATACCAACATCTGACAGACATTACTACCTTATTCCAACATCTGGCAGACATTACTACCATATTCCAACATCTGACAGACATCACTACTATATTCCAACATCTGGCAGATATTCCTTCCTTATTCCAACATCTGACAGACATTACACCTTACTCCAACATCTGGCAGACATTACGACCTTTTTCAACATCTGACAGACATTACTATCCATATTCCAACACCTGGCAGACATTCCTTCCTTATTCCAACATCTGGCAGACATTACTACCATATTCCAACATCTGACAGACATTACTATATTCCAACATCTGACAGACATTACTACCATATTCCAACATCTGACAGACATTACTGCCTTATTCCAACATCTGGCAGACATTACTACGTTATTCCAACATCTGGCAGACATTACTATCATATTCCAACATCTGACAGACATTACTACTTTATTCCAACATCTGACAGACATTACTATCCATATTCCAACATCTGACAGACATTACTACCATATTCCAACATCTGACAGACACCTTATTCCAACATCTGACAGACATTACTGCCTTATTCCAACATCTGGCAGACATTACTACGTTATTCCAACATCTGGCAGACATTACTATATTCCAACATCTGGCAGACATTACTATATTCCAACATCTGGCAGACATTACAATCATATTCCAACATCTGACAGACATTACTACCATATTCCAACATCTGACAGACACCTTATTCCAACATCTGGCAGACATTACTACGTTATTCCAACATCTGACAGACATTACTACCATATTCCAACATCTGACAGACATTACTACCATATTCCTACATCTGACTGACATTACTACCATATTCCAACATCTGACAGACATTACTACCATATTCCAACATCTGACAGACATTACTATATTCCAAAATCTGGCAGACATTACTACGTTATTCCAACATCTGACAGACATTACATATACCAACATCTGACAGACATGACTACCTTACTCCAACATCTGACAGACAATAGTGCCTTATTCCCAAATCTGACAGACAATAGTGCCTTATTCCCAAATCTGACAGACATTACTATGTTATTCCAACATCTGACAGACATTACGACCTTATTCAACATCTGACAGACATTACTATCCATATTCCAACACCTGGCAGACATTACTGCCTTATTCCAACATCTGGCAGACATTACTACGTTATTCCAACATCTGACAGACATTACTGCCAACATCTGACAGACATTACTACTTTATTCCAACATCTGACAGACATTACTATCCATATTCCAACATCTGACAGACATTACTACCATATTCCAACATCTGACAGACATTACTACCATATTCCAACATCTGACAGACACCTTATTCCAACATCTGGCAGACATTACTACGTTATTCCAACATCTGGCAGACATTACTACCATATTCCAACATCTGACAGACATTACTACCATATTCCAACATCTGGCAGATATTCCTTCCTCATTCCAACATCTGACAGACACCTTATTCCAACATCTGGCAGACATTACTACGTTATTCCAACATCTGACAGACATTACTATCCATATTCCAACACCTGGCAGACATTCCTTCCTTATTCCAACATCTGGCAGACATAACTACCATATTCCAACATCTGACAGACATTACTACTTTATTCCAACATCTGACAGACATTACTACTTTATTCCAACATCTGACAGACATTACTACCATATACCAACATCTGACAGACATTACTACCTTATTCCAACATCTGGCAGACATTACTACCATATTCCAACATCTGACAGACATTACTACGTTATTCCAACATCTGACAGACATTACTACCATATACCAACATCTGACAGACATTACTACCTTATTCCAACATCTGACAGACATTACTACCTTATTCCAACATCTGGCAGACATTACTACGTTATTCCAACATCTGACAGACATTACTACTTTATTCCAACATCTGGCAGACATTACTACCGTAATATTTCAACATCTGACAGACATTACTACTATATTCCAACATCTGACAGACATTACTATATTCCAACATCTGGCAGACATTACTACGTTATTCCAACATCTGACAGACATTACATATACCAACATCTGACAGACAATAGTGCCTTATTCCCAAATCTGACAGACATTACTATGTTATTCCAACATCTGACAGACATTACGACCTTATTCAACATCTGACAGACATTACTATCCATATTCCAACACCTGGCAGACATTACTGCCTTATTCCAACATCTGGCAGACATTACTACCATATTCCAACATCTCACAGACATTACTACCGTATACCAACATCTGACAGACATGACTACCTTATTCCAACATCTGACAGACATTACTGCCTTATTCCCAAATCTGACAGACATTACTACCAACATCTGGCAGACATTACGACCTTATTCAACATCTGACAGACATTACTATCCATATTCCAACACCTGGCAGACATTACTGCCTTATTCCAACATCTGGCAGACATTACTACGTTATTCCAACATCTGGCAGACATTACTACGTTATTCCAACATCTGACAGACATTACATATACCAACATCTGACACACAATAGTGCCTTATTCCCAAATCTGACAGACATTACTATGTTATTCCAACATCTGACTGACATTACAACCATATTCCAACATCTGACAGACATTACTACCATATTCCTACATCTGACTGACATTACTACCATATTCCAACATCTGACAGACATTACTATATTCCAACATCTGGCAGACATTACTACGTTATTCCAACATCTGACAGACATTACATATACCAACATCTGACAGACATGACTACCTTACTCCAACATCTGACAGACAATAGTGCCTTATTCCCAAATCTGACAGACATTACTATGTTATTCCAACATCTGACAGACATTACGACCTTATTCAACATCTGACAGACATTACTATCCATATTCCAACACCTGGCAGACATTACTGCCTTATTCCAACATCTCAGACATTACTACCTTATTCCAACATCTGGCAGACATTACTACGTTATTCCAACATCTGTGTTGGAATAGTGGTTGGAATAGTGTGTTGGAGTGGTCTTGCCACTGGCCTGGTAATCCAAAGATATTATTTCTGCCATATTCCAATTTCCAACATGTGACTGGAACAAGACCTCACGGGCTTCACTGTTATTCCAACAGCCTATGCCCCAACATCTGACAGACATTACATATACCAACATCTGACAGACATGACTACCTTACTCCAACATCTGACAGACAATAGTGCCTCATTCCCAAATCTGACAGACATTACTATGTTATTCCAACATCTGACAGACATTACTACCTTATTCCAACATCTGGCAGACATTACTACCGTAATATTCCAACATCTGACAGACATTACTACCATATTCCAACATCTGACAGACATTACTATATTCCAACATCTGGCAGACATTACTACGTTATTCCAACATCTGACAGACATTACATATACCAACATCTGACAGACATGACTACCTTACTCCAACATCTGACAGACAATAGTGCCTTATTCCCAAATCTGACAGACATTACTATGTTATTCCAACATCTGACAGACATTACGACCTTATTCAACATCTGACAGACATTACTATCCATGTTCCAACACCTGGCAGACATTACTGCCTTATTCCAACATCTGGCAGACATTACTACGTTATTCCAACATCTGACAGACATTACTGCCAACATCTGACAGACATTACTACCTTATTCCAACATCTGGCAGACATTACTACGTTATTCCAACATCTGACAGACATTACTACCATATACCAACATCTGACAGACATTACTGCCTTATTCCCAAATCTGACAGGCATTAACATCTGGCAGACATTACTATTAATATTTCTACATCTGACTGACATTACTACCATATTCCAACATCTGACAGACATTACCATATTCCAACATCTGACAGACATTACTACCATATTCCAACATCTGACAAACATTACTACCTTTTTCAACATCTGACAGACACTACGACCTTATTCAACATCTGACAGACATTACTATCCATATTCCAACACCTGGCAGACATTCCTTCCTTATTCCAACATCTGGCAGACATTACTACTTTATTCCAACATCTGACAGACATTACTACTTTATTCCAATATCTGACAGACATTACTACCATATACCAACATCTGACAGACATTACTACCATATGCCAACATCTGACAGACATCACTACTATATTCCAACATCTGGCAGATATTCCTTCCTTATTCCAACATCTGACAGACATTACACCTTACTCCAACATCTGGCAGACATTACGACCTTATTCAACATCTGACAGACATTACTATCCATATTCCAACACCTGGCAGACATTTCTTCCTTATTCCAACATCTGGCAGACATAACAGTACCATATTCCAACATCTGACAGACATTACTACTTTATTCCAACATCTGACAGACATTACTACCATATTCCAACATCTGACAGACATTACTGCCTTATTCCAACATCTGGCAGACATTACTACGTTATTCCAACATCTGGCAGACATTACTATCATATTCCAACATCTGACAGACATTACTACTATATTCCCAAATCTGACAGACATTACTATCCATATTCCAACATCTGACAGACATTACTACCATATTCCAACATCTGACAGACACCTTATTCCAACATCTGACAGACATTACTGCCTTATTCCAACATCTGGCAGACATTACTACGTTATTCCAACATCTGGCAGACATTATTATCATATTCCAACATCTGACAGACATTACTATATTCCCAAAATCTAACAGACATTACTATCCATATTCCAACATCTGACAGACATTACCATATTCCAACATCTGACAGACACCTTATTCCAACATCTGGCAGACATTACTACGTTATTCCAACATCTGACTGACATTACTACCATATTCCAACATCTGACAGACATTACTACCATATTCCTACATCTGACTGACATTACTACCATATTCCAACATCTGACAGACATTACTACCATATTCCAACATCTGACAGACATTACTATATTCCAACATCTGGCAGACATTACTACGTTATTCCAACATCTGACAGACATTACATATACCAACATCTGACAGACATTACTATATTCCAACATCTGGCAGACATGACTACCTTACTCCAACATCTGACAGACAATAGTGCCTTATTCCCAAATCTGACAGACAATAGTGCCTTATTCCCAAATCTGACAGACATTACTATGTTATTCCAACATCTGACAGACATTACGACCTTATTCAACATCTGACAGACATTACTATCCATATTCCAACACCTGGCAGACATTACTGCCTTATTCCAACATCTGGCAGACATTACTACGTTATTCCAACATCTGACAGACATTACTGCCAACATCTGACAGACATTACTACTTTATTCCAACATCTGACAGACATTACTACTTTATTCCTACATCTGACAGACATTACTACCATATACCAACATCTGACAGACATTACTACCTTATTCCAACATCTGGCAGACATTACTACCATATTCCAACATCTGACAGACATTAGTACCATATTCCAACATCTGGCAGATATTCCTTCCTTATTCCAACATCTGACAGACATTACTACCATATTCCAACATCTGACAGACATTACTACCTTATTCAACATCTGACAGACATTACTATCCATATTCCAACATCTGACAGACATTACTACCATATTCCAACATCTGACAGACATTACTACCATATTCCAACATCTGACAGACACCTTATTCCAACATCTGGCAGACATTACTACGTTATTCCAACATCTGGCAGACATTACTACCATATTCCAACATCTGACAGACATTACTACCATATTCCAACATCTGGCAGATATTCCTTCCTCATTCCAACATCTGACAGACACCTTATTCCAACATCTGACAGACATTACTGCCTTATTCCAACATCTGGCAGACATTACTACGTTATTCCAACATCTGGCAGACATTACTATCATATTCCAACATCTGACAGACATTACTACTATATGGACTACTATATTACTACTATGAGGACAGACTAGGCCCTTGCATATATTATGGGTACTAGTTCTTACAAGTTGTCATAGGTTCTTCTGTTTAGGTTTTATTTCATGTCATATTTATATTAATTTACTTATACAATGTTTTTCAAATTTATAACAATATTCAGATATACTTTTAGCTTGATAAGCTAATAAGCTGAAGTGATATATTACTTTTATTGTTGGAGCTTGCTTTAATTTAAGGAGTAAACATTTTTTCTGTACAGTAATACAGTAACAGCTATACAATATTAGTTATATATATATACATATATATATATATATATATATATATATATATATATATGTGTGTATTTTTTTTTTTTTTTTAATTGTGTATATTTTTCTTTCGACTAAATGAAAGCTACTGTAACAACGCGTAAATACTGTATTAAGTTAATATTAACGCAAATCAATTTATTGAGAAGTACCAGAATTGAGTTAAACAATTATATTTAGTATTACAAATTATATAATGAGGGGACGAACTATTATTGGATGTACCAGGTCACACTTTTAAAGATTGATCTATTTCTAATGTATATGTAATGTATATAAGTTTATGTATATTACGAAATAAAGTTATTGAATTGAATTGAATTGAATATTCCCAAATCTGACAGACATTACTATCCATATTCCAACATCTTACAGACATTACTACCATATTCCAACATCTGGCAGACATTACTACGTTATTCCAACATCTGACTGACATTACTACCATATTCCAACATCTGACTGACATTACTACCATATTCCTACATCTGACTGACATTACTACCATATTCCAACATCTGACAGACATTACTATATTCCAACATCTGGCAGACATTACTACGCTATTCCAACATCTGAAAGACATTACATATACCAACATCTGACAGACATGACTACCTTACTCCAACATCTGACAGACAATAGTGCCTTATTCCCAAATCTGACAAACATTACTATGGTATTCCAACATCTGACAGACATTACGACCTTATTCAACATCTGACAGACATTACTATCCATATTCCAACACCTGGCAGACATTACTGCCTTATTCCAACATCTGGCAGACATTACTACGTTATTCCAACATCTGACAGACATTACTGCCATCTGACAGACATTACTACTTTATTCACATCTGACAGACATTACTGCCAACATCTGACAGACATTACTACGTTATTCGAACATCTGACTGACATATATTCCAACATCTGACAGATATTACCATATTCCAACATCTGACAGACATTACTATATTCCAACATCTGACAGACATTCCAACATCTGGCAGACATTACTACGTTATTCCAACATCTGGCAGACATTACTACCAATTCCAACATCTGACAGACATTACTACCATATTCCAACATCTGGCAGACATATTCCCTTCCTCATTCCAACATCTTACACCCACCTTATTCCAACATCTGGCAGACATTACTACGTATTCCAACATCTCATTAGACACATTAAACATCTGAATCTGACCATATTCCAACATCTGGCAGACATTTACTCCATATTCCAACATCTGGCAGACATACTAACTACCATTCCAACATCTGGCAGACATTACTACTTTATTCCAACATCTGACAGACATTACTACTTTATTCCAACATCTGACAGACATTACTACGTTATTCCAACATCTGACAGACATTACTACAACCAACATCTGGCAGACATTACTACTTTATTCCAACATCTGACAGACATTACTACTTTATTCCAACATCTGACAGACATTACTACCATATTCCAACATCTGACAGACATTACTACCATATACCAACATCTGACAGACATTACTACGTTCCAACATCTAGACATACTTACTACATACGACAGACATTACATATACCAACATCTGACAGACTACTTACTCCAACATCTGACAGACACATATACCAATCTGACAGATGACTACTATTCCAACATCTGACAGACACCTTATTCCAACATCTGGCAGACATAACTACCATATTCCAACATCTGACAGACATTACTAATTTATTCCAACATCTGACAGACATTACTACTTTATTCCAACATCTGACAGACATTACTACCATATACCAACATCTGACAGACATTACTACCTTATTCCAACATCTGGCAGACATTACTACCATATTCCAACATCTGACAGACATTACTGCCTTATTCCAACATCTGGCAGACATTACTACGTTATTCCAACATCTGACAGACATTACTGCCTTATTCCCAAATCTGACAGACATTACTACCTTATTCCAACATCTGACAGACATTACTACCATATTCCAACATCTGGCAGACATTACTATTCCAAAATCTGGCAGACATTACTATGTTATTCCAACATCTGACAGACATTATGACCTTATTCAACATCTGACAGACATTACTATCCATATTCCAACACCTGGCAGACATTACTGCCTTATTCCAACATCTGGCAGACATTACTACGTTATTCCAACATCTGACAGACATTACTACCATATACCAACATCTGACAGACATGACTACCATATTCCTACATCTGACTGACATTACTACCATATTCCAACACCTGGCAGACATTCCTTCCTTATTCCAACATCTGGCAGACATTACTACCATATTCCTACATCTGACTGACATTACTACCTTATTCCAACATCTGACAGACATTACTACTATATTCCAACATCTGACAGACATTACTACCTCATTCAACATCTGACAGACATTACTACCATATTCCAACATCTGACAGACATTACTACCATATTCCAACATCTGACAGACATTACTACCTTATTCAACATCTGACAGACATTACGACCTTATTCAACATCTGACAGACATTACTATCCATATTCCAACATCTGGCAGACATTCCTTCCTTATTCCAACATCTGGCAGACATTGCTACCATATTCCTACATCTGACTGACATTACTGCCTTATTCCCAAATCTGACAGACATTATTACTATATTCCAAAATCTGACAGACATTACTACCATCATTCAACATCTGACAGACATTACTACCATAATTCCAACATCTGGCAGATATTCCTTCCTTATTCCAACATCTGGCAGACATTACTACGTTATTCCAACATCTGACAGACATTACTACCGTATACCAACATCTGACAGACATGACTACCTTATTCCAACATCTGACAGACATTACTGCCTTATTCCCAAATCTGACAGACATTATACCTTATTCCAACATCTGGCAGACATTACTACCGGTAATATTCCAACATCTGACAGACATTACGACCTTATTCAACATCTGACAGACATTACTATCCATATTCCAACACCTGGCAGACATTCCTTCCTTATTCCAACATCTGGCAGACATTGCTACCATATTCCAACAGGCTGACATTGCTACCATATTCCAACAGGCTGACATTGCTACAATATTCCAACATCTGGCAGACATAACATATTCCAACATCTGACAGACATTACTACCATATTCCAACATCTGACAGACATTACTACCTTATTCAACATCTGACAGACATTACGACCTTATTCAACATCTGACAGACATTACTATCCATATTCCAACACCTGGCAGACATTCCTTCCTTATTCCAACATCTGGCAGACATTACTACTTTATTCCAACATCTGACAGACATTACTACTTTATTCCAACATCTGGCAGACATTACTACATTATTCCAACATCTGACAGACATTACTACCATATACCAACATCTGACAGACATGACTACCTTATTCCAACATCTGACAGACAATACTGCCTTATTCCCAAATCTGACAGACATTACTACCTTATTCCAACATCTGACAGACATTACTACTATATTCCAACATCTGACAGACATTACTACCATATTCCAACATCTGGCAGACATTACTACCATATTCCTACATCTGACTGACATTACTACCATATTCCAACATCTGACAGACATTACTACCATATTCCAACATCTGACAGACATTACTATTCCAAAATCTGGCAGACATTACTATGTTATTCCAACATCTGACAGACATTATGACCTTATTCAACATCTGACAGACATTACTATCCATATTCCAACACCTGGCAGACATTACTGCCTTATTCCAACATCTGGCAGACATTACTACGTTATTCCAACATCTGACAGACATTACGGTACCTTATTCAACATCTGACAGACAGTACGACCTTATTCAACATCTGACAGACATTACTATCCATATTCCAACACCTGGCAGACATTCCTTCCTTATTCCAACATCTGGCAGACATTGCTACCATATTCCAACAGGCTGACATTGCTCATATTCCAACATCTGGCAGACATAACTACCATATACCAACATCTGACAGACATTACTACCATATTCCAACATCTGACAGACATTACTACCTTATTCCAACATCTGGCAGACATGACTACCTTACTCCAACATCTGACAGACACTACTGCCTTATTCCCAAATCTGACAGACATTACTACGTTATTCCAACATCTGACAGACATTACTGCCTTATTCCCAAATCTGACAGACATTACTACCTTATTCCAACATCTGACAGACATTACTACTATATTCCAACATCTGACAGACATTACTACCTCATTCAACATCTGACAGACATTACTACCATATTCCAACATCTGACAGACATTACTACCATATTCCAACATCTGACAGACATTACTACCTTATTCAACATCTGACAGACATTACGACCTTATTCAACATCTGACAGACATTACTATCCATATTCCAACATCTGGCAGACATAACTACGTAATATTCCAACATCTGACAGACATTACTACCATATTCCAACATCTGGCAGACATTACTACGTTATTCCAACATCTGACAGACATTACTACCATATACCAACATCTGACAGACATGACTACCTTATTCCAACATCTGACAGACATTACTATTCCAAAATCTGGCAGACATTACTATGTTATTCCAACATCTGACAGACATTATGACCTTATTCAACATCTGACAGACATGACTACCTTATTCCAACACCTGGCAGACATTCCTTCCTTATTCCAACAGGCTGACATTGCTACCATATTCCAACATCTGGCAGACATTACAACCATATTCCAACATCTGACAGACATTACTAATTTATTCCAACATCTGACAGACATTACTACTTTATTCCAACATCTGACAGACATTACTACCATATA
This sequence comes from Paralithodes platypus, assembly GCA_032716605.1. Taxonomy (NCBI): domain Eukaryota; kingdom Metazoa; phylum Arthropoda; class Malacostraca; order Decapoda; family Lithodidae; genus Paralithodes; species Paralithodes platypus. Next base: position 1,374,703 of record CM064567.1, read on the forward strand.
CCAACATCTGACAGACATTCCTTCCTTATTCCAACATCTGGCAGACATTACTACCATATTCCAACATCTGGCAGACATTACTACCATATTTCTACATCTGACTGACATTACTACCATATTCCAACATCTGACAGACATTACTACCATATTCCAACATATGACAGACATTACTACCTTATTCAACATCTGACAGACATTACGACCTTATTCAACATCTGACAGACATTACTACCATATACCAACATCTGACAGACATTACTACGTTATTCCAACATCTGGCAGACATTGCTACCATATTCCAACAGGCTGACATTGGTTTTTGCGATTTAAGGCGGCCGGCCCATTACTTTGGCGATTTTAACACCTTCGCCCCATTTCTTTGTCAATTATTATGTTCCTTCCAACATATGTAAAGTCAGTGAAAATAGGCTAGCCTAAACAGACCTCGGATGCGGAAATACCCTGAGCCGAACAGGCCAAGTGGGATATCTCTATTGGTCTAACTGGTAAGGTGCCTACCTCACACCCAAGGGTCGAGAGTTCGTGCCCCCACCAGGGCATGATATTTTCGTGAGGCTATTTCCGCATTTAACGAAGTTTAGGTGTGCTGGTTAAATTGTTCAGAGGGGTTGAGAGTATGATCGGAGCTCCATAAATCCTCTTTCGGGTATGGTGTAAAAACCGAATACTCCTAAAATCGATTAATGAAATTTTACAAACACATGTGGCAGTCCGTGGATTCGAATCCAGGATGCTCACACCGAAAATCAACACCTTATGCATCGCACCACGAAGACAGTTAAAGAATGGTGGACACTGCCTACATTAGGACCTTTCGTGCCATTTAGGAGATATTTTTTTCCTGGCAAGCGATAGCGAGCCTTCAATTTTAGGCCTTCGGCTTGAACATTTTCTACCGAAAAATATACAAATTTATCTCGATGGAGGGTCATGGGGGTGTTTTTTCAAGTTTGATAGAGGTCTTGCAAGGACACTAAACATATATAGATGAATAAATAAATAAACCGAAAAGTAAATCGCCTGTAAAGGGGGGTGACCTGCTTTTTGTTATTTCTGTCCTTTTCTCTCTTTCTCTGGCTTGTATCCATTCAGCCCCATTCAGCCAACTATTTTAAGACGTTTATCCCCATCTAGGTGTCGATTTCTTCCTGGCGAGCGATAGCGAGCCAGCATTATATGAAGAAATCAGGCTTCGCCGGAGACATTTTTCTATCGAAAAATGTACAAATTGAGCCTGCTGTCAAACAAAAATAAAAAATATGCTGGCTTGCTTACCACTCACCAGTAAAAAATTGACACCTGGATGGGGATAAACGTCATAAAACAGTAGGCTGAATGGGGCCAAATGGATACAAGCCAGAGATAGATAGAAAAGGACAGAACAAAAACAGATCACCCCCCTTAGCATTTGACGATTCTGAGCAGCTTAGGAAGGATCTGTGGGCATCAAAACTATATAAACCACATCTCAGTTCTGAATTCCAAATATCCTTCCTAATCTGAATAAAATCATCAATGCTTGGGAAAACATTACCGAGACGAGACGACTAATTTCTCCCCCAGTTTGTGCATTTAATGCATCTATCTCCCTTATACATAAATATAACTAGGTCTTATTTGGTCTTTTTTTAATCTATGAATCATTTCTAATATGATGGAATTGAAAACAATATTACCCCTCCAACACACAAATAATAAAATGAAAACGAGATTAAATAAAAATATCTCCTTTGTCTTTCAGAAATTTAAGTCCGTCTCATATATGTTAGTATTTTATCGCTCGCTCGCCCCTAGCCACTCTCTCTCTCTATCTGTTTATCTCTCCAATGCATCTATCTAACTCCCTTATTTATACATTAACATAACTATGTCTTATTTGGACTTTTTGTGTATGAATCATTTATAATGCGATGGAATTGAAAACAATATATTCCTTCCAGCACACACAAATAATAACATGAAAAAGAGTCAATAAAAATGTCTCCTTTGTCTTTTCAGAACCAATTAAGTCCGTCTCATAATAGTTCGTTTATCGCTCACTTCCCCCTCTGTCTATTTCTCGAATGCATCTATCTAACTCCTGTAGACATTAACATAGTTTTATTTGGACTTTTTGTGATATGAATCATTTCTAATGGATGGAATTGAAAAATATAATATCCTTCCAGCACATAGATAAACAATAAATAACATAGTCTCGTCCATATGCCTATCTAATTTTATCTTAAAGCTCCCTATCGTTCTTGATCCCACTATATCACTTTACCGGTATGGAAGGATGGAGTGAGGAAGTATATGAATGAAGGCGGTGCTGGGTGGGAGGAGGGGCGTCGAATGACTGGGGACAGAGGTGCATGGGGGCGGTTCGTTCGTGTCCACCCACCCCTTCGGGGATTGCGGGGTCAGGCAATAGATAAGACTACTAGGTGACGTCCTTTTAAACTGCTCAGCGACTCAAAATGGGTAAATAAATAATACGTCCCTCTTAATAACATAGGTCCTTCTTAATATGCAATAAATCATCTAATTTTAGCCAGAATCAAAGTTAAATTAGGCGTCGCTGGTGCTGAAGACTACACCCCCCCCCCCCCATCCCCCCTCCCTAAAGACCCTTTAGTATCAGAGACCGGTCAAGCTCCGCCATTTTGGTGTCACGTGCATAATTAACCTTCATATTCCGGTAGCCATTATGCAATTTTGCTTTGCTTATAATCTAAAATATCTGGGGCTCAAAGTGGTAAATAAGATTTCAATTAACCCCTCTGAATACCTACAAGGTCCTTCTTAAACTACATACAATCGTCTAATGTATGCCAGAATCAAAGGGAAAACGGCGTCATCTTTACCTCAGATATTTCCTAAGCTGTATAAAAATCGTCTAATGATAGCCAGAATGAAGCATCATAATGCATCATAATCCTCATTGGTCGTTCTCTTTCTATAGCGAATCCCGAACGAAATACATAGGGAGTCTAGGGGGGTGTTGTTTTTTGCTAAGCTTGATGGAGGTCTAGGGAAAAAAAATAGATATGTATTAATAGACCAAACAAACGGTCCCCCGAAAAACACTGTATCATTAGCCTAACCTGGGGGCTGCCACCCCAGACCCCTAGATGCTCAAAATTAAGACCTTTCCTCTATAAGCTGAATATAATCGCCTAGAAATAGCCTAAATTCATCGTGTATCTCACATTGGAATTATAACTAAGACCATGAAAACACTCATTTCTCAAAATCTGGAGGAAAAAAACATGAAAAATAAGGGTGCGAGCCTATTCCCAAGATGGCCGCCTTTCTAGCTTCCACCCTTATTTAACCCAAATAGTCTAATGAAAATAATTCAATTTGCAGAGGTAAAGACATATATAGGCCTATACTGCGGTATAGGCAAGATAAAGCTATAGAAAACACAGAGAAATACATCCCACTAGCTGAGGTACCCGGCGCTGCCCGGGGGAATATATACATACATACATACAATTTTAAGACTGAGTGCTCCACACATACGTTCAGTTTCAGTCTCTTGTCCTAATGGCGGCGTTCCAGGCAACCCTGATTAGGGCTGCTTCACTTGTCAAGTTCTTGGATTTGAGATCGGCACTATATAGTCCGATCCCAGGTCTTCCTCGGTCCACACCTTGGTGCAGCTCCCTCCACAATCAGACCTGCATTTTTTTACCCGATTTTGTTGATCCATTCTCTCATATACAATAGGGAAAGGGTTAATTAATATTCCCCAAAACACCAAACACACTTACCCCATCATTATCGTCAGCCTTCCCTCACCCGGTCCACTGCCACCACTGGAAGGTTAAGATTAAGTTTTAAGGTTAAGTTTTTCTGGCTCCCTTTCTCCCTCGGGGAGGTATTTAGTTTCCTCCTCCCTAGACTTCCATCAAGCTTGAGAAACACCCCCTAGACCACCTTTCTTTTTTTTTCTTTTTTTTCTTTCTTTTTTTTCTATGTGGATGAGGGAGACAAAAGGCAAAGCTGCCTGTGAGATGAGAGAACAAATAAGAAATGAGAGAAAAGTGGAGAACAAATAGGAGATGAGAAAAAATAGACGAGAAAACGGAAAAGTGTGGAGTAAAGTGGTAAGGGCCCCATCTGGCGACTGTAAGTCCAATTAATTCACCCCATGTATTTGTCAAATTATTAAGACATTTCGTGTCACTTAGGTGCAATTATTTTCCTGGCGATCGATAGCGAGCCTAATGATACCTGCAATCTATCCAGGCTAGAATGATAAGATTTGTGATAGTGGAGTTTTAGCTGGAGCAATAGTTAGGATTGGCAATCAATGCCTCCTTTTGTTTTACGGAAACTACTGTATATTCTTACTATAGATATCACTTCGTCGAAAGCATGGTATCGATCACGCGTAATATATATTAACGTACCAAAGGATATATAATTTTGTTACAGTTTTTGTTAAAAAAGATTAATAGTTATTGTGCCTTGGGACCGAAGTCTAAGTAGGTCAAACTCTGAAGGTACAGTGTATACTGTATTGTCGTAAGTATTTAACTTCAGTTTGAACATATTTTGACTTGGATCGGGAAGCATTAGCTATGAGGAATATTGATTGCCTTTAAGTTTGTTAAATAAAGTACAAACTTCCGAACAACTTGTCCAATTATTCCAACCCTATTAGTATAAGTATTTATAAAATATATAAGACAATAATAATAAATATAATAATAATAATAACACAGTCCATTAACTAACCTTGGGTGAAAGTGCAGAATATCCCACAGCTCTGCAGGAACGACGGAAAAATCCCAGGATAGCAAGACTTCCGACTGCCGCCGACCCCATGCTAGAGATGTCAATGCACCCCCAGTGAGAGCTGCCTGCAGACCTTGGAGACCTGATCATTCTCTAACAGAGCTCGTCCGATTACTTCATCAGGCCACGTTCGCTGATCTATTCTCTGGTTATTCATGAGGGATTTGGATCTTGCTGGAATGATTTGTTCACTGATCTATTCTTGTTCAACGACTCTCTGGAATTGTTTACTCATTCACCCTTGTTCACCGACTGTTCTAGTATTGTTCACTACATGATCTAGTATTGTTCATTGATCTGGTATAGTTCATTGTTCTAGTATTGTTTAGTAATTTATCTGGTTTGCATATTGTTTTACGTACACTAGTTGATCAGGTATTGTTCACTAATTGATCTTTCCTTGTTCATTGATCTTGGTTTTGTTCACTATTTAAGCCTTGTTCAGTAGTAACTCGGCCTTGTTCCTTGTTGTAGAAACCATCTAGGATATCTAATGTTATCCAGCGTTGACAGCGGCGGCTCACCAGAACACCTGTAAACCAATATACAGAATTAATATTGTGTCTTATATGCCCGATCATCAAATATCAACAAATTATACCAACACAATTAATAATAACAATAATAGTTCTTAAAGCTAGCGCATGCTAAGCTAGCTAAGGATAGCTCAATAACGATTAGGCGTATTTCCATTGAAGTCCTGTACTACTACCCCATCCCTTTGCTCATGAGGGATGGTAACACTCAGTGCTTAGTTAAAAATCTTTAATGCGCCGAGCACCAAGCGAGCCGCTTGGTTTATACTCATTACTCTGAAGATAATTAGCGAACACGCAAACAGACAGACAGGAGTGATTACAATAACTTAAAGGAGGTATAGGGCTTTTCTGGACCCACTTCTCCCTCATGATTAGCCCCATTTGTTATGAAATTTTAGGACGTTTATCCCATTAATTTTGGCGAATTTTCGCCCCATTTCCTTGTCAACCCTTTCGTGTCCTTTAGGTGTCGACTTTTCCTGGCGAGCGATAGCGAGCCTATAATTTTAGGAGGGAAGGCCGGGACATTTTTCTACCGAAAAAATGTACAAATATATATCGAATGGGGGTCTTGGGGGTGTATTTTTTAAGCTTGATGGAATCTAGGGAGGAAACTAAACAAATAAATAAATACATGTACCGGTATCCATAGACTAAACAAATATGCCCTACACCCCTCAAAGGTTCAGCAAAAATAATTAATCCACCAGAAACCTAACTGATGATGTGTGTGAGGGACATTACACAGCTATGACTTAAGAAATAGTACAGTCGGCCTTATAAGTCATGTATCAGCACCAATTATGTTTTGATCAATAATTGGTAGCAGTAATATTTACGCACGATTTCTTCTTTTTGAGTGAGATATACAAACATATTCCTACACGTACCCATCCTATGCAACATCTGACAGACATTAATACAGAACAGAGCGAGTCAGACGTAAAGACAGCTGAGACATGACTTATTTGCGCCACTGTACTTAATATTGGCAAAGAAATGTGGTGAAATCGCCAAACTAATGGACCTAACGTCTTAAAATCTGAAAACAAATGGGGCTAAACATGAGGGAGAAGGGGGTCCAGATAAACCAACACCCACCTTAATTAACCCTTTCATGATACGTGGACGCCATTCTTCCTTGAATGTTGGCTAGTAGTAGACAATTTTAGTCAGTTTAATGTTTAATTTAAGAGTCAGTTTATGTTTGTTCCCTAGACCTCCATCAAACTAATAATTACACCTGTAGTTCTCGATATGTCATTTGTACCCCATGAAAGCTAGGGACTGGGGAACTACAAGCGCTCTGATTGGTCGTGTAAACGAGTATATCTTACAAAGTAGCTCTTTGATTGGACAAACCCTGCCTACGAGCCCTTTCCTAAGTTTAAAAATACATACACAGAGAACGATTGAATCATAGTCTCAACATTCTAAGAAGCATCCACAAGTACACATACCTGCACACCTCTCTCTCTCTCTCTCTCTCTCTCTCTCTCTCTCTCTCTCTCTCTCTCTCTCTCTCTCTCTCTCTCTCTCTCTCTCTCTCTCTCTCTCTCTCCTCTGATGCAGCGACTTCAGAATTTAATATTAACCATTTCTGTAAAGGATCAATTGAGATAGTCTATAGACATTCAATGGGCATACGTCCTTCCTAAGCTGAATAAAATAGTCTAATAGAGTATAATGAAGAGTATATCACCAGTACTGATTGGGTTAAGTGGAAGATTATAGTATGTTCCCTAGACAAGCTTAAAATTACATTCCCTTGACCCCTTTTGAAGATACATTTGTACATTTTTCGGTAGAAAAATGTCCCGGCTAACGGCCGGTTCCTCTAAAATTACAAGCTCGCATTCGCTCACCAGGAAAAAATCGACACCTAAATGGCACATAAGGTCTTAATATTGGCAGAAATGGGGCGAAAGTTCTTTAGAATCACCAAACTATTGGGGCGGTCCTACAATCTCAAAACCAATGGGGCTAAACATGAGGAAGAAGGGGGCCAGAAAGACGGCTCATCTCCCCCTTAACAAACATCAGCCTATTTATTATATTTAGGCGGGAACTATTTATTATATTTAGGCGGGAACTATTTATTATATTTAGGCGGGAACTATTTATTATATTTAGGCGGGAACTATTTATTATATTTAGGCGGGAACTATTTATTATATTTAGGCGGGAACTATTTATTATATTTAGGCGGGAACTATTTATTATATTTAGGCGGGAACTATTTATTATATTTAGGCGGGAACTATTTATTATATTTAGGCGGGAACTATTTATTATATTTAGGCGGGAACTATTTATTATATTTAGGCGGGAACTATTTATTATATTTAGGCGGGAACTATTTATTATATTTAGGCGGGAACTATTTATTATATTTAGGCGGGAACTATTTATTATATTTAGGCGGGAACTATTTATTATATTTAGGCGGGAACTATTTATTATATTTAGGCGGGAACTCTCGACTTCCCTTTCTACAGGCATTCCTCATTTAACCCCTTCAGTACTGGTGACGTCATGTTAACTTTATTATGGCTACTATTAGATGATTTTATTCAGTTTGAAAAGGGCCTACAGCAATTAACAAACTTGGAATGATCTCAGTGAACCCTTTTTACTGCCACAGATCTTATTAACCCCTTCTGTACCGGACACGTCTTTCTGTTTGTATTTCAGCTGCATTTAGACCATGTTATGAAGCTTACATTATATATGCTAAAAGGATTAATTGAGATAGTCAGTACCCTTTATATGGGTAGACGTCCTTCCTAAGCTGCATACAATAATCTAATATTAGCCAGAATATAGTGAAAAGGATGTCATCGGTAAAAACGTTACAGAATCGTATAAATAAAGCTTGAATCAAATCAAATAAGTGACGGTACAAAAGGGTAAGGGTGAAGTAGTTGTTTTCTATGGACCCCCTTTCTCCCTCATGTTTAGCCCCCATTAGCTTTGACATTTTAAGAAGTTCGGTCAATTAATTTGGTGATTTTAAGATCTTTGTCAATATTAGGAACTTTTGTGCCATTTAGGAGTAAATTATTTTCCTGGCAAGAGATAGCGAGCCTGTATTTTTGTAGGAATCGGCCTTCGGCTGCAACATTATTCTACTAAAAAATGTATACATTTATCTTGAAGGGTGACGTCACCGTTGCCACACGCAAGTTCATTGACAAATAGAATATCAGCTTACAAACACAACATTCGGCTCGCCTGGCTCTTGTGATGCGTTTCGACTGTTTACGCGGTGATTGTGGTTTATACTCAATTTACTATGTTATTGTAGGATTTTAATAATTTCGTACCTGAACAAAACAAATCTTCCATAGAAGCGCTTCTATAACTAAAATTGTATTTGTGAAAATATTGCCGGTATTTTATACATCATGAAAAAACATCGCTCCCACTACTAAAGGGTATACCTTAGAATTGTTTTCAGTTTAGGAAGGTTTTGTGGAGTTCACTGGTCAGTCACAAAGGGGAGGATCAGCAAGAGACCCAAGAAAGGAAAGAGTCAAGAGAGCATAACAGTTCGCACACAAGTATTATTCAGAAGCACCAATCCCTCATCAGCCCCAGAAGTCATTGGCTTCACCTCAGATGTTATACTTCCGAACAAGGAGTCAATGGTAACTCAAAGTTTTGCATATCATAAGATAAAATCAGAACAGATTATGTATTAATTTATATATACCTGTTGATCTTGGATGGCGTAATATTTTGAATGAGGTCAACCAGTACCTGTGCCACATTTTATACCATCAGCCTATTTATTATATTTAGGCGGGAACTCTCGACTTCCCTTTCTACAGGCATTCCTCATTTAACCCCTTCAGTACTGGTGACGTCATGTTAACTTTATTCTGGCTACAGATGATTTTATTCAGTTTGAAAAGGGCCTACAGAAATTAACAAACTTGGAATGATCTCAGTTTGAAGGGGAATGATCCCCCTTTTTACTGCCACAGATCTTATTAATCCCTTCTGTACCGGAGACGTCTTTCTGTTTGTATTTCAGCTGCATTTAGACCATGTTATGAAGCTTAGGAAGGATATATTGGTAAAAGGATTAATTGAGATAGTCAGTAACCTTTATATGGGTAGACGTCCTTCCTAAGCTGCATACAATAATCTAATATTAGCCAGAATATAGTGAAAAGGATGTCATCGGTACTGAACTGTGCCACATTTCATACCACTTAACTAACACAAAATCCACCAGTGTGGGCTCGCAGCCCCACTCTCGCATTCATTTAGAAATAGGATCACTACTCATTATCTCGCTAATCCTTGACCCGATCCTATTCCCCCTGCACAACCCCGCATATCATGCTGTCCGAGAGCAGCCCTCTGTGGGTCCTCCTAACAAGAACAAGAAACAATCAATGTCTTTATTCATAACAGTACAAGCCCCAACACTCACAAAAACATTACTAAAGATGTGTGTATTTGTAAGTATATATGTGGATGCTTTAAATGTTCATGTATGTGTGCATGACAGTGTTGTTCGTGTGTATGCCTGAGAGTTTGAAAGTGAAAACAAAAGTATAAACTAGTTTAGTAAGTGCTATATACTCATACATGTCTTCATTTTCTATGAACGCAGTAGTCTATAAAATAAAATAAAAAATCATCAGAAATGCGTATTGGATTAGGGTTAATCTTGTTTCTTTGAGGATTTTAGGCAGTCTAAGTTAGTAAGAACTAAGACCACTTGCCCGGTGCCAATTGTAATAGTAATCCTGTCCAGACCGCCAATTGTAATAGATCATAAGACTAATAGTACTGTAACACTTGCCCATTATCTAGGAAATATTTATAATTGATAGTGTCGTTACTTTAGATCAAAAATAGACAAATATCCCTTGTGAAATTATGGCAACAAAAGTCCCAGAACATGCTATATATTTATATCTATACTGTCTCGATGCAGTAATATATTTGAAAAGAAAATTGCAGTTCCCAGCTTGCGGGATAATAGAGTACACGGATTTATTGTAATGATTTATTATATTGATAATAATTATATTCTTAAAGTTAGTAAGAATTAAAGAAACAAACATTCCTACTAAAATGGTTTTATTGAATAGCGACACTGAAATTGCATTTATCAAAGAGACAATTTCATCCACACACTCAGCCACTCAATCTAAACCCACTTATCTAATCCACTTACCTAAATACAATTTACCCAGTATTATAACTACCCCAAATCATTATACTGATTACTGCTTGTCACACGAAATCTCACATTTAGTTACTGAAATCGTCTAGCCCAGCAAATGACCGCATGATCGAATAAGGCACGAGATTTTCCCACACTCACAGTACCCGTCAATCACACTCATCACTCTCTCTCAACTCCTCACCTCGGTTACGTGACTCGCTAGACTAATGAGAGTTGCCTAATTAAAGGGTCTCAAAACGGGCAGTACGACAAGTCCTAGGGAGTCAAGCCGACCATCCTCTAACATCCTCACCATCCTCACCCTCTGTGGAGAGCTACGGCGTCACTCACCGACACACCACACACGTGACTCGCTAGACTAATGAGAGTTGCCTAATTAAAGGGTCTCAAAACGGGCAGTACGACAAGTCCTTCAAGCCGACAATCCTCTAGCGGTAACCATCACCCTCTGTGGTGTTAAGATGCTACGGCGTCACTCACACACCCGCACACATCCACACACACGTGACTCGCTAGACTAATGAGAGTTGTCTAATTAAAGAGTCTCAAAACGGGCAGTACGACAAGCCCTTCAAGCCGACAATCCTCTAGCCTCTGCGTTACGGCGTCACACCAGCACACATCCACACACACCCCTGGCCACGTGCATAGCTAAATCAGTGGGATATCGCCGCAGGAGAACAATGGGCATCCCTAGCCTTTAGCAAGCCCTCTGTGGGGTCATGCTTACACCTGCCATTCTCGGCCATAGCATAAGCTAATTCGGTCGGCGTCACAACCTTGGCCATGTGGCCACAGTCCTGGTGACTGGCCAACGCACACAAGCACACCACCACACATCACTCTGGATATCTCAATCAACGTTGACACTTGAATTGGACTCACCTGATTATGGTTGAATTAGGGCACGAGGTGCCCTCGCAGCCCTGCGGGCACAACAAAAATGGACTATCTCGGGCAGGAGGAGAATAAGGCCTGTCCTGGGCATTCCTGCCCCCTTTTCCTGCCCCCTCGGTTTTCCCCTCCCCCATCACATTTTGAATTTGGTGCCAATGAAAAGACTGGACACTCCCTATGACCACGCCTACAACATGAACGCACACACACATGTACGCGTAACGGCGGCCTACCCACGCTCACAAGCAAGAACGCACACACGCACACATGTACGCGAGGCGCCTAGCGGTACACAGGCCTATGCCTGTGCCTGTGCCTCCACCCCTCTTCTCTACAGCTGTTCCCTCCTCCCCAATTTTTCCCGCGCTCGAGAAATATAGCTACAGTCACGGTCTGACCCGTGACATTCCCCCCTACTGTTAGATAGTACTGTATTTACCCATATGACTCGTATAGGTAAATAATTACAAACTATAAGCAAATCGTCTAATTACAGGACCTCTATCCTATCAACCAAGATTGGATTTTTTTCCCCAGTGTTTCTTCTACTCAACGAAAAATGTTGGAGGTCTCTCTATCAATCTGTCTATGCGATAATTAATTGTCTGAGCGATAATTAATGAAGAAAGGCATTTGATACAACGTAGTTTTTCAAATATATTCGTGCATTTCTTTGCATATCGTTCAACGGTTCGAGATTCGGCAATTTTGTTGACCCCTTGACGTGTTTGATCGTTTATTCTGGCTGATTATGGGGGAGAGTTCCAGAGCTCAGCTGTTGAGTAGAACAGCATTACATTACATTAGCATAACATTAGATGTTATGCAGCTTGAGGACCTATGTTACTAAGATTGTTTATTGACATAGTAATTTACCCATTTGAGTCTACAGGTACAAACTAAAGAAAATCCTAACCAGAATACATGAAAATTACGTAATGGGGTGGAGGGGTCTTTACTGACACATGTGTCTCCTATACAGGCCCTAAGCGTAGCCCGGGGGGGGGGGGGGGGGGGGTCGTGAAAGGTCCACTATAAACATGAGGGAGAGAGAAGTGGGGCCAGAAAAAGAAAAAAAATCCTGTACCGGCGAAGTAAGTCTGGCTACGATCGATCTTATTCAGTTTAGGATCTCTATCTACCAGTGATGTAGGGAGCCTGTAAATTAAGAGGACACCAGCGCCTTCGGACGGGAAATTTTTTTCTACCGAAAAATTTACAAATTTATCTTGAAAGGGGCTCCCAAGCTGCTTATAATAGCCAAAATATACGGAATTAATGACGTCACCCGAACTGAAGCGGTCGTCACATTTCCCTTTAAATTTATTGACTGGTCATTTGAATAATTGAGGTAGAATCATGAACCAAAAAGGAAATCGTCTAATGGTAACGTTTAAGCAGGACCTATGTTACTAAGCTGAGGACATATTTACCCATTTGAGTTGTTGAAATAGATAATAAACTCAAGGATGGTCTAATGGCCTAAACATGAGGGAGAAAGGGGTCCAGAATAATATCCCAGAAGTGGAACTATCCCCTTAATCTTGGCGTACTTATTACCGAGAAAACCACGATTTTTTCTCAATATTTGAAGACATGAAGATCATAATTATAACCCCTTATGACTTCTTTTTAATTTTATTCTATTCTCTATTTAAACTATTTTGTGCAGTTTAAGGATAAAGATAGTAAAGATAGTTGTGGTAGTAAAAAGTGTTAACCCTTTCTGTACCAGTGAGGCAGTGACGTATTTGTCATTTAATTCTAGCTATATTTAGACGATTGTGTGAAGCTTAGGAAGCATGTATGGTCACTAAAAGAATGAATTATGGTTTGTGGCAGTTTAATGAATAAACTAATCTAATAGTTGCCTGAATATAATGAAAAGGACGTCAGATGTTTCCAAGCCGTTATTTGATGGAGGCCCTTTTTAAACTGAAGAAAATCGTCCTAACGTTGCTAGTGTATTGAAAAGGATGTCATCGGTAATGAAAGTTGTTTCAACCACCGGAAATGCATTTGTGTGCACTAAGGCTCGGTTCATAAATAACTCGTCTATGGAATTTTTAAACTTTAAAATAAGACGAGGGGCTAAAAAAGGCTATACGTGTTTTATGGGGGGGCGGCGGAGCTGGAAAGGAGGGCGGGGATTTAGGGGTAGGCGTAGGGGGCTCTCTCCTGTTTATGCTCGTTTGTTAACTCCCCCCCCCCCCACCCACCCTCCTTCCTTCCCCGCACCCCCTGCCCCCTCCCGCCCCCCACCCCCTCCCTACCACCCCTACCCCCTTCCTTCCCTCCCCCCCCCCCCCCCTAGCTGCACAGCTTCTTGCTCTGTACAAAGGCATAGTGCGCCCTTGTATTGAGTATTGTTCACACCGCTCTCCTAGACAAAGTTGAAAGGAAGGCCTTTCGTATCATTAACTCCCGTCCACTCACCAATTCTCTGCAATCTCTCTCTCTCCGCCGCAATGTTGCATCTCTCTCGCTATTCTATCGCTACTATAATAATCAGTGTTCTTCAGAGCTATCCCAGTGCATCCTTTACGTAGGGCACGTGATACCCGTCTTGCAACTCAATCCCACCCCTACTCTGTGCAACTCTCCAACCCAAAAGTGAAACGTTACTCTCAAACTTTCTTCTACTCAACATCTGAGCTCTGGAACTCTCTCCCAGAATCAGTCTTTCCCTCTTCCTATGACTTAAATTGCTTCAAACTCCGTGTGTCCAGGCATTTTGGCTCGAACGTCCCTTGATTTTGGCCCTGTCACTCTTTCAACTATGGGGGAGGCACTCGCTATAGGCAGTTGCCTTTTGCCTCCCTCAATCATAGAAACAAAAAATATTAAGCACAGTAATAACAAAAGAAACTCCTCCCTATACATCTCCCTATTGACGGCAGTAAAACTCATATTAAGGTCCTTATTGGCAAATTGGAAGCTGATTTCAATAAGTCTCGCAACACAATCCCACCCCTACTCTATGCAACTCTCCAACCCAAGAGTGAAACTTTATTCTCAATCTTTCTTCAATTCAACAGCCAAGCTCTGGAACTTTCTCACATAATCAGTCTGTCCTTCATCCTATAACTTTTAAATTGCTTCAAACTCAGTGTGTCCAGGCATTTTGGCTGTATCCGTAGGCAAAACATGTTTTTTTGTTTACTTTTTCGTGAGGGAGAATTGTTGATTTTGGTTGAATTATATAAATATATCACTATATTTATAGCCTATGAATGAGCAAATAAATACACCATCCCCCCCCCCCCCCCCCATCCCCTAGACGAAAAATACGTGATCGATGATGCAATGCTTCTCTTTTCTGGCTATTATTGGATGATTGTATACAGATTAGGAAGAGTATGTAAGTCAAATGGGTTAATTAGATTAGTGTGTATGTACCCTTTTAATTCAACAGATCCTTCCTAAGCTGTATAAAATCGTCTAATAATAGCCAGACGAAAGTGTCAGTATGCACCATAAACCTCTAAATATATATAATATATATAAATATATATATAAATATATATATAAATATATATAAACCAAAATATAGTTGCTGAAAATACATCTCAATTAATCCAAACTTAATTAATGAGGAATATGACACGTTTTAGCCTAACCTGGTACAACCTAGGTTCAAAGATTATAGTAATCTGTATGCATTGCCGATATAGGAAATTAATATCTAAAAACTGTATCGATCCTTAACCGGTTACGTTCAGTACCAGGGACGTCCTTTTCATCATATTCTGGAAACTATAAGACGATTTTATTCAGCTTAGGAAGGATCTCTAGCAATAATAAGGCTTCAAACTATCTAAACCAAGCCTTTTAACTACACAGATCCTTCATAAGCTGCATAATATAGTCTAAACCAAGCCTTTTAACTACACAGATCCTTCATAAGCTGCATAATATAGTCAAAATGAAGCTAGTATAAAATATAGCACACGTCGCTGGTACTCAAAGGGTTAAATGATGTTTAAATGGAGCGTACACTGAACCGAAAATGTTGACCATTAATTAGATGATTTTGGCGCACAGACGAGACAATATTCGGCAAAAATAGAAGTTTTTATCGTACATTGATGATATACTAAACCATTGGAAAGCTAATGAAAAGTCCTATATAGCGCGATTTAAAATATATCCACTGTCTCACATTTTATCGGTGAAAATGAGTGGAAGCGAAGAGGTGTGAAAAACATGGCCGACGGACATTTTCGATGGACGTAAGATGCGCATATGAAAATATTCATAAAAAATAGTTTTTGTCCTACAGAGCTAATAGAGCGTTAAGTGAAGCGAAAATGTTGACCAGGAAAAAATATTAGTTTTGATCGTACATTAATGATTTAGATACCATTGGAAAGCTAATGAATATGTCCGTAAATATGTCCGCAACCTTATTATGCAGTATATATTTAATTATGCAGTATATATAGGCCTATAAGTGATTAATTAATTCAGTTATTTCATCAAATCACCTTTCTTATTCACATTAGTGCAATACAAACAAGTGCGTGTTCTGGGAAAATATTATCATAATTGAGATGTTCTGGATGAATTTATGCTGTATATAGGGTGAGTTGGGGAGGACATGTGGACGTAACGTACAAATGCTCCCTTATCCATATATATAGGTTTAGAATAGTTACCCTCTAATAGTAATAAAAGAAAATGGGTTAGCTCAGATGCGCGAACGAGTTTTCTATGGACGACGCTTGGCTGATTTTATGGGTGACCTTTTTTTATTATTTTTTTCTTATGTTCGATATAATGTAGGCCTTTAATTACCAGTCTCTTGTGTTCATGAATATGCCAGGAGTGTGGTGGCAAATTGAGTATCGAAATATGTTCAGTTGTGATGTACCGAAATGATAAAACTGGATTTTACGAATTTCACGAAACATTCAGAATGTTTTGTTAACCTCTCCGCGGCGCACAGGGGGTTTTCTACAGGGTAAGACTGTGCGCACCTATGATGATTTTGGGACCTATTGCCAATTTCGATAAAAAGTACATCATCGTGTAGGGAATGTTTGCGTGCATCGGCCCATATATATTTGACCCCCAAAAAATGTCTGGGGGGGGTAGGGGAACGGTCCGTAGTTGAAAAATGTGGAGCGAATGGCACCGCGCGGCTAGATTGTCATCGAGCGGCGAGATTTCCCTGCCGAATATTTACGCGCGCAGGGGATAGAAGGAGAGGGAGGAGGGGGTGGGTTACCGCGTATTATCACGTATATCTCCTTTTTCGAGCCCTTTTAGGCTATTTAGAGTATGTATACGTGTGTAGGGCACCCATATAACAATGAATATGCCTCATAGTGACCAAAAATTGCAATATATAAGGGAATTATAAGAGAATATTTAGGCGGGAATGAAGATGTGTTGGAGGTTTGGCGGCAATTTATGAGCTGAGAGTGTGGTTTACGCCATACATATCACGTATATCTTGTACGTAGAGCACTGTCACGCTATAATACAGACTTGTACGTATGTATACGTGCCATATATCAAAATATATACCGCATATAAACCAATTCATGCGATATTTACGCACATTATCAATGAGTTTCTATGCGTGAACCAAGGTGTGAGTGAGTTGTGGTGGGAATGAAAGGGGGAGAGGGTGTGTTACGCCATAAATATCACGTCAATCTTGTATTTAGAGCACTCTCATGCTATAATAAAGACGTGTACATATGTAGGCGTCCCATATAACAAGGAATATACCGCATATAGCCCAATTGATGCGATATTTACGCAAATTGTGAATGTGTTTCTAGCAGACGGAAGCCTGAAAGGGGGGGTTGGGGGTGGGTGGGTGGGTGGGAGGGAGGCATGCAGGGGTGCAGTGAGTGAGTGAGTCGTGGAGAGATGGAAGTAAGGCAGATCTCTAGATAGATAACCAGCTTAGTGATAATTGTGGAGGCGCCCCAGGCGTATTGATGTTTGGTATTTTGACCCTTATGTCTACCAGATGGCTGGTGTTCGTTGCCATCAACAGGTCTACAATAACATGAGTCAGGAATGGAGAGAGAGAGAGAGAGAGAGAGAGAGAGAGAGAGAGAGAAACTGAGACATGCGTATGTCGTACATATAAATGGACTTCAGAATTGCATTTTTATGCAAGCAGACATTGCATTTTAGACACATGTGAAGTACCACAGAAACATGTAGGCCATTGACTGTAAATAAAGTACTATATTTATAGACCACCAGCGACGGTGCTGAGTCAACACAGGCAGATTGCCTGTTGTGATAGAGGGCTAAATATAGACTGGTGTCTCCTTACACCTGCGAAAGGGTAGATTGCCACCAGAGAAACGTTTACTTATTTATTTCGAAGTAATATGCAATCTAAATGTATATTCGAGACCTACTGCAATTATTTGTATGACAGTCATGACTATGTATAATCCAATATACGCGCGTAGGCGAGACATAAGAAAGCTGGTTGAGCAATTTTCGACACCCACACAGTTATTATTCATTTTTATTTACAATATTATACAATACAAATGTATTTGTGAAGAGTATTTTATCCATTATTGTATTTATACCAATTTTGTTCCCAGACAGAGCTGCTGTAGCTGGAGAATCAAGGAGCGGCAAGGGTCACCTCGTGACCGCCTGACCGTGTGAAAATGAGTGGAGTCACACTGAGAGGGGCAATTTTGCTGAGTGTTTGGGCAATTTTTGACAGAATAAAGTTATATAATTACTAATTCTTGACAGAGACAAACTATTATAAACCTTGGCATGATATAATTGATAATCCCATCAATTTACAAACGTAAATTGGTGGGATAATTCATTTTTTTGTATATTGTCATTTCGATTGTACACACGAAGTTTTGAGTGATATTTGGTATGAGCTCCTGTGGCATGGTTGGTAAGGTCGCGGACTGGAAAACTCAAAGTGTCGTAGGGTAGTGGGATCGAATCCAGGAGGGGGTTATGGGGAAGGTTTTATATTGTCTAGAAAATTTTTATAAATTTTTTTTTTTACAAGATCATGCCATTGTATTCAAACAATATGAAATATTCATAGAATATATCATATTGTAAGAATACAATGACATGACCTTGTTTTCTTTTTTCTTTTTTTATTGTTTTATTTTATTATCATAGTAGGTTTGACATGATTTATTGAAACATATTTATTTTTGTACAATTCATTTGAGGTAAGAAAATAATTATATACACATTACTTAGGCTAATAACAAACATATATATTGATATACTAAAAAAATAAGGCATATTACATGTAAATCTTTGAAACTTATAAACTAAATAATGAAACATACAATTATATAATGTAAAAGCTATATCACAGGGACATCTTTGGAACTTATACATTATATAATATATATGTTACATTATGAGGTAGCGTGATCAATTAGGTCAGGTCAGGTAAGGTAGGGCGCGAGTCCAGGGCAGGGCAGGGCAGGAGGCGAGTCCAGGGCAGGGCACGGGGCGAGTCCAGGGCAGGGCAGGGCAGGGCAGGGGCCGACACTCAGTAGTTCTTGAAGGTGTGGTAGTCCCTGAAGCAGTCACCCAGGCAGAGTGCAACTTTGCACTCAGCGCACATTGAGGTGACTCTTTTGGTCACATGGGGTTTCCTCACACTGGAGCTGCAGACGGTGCACTGCACCTGCCTGTGACGAGTGCCAATCAGCTCGGTGTTGGTTGTGTAGTGTCTTTCGACACCCAGCTGGATGCGGTCAGGAACGTGATCCCCACGCCATGCCGTACGTCTGTGAGTGGTGGTGGCATACTTCTCCAGGAGTTGGTAGGAGACGTTGTACACGAACTCCCGGAATTTCAGCTTCTGGTTTGGGGCCATATCCTTCTTCACCAACCACAAGTTGTAGGCGTTCAGCATCGTTATGTCAACTAGGTGGAGGAAGAGCTTGTGATACCACTTCACAGTCTTCCTCAGACACTCAACACCTGACAGCTGACAGTCAGACTTGTCCACCAGGCGCATGTTTTTGGTGTAGTCCACTACCATGTCGGGCTTGTAGATTGTCTTCCTGGTTCGGTAGTGGATTTTGCCAGAATCCACCTGGGCACCTGTGTGGACGGTGGAAAGCAGGTGGACGTCTCGCTTATCCTTCCACTTCAGGGCTATCAGTTTCCCACACTTCTCGAGCTGCTTGTATTTCTGCCCCTTTCGTCGCCTTCTTCGCACATGCCTCTCGCGGTGTTCCTTGGCCAGGTCGTCTTCTGAAGGTGTGTCACTGGAGGAGGCATCTGTGAGAGGAATGACATCACCTGTGAACTTTGGCATAAACTTTCTTGTCTTTCTGACAGTCCCACATGACCCCGTTTGGTTGTCATAAAGAAACTGGCAGAGAGCAGGAGAAGTATACCAGTTGTCAGTGTAGATGATGTGGCCTTTGCCCAGGTAAGGTGCCAACATTTTCCTGACGATGGCACCTGACATGCCCATGGGGTCATTGGCAGCGGCTTTCGGTATGTCAATGTCAGTGCCTGTATACACGATCATGTCAAGCACTATTCCAGTTTCACAGTCGCACAACACGAAGAGCTTGATTCCGAACCTATGCCTCTTCAAGGGGATATACTGCTTGAAAACAAGACGTCCTTTGAAGAGCACGAGCGACTCATCAATCACCAAATTGAGGAAGGGGTAAAAGTATTTCCTATACCTCTCCAACAACATGGTGAACACATCCCGAACTTTCCATATCCTGTCAATCCTGTTAGGATTTTCGTTGTCTGCAAAGTGCATAAATCTTAGCAGCAACAAAAATCTGTCACGAGTCATGAACTTATTGAAAGTTGGGGTGGCGATGAGAGGGTCGTGCTTCCAGTAGTGTTGCAACACATGCTTCTTGATCAGAGGCATGAGGAACAACAAGGCAAAGAACGTCAGAAATTCTGCCACAGTCGTATCCACCCAGCCTCGTATTCTCGCTTTTGGAGAAAGGACGTCCAATCTGCCAAACACCCACCTGTAGTAGGCGTTTGTTTGGGCAACGATGTACGTCATTACCTCCATGTCGAAAAAAGCGAGGAAGAAGTCGCTTTCATTCGCTTGATCATCACAGGGCCAGTTGTCAGTTGTTCCTGACGTCCCAGGATTGAACTGGGGCACGTCAGGTACAAAATTGACCCCGTCAGACCAATCGAACGAAGGCATGCCAGGGATCGGAATGTCGTCTGCGTCTTCTTCTGCGTCTGAAATATCGCTTCCATGGTCGCGATACAGCACTTCATCATCATTACCCTCCTCTTCACTCGACAGACGATGCCCTTCCTCGTTTTCGTCACCGACGTCGGACTCACTCCCACTGTCCACTCCCAAATCCCCCCACCCTTGGTCCCGTGCTAGGGCTTCGTCGTCGAAACCCGGGCTGCCAATGTCCTGCGAATCACCATCAAACAGCAGGGCGGCCATACTTAGATGGTGTAAGATTTTTCCGGGTCACTTTGGCACGTGCGGGAGTCTTATGGACAGGGACAGCAGAGGTGGTGGCAGGGGCGGCGGCAGGGGCGGCGGCAGGGGCGGCGGCGGCGGCAGGGGCGGCGGCGGCAGGGGCAGCAGTGGTGCGTGGCCTTGATGGCAAGATGATGGTGGTGCCTGTCGCCCTTCTCTCTGTTCCTTGGGCAGGGGCGGCAGGGGCGGCAGGGGCAGCAGGGGCGGCAGGGGCGGCAGGGGCAGCAGGGCCGGCAGGGACACCAGGGCCAGCAGTCGCTTTCCCAGTCGCTTTCCCTCTCCCTTTCCCCTTCCCCTTCCCTGTTCCTTGGGCAGGGGCGGCAGGGGCGGCAGGGGCGGCATGGGCGGCAGGGGCAGCAGGGGCGGCAGGGGCAGCAGGGCCGGCAGGGACACCAGGGCCAGCAGTCGCTTTCCCAGTCACTTTCCCTCTCCCTTTCCCCTTCCCCTTCCCTGTTCCTTGGGCAGGGGCGGCAGGGGCGGCAGGGGCAGCAGGGGCGGCAGGGGCGGCAGGGGCGGCAGGGGCAGCAGGGGCAGCTGGGCCAGGGGCGGCTGGTGGTGGTGGTGGTGGTAGGGGCACTGTGGCTGGCGTACGGGTTCTCTTCCCTACGCCCGTGCCTTTAATTTTTCCTGCCCCCGCAGGTAATGCAGCCCTAGGGCGGCCTCCTGCGTCGCTGGTACCGGTGGCAGGGGTGGCAGGGGTGGCAGTGGTGGCAGTGGTGGTGGTAGTGGTTGTTGCAGTGGCCTGGGTCGTGGTGGCAGTGTCCCGAAAGACCAATGACCTCTGTGCCATTGCCCTGCTTGCACGTGTTTTACGT
Source organism: Paralithodes platypus (assembly GCA_032716605.1). Classification (NCBI taxonomy): domain Eukaryota; kingdom Metazoa; phylum Arthropoda; class Malacostraca; order Decapoda; family Lithodidae; genus Paralithodes; species Paralithodes platypus. The sequence continues at coordinate 1,396,447 of CM064567.1, forward strand.
GCTTTTGGTGCTGGTGATTCGTCCTCTGAGCTGTAGGGCGTGTCGTACTGGTAGCTAGGGTCTTTGGCAGCCACCCTCTGCCTTCCACGGCGGCTAACACCACCAGAAGGAGGGCTGGTTGTGTCATCAGGGAGCGAGCGTGAGGGACGTGTAGGCTCCATGACTAGTGCGTGGTTACTGGCGCGGTGGTGCTTGCACGAGTGCGGGGCGAGCGTTTGGCGGGGTGGTATCGAGAGTTGACATGTAGTACAATACCCACACCAATTTTCAGCCGCCTGGCTATAAACGCGCGGTTTTGGTACGTGTTCAAAGTCTCTGCTCTTAAGAGTCTACCCGCAGTGCGCCGGGGGAACTCTTAAGAGTCTACCCGCAGCTCCCGGGTTAATCTACAAGCCGTGATTAGCTCCCCCCACCCCCCTTTGAGTACCATCTAATTAAACGATATTATGCAGCTTAGGAAGGATCTGTGGTAGTGGTTGAGATAGTTTGAAGCTTCAGTATTGCCAGAGGTCTTTACTAAGCTGAATAAAATCGTCTAATATGCCAATATACGTCCCTGGTACTGAACGGGTTAAACGATATTATGCAGCTTAGGAAGTATCTGGGTTGGTTGAGATAGTTTGAAGCCTTAATATTACTAGAGGCCTTTCCTAAGCTGAATCTAATAGATGTCAGAATAAGCTAAACAGAGACGTCCCTGGTACTGAACGGGTTTAACCCCTTCACCACCATTACGATATGTTCATCATATTCCAGTAGACGATTTTCTTCCTCAATCGCAAAAGGGATGAGGGAAAAAGGGGTCACCCATTCAGCACCATGACGCCTGTTTACCTTGGATTATGGCTAAACGTAGAGGATTTTATGCAGTTTAAGAAGGACCTGTTTTACTAAGAAATCAAAGTTGTATTGACCCATTTGAATAATTGAGGTAGAATCATGAACCAAAGGAAATCGTCTAATGGTAACAGTTTAAGCAGGACCTGTGTTACTAAGCGGAGATCATATTTACCCATTTGAGTTGTTGAAATAAACTCAATAAACTCAAGGAAACCGACATACTCCCTGACCCCCTGACATACTCCCTGACCCCCCGGACATAGTCCCTGACCCCCCGACATACTCCCTGACCCCCTGACCTCCCTGACCCCCCAGACATACTGACTCCCTGACAGTCTAATGGTACCAGAATATGACGAAAATTACGTAATAGGGGTGAAGGGGTTAACAAAAAGAGGGGGGACTGAGGTAATTTGCAGGAGGGAGGAGGGGAGGGGAGGCCCAGTCTGTCGTTGGACGCGGTCAGAGGCGGGCGTGTGTTTTTCATTCAGTGTTGTTATTTGCGAAAAGTTCGGCTATTAAGACTTTTTATCTTAATTTACTTTTTTGTTCAAAGGTTAATTGACTTAGGTAAGAAGGGGACTTTATATATTCGTTTCTATCTTTTTTATTACTTATTTGCTCCCTACACCAAGTCCGCGATCTTAAAAAACACCCCCTAGATCCCCCTTCAGATAAAAATTGGAAAAAATTAAAAAAAAAATATACCGTTGGAATTGCACCGACGAGACGAATTCAAAGACACCCATATTTTAAAATGTAAAAATTCGACCAAAATCAACAATTTCCTACACGAAAAAGTAACATAACCTAACTAAATTGGTCAAAATTTAATAAAACAATATACCGTTGGAATCGCAAGGACGAGACGAATCCAAAGACACCCATATCTTAAAATGAAAATATTCGACCAAAATCAACAATTCTCCCTCACGAAAAAGTATTAACCTAACTAAATTGGTCAAAATTTAAAAGAAATTATACCGTTGGAATCGCAAGCACGAGCCGAATCCAAAGACACCCATATCTTAAAATGTAAAAATTCGACCAAAATCAACAATTCTCCCTAACGAAAAAGTAACTTAACCTTAACAATTGGTCAGAATTTAAAAACAATTATACCGTTGGAATTGCACCGACGAGACGAATTCAAAGACACCCATATCTTAAAAATTTAAAAATTCGACCTCATATTTGCAAATAATGTTTGTCAAAAAAGAGGGGGTATTGTTTATAGGCGTCACCGGTACAGAAGGGGTTAAGGGGGGATGGGTTGTTATAGGCGTTACCGGTACAGAAGGGGTTAAGGGAGGATGGTTGTTATAGGCGTCACCGGTACAGAAGGGGTTAAGGGAGGATGGTTGTTATAGGCGTCACCGGTACAGAAGGGGTTAAGGGGGGATGGTTGTTATAGGCGTTACCGGTACAGAAGGGGTTAAGGGGGGATAGTTATAGGCGTTACCGGTTCAGAAGGGGTTAAGGGGGGATGGGTTGTTATAGGCGTTACCGGTACAGAAGGGGTTAAGGGGGGATAGTTATAGGCGTTACCGGTACAGAAGGGGTTAAGGGGGGATAGTTATAGGCGTTACCGGTACAGAAGGGGTTAAGGGGGGATAGTTATAGGCGTTACCGGTACAGAAGGGGTTAAGGGGGGATAGTTATAGGCGTTACCGGTACAGAAGGGGTTAAGGGGGGATAGTTATAGGCGTTACCGGTACAGAAGGGGTTAAGGGGGGATGGGTTGTTATAGGCGTTACCGGTACAGAAGGGGTTAAGGGGGGATAGTTATAGGCGTTACCGGTACAGAAGGGGTTAAGGGGGGATAGTTATAGGCGTTACCGGTACAGAAGGGGTTAAGGGGGGATAGTTATAGGCGTTACCGGTACAGAAGGGGTTAAGGGGGGATGGGTTGTTATAGGCGTTACCGGTACAGAAGGGGTTAAGGGGGGATAGTTATAGGCGTTACCGGTACAGAAGGGGTTAAGGGGGGATAGTTATAGGCGTTACCGGTACAGAAGGGGTTAAGGGGGGATAGTTATAGGCGTTACCGGTACAGAAGGGGTTAAGGGGGGATAGTTATAGGCGTTACCGGTACAGAAGGGGTTAAGGGGGGATGGTTGTTATAGGCGTTACCTACCGGTACAGAAGGGGTTAAGGGGGGATAGTTATAGGCGTTACCGGTACAGAAGGGGTTAAGGGGGGATAGTTATAGGCATTACCGGTACAGAAGGGGTTAAGGGGGGATAGTTATAGGCGTTACCGGTACAGAAGGGGTTAAGGGGAAATGGTTGTTATAGGTACAGAAGGGGTTAAGGGGGGATGGTTGTTATAGATACAGAAGGGGTTAAGGGGGGATGGTTGTTATAGGTACAGAAGGGGTTAAGGGGGGATGGTTGTTATAGGTACAGAAGGGGTTAAGGGGGGATGGGTTGTTATAGGTACAGAAGGGGTTAAGGGGGGATGGGTTGTTATAGGTACAGAAGGGGTTAAGGGGGGATGGTTGTTATAGGTACAGAAGGGGTTAAGGGGGGATGGGTTGTTATAGGTACAGAAGGGGTTAAGGGGGGATGGTTGTTATAGGTACAGAAGGGGTTAAGGGGGGATGGTTGTTATAGGTACAGAAGGGGTTAAGGGGGGATGGTTGTTATAGGTACAGAAGGGGTTAAGGGGGGATGGTTGTTATAGGTACAGAAGGGGTTAAGGGGGGATGGTTGTTATAGGTACAGAAGGGGTTAAGGGGGGATGGTTGTTATAGGTACAGAAGGGGTTAAGGGGGGATGGTTGTTATAGGAACAGAAGGGGTTAAGGGGGGATGGTTGTTATAGGTACAGAAGGGGTTAAGGGGGGATGGTTGTTATAGGTACAGAAGGGGTTAAGGGGGGATGGTTGTTATAGGTACAGAAGGGGTTAAGGGGGGATGGTTGTTATAGGTACAGAAGGGGTTAAGGGGGATGGTTGTTATAGGTACAGAAGGGGTTAAGGGGGGATGGTTGTTATAGGTACAGAAGGGGTTAAGGGGGGATGGTTGTTATAGGTACAGAAGGGGTTAAGGGGGGATGGTTGTTATAGGTACAGAAGGGGTTAAGGGGGGATGGTTGTTATAGGTACAGAAGGGGTTTAAGGGGGGATGGTTGTTATAGGTACAGAAGGGGTTAAGGGGGGATGGTTGTTATAGGTACAGAAGGGGTTAAGGGGGGATGGTTGTTATAGGTACAGAAGGGGTTAGGGGGGATGGTTGTTAGGTACAGAAGGGGTTAAGGGGGGATGGTTGTTATAGGTACAGAAGGGGTTAAGGGGGGATGACCCTTTTCCTTCTTGCTTAGCCCCATTAGTTTTTGCGATTTAAGGCGGCCGGCCCATTTCTTTGTCAATATTAGGACCTTTCGTGCCATTTAGGAGATATTTTTGTCCTGGCAAGCGATAGCGAGCCTTCAATTTTAGGAGGACACCCCCCTTAACCTAGAGCGTTTAGCATTTGACGATTCTGAGCAGCTTAGGAAGGATCTGTGGGCATCAAAACTATATAAACCACATCTCCCCTTCTGAATTCCAAATATCCTTCCTAATCTGAATAAAATCATCAATGCTTGGGAAAACATTCGAGACGACTAATTTCTCCCCCAGTTTGTGCATTTAATGCATCTATCTCCCTTATACATTAACATAACTATGTCTTATTTGGACTTTTTGTAATCTATGAATCATTTCTAATGCGATGGAATTGAAAACAATATATTCCTTCCAGCACACAAATAATAACATGAAAAAGAGTAAATAAAAATGTCTCCTTTGTCTTTTCAGAACCAATTAAGTCCGTCTCATAATAGTTCGTTTATCGCTCACTTCCCCCTCTGTCTATTTCTCGAATGCATCTATCTAACTCCTGTAGACATTAACATAACTGTTTTATTTGGACTTTTTGTAATCTATGAATCATTTCTATTGCGATGGAATTGAAAAATATAATATCCTTCCAATAACATAGTCTCGTCCATATGCCTATCTAATTTTATCTTAAAGCTCCCTATCGTTCTTGATCCCACAAATATCACTTGGTATGGAAGGATGGAGTGAGGATATGAATGAAGGTGGGAGGAGGGGCGTCGAATGACTGGGGACAGAGGTGCATGGGGGCGGTTCGTTCGTGTCCACCCCTTCGGGGATTGCGGCGTCAGGCAATATATCGGTTACCTCCTTTTCATTATATTCTGGTAAACTAATTGATGATTTTATTCAGTTTACCTATTAAACTGCTATATATAGGTCCTCCTTAAGCGCCTGTGATATACTGTACATGTACTGTGTAGAGGGGCTCCTCCCCCTATTTCTCTACCCCCCCCCCCCCCCTCACCCTCACCCAAACACACACACACTTTCTCTCCCCCACACCTCCCCACTCCTCCACCGGGTACACACACACACACTGGTTAATAAAAGTTATAGCTAAGAAATTAAACTTAAATAGTATATAAAGAATACAGTATTTATTATCTAGCATCAAGTAAGTACTCACCAAAGGGATCTGTTTGTTGCATGGGGGGCCAATCGTCTCTCTGCATGTTTAAGACCTTTCTCCCCATTTCTTTGTCTATATTTAGACCTTTCGTGCTATTTAGATGTCCTGGCCACATATGGGGAGCCTTCAGCCGGCACAATTTTCTACCGAAAAGATGGGGTCTGCATGAATAAACCAATAAATACACCTAACCCCCCTTTTAAGAACACGAGCACACGTCTCACCCCCACTGAGTTCCAGCACAGACTGAACCCCATCCCCTGTCCTGCCCCCACCACCCCCCACCCCCCTTCCCCCACCTCCAATTCCCCCCTACCCCACCAAGTAAATTCTAGAAGGACCAGCCCGGGACATTTTTCGCCATTAGACGAAAATACACGTCCTCTTAAACCCTTCTTAAATGCATAAAATCATTTAATTTTAGCGCAAGAAATCAAAGTTAAATATTATTGGTGCTTAACTACTACTACCCCCACCCTCCCTAAAGACCACTCCGCCATCTTGTCACCTAAATGAATTGATGAAAAGGTCGACCTCTTCCTCCAAGATAATAATAATATCAGTTTATAGATTATTCAATATAATTAAGCCACAGCTTTTGACTTCCCTTTGCACAGGCACTACTCACTTAAGGGAGCCCACCTCGCTTTTTTCTCTTTCTCTCCCTCTCTCTTTGGTTTGTATCCGGATATGCGGCCCCATTCTGTTTTAAGATGTTTACTGTTTTTTTGGATGGACTTGCTTGTCATTAGATGGTATTATATATATAGTTTGATCATATTTATATAGTATCCTGTCCAGAGATATACTTCCATAATCCGAAATAGGTGAATGGCCACGAACTTTTATGAGAGACTGGTGTTCATATTCCTTCCTTCCTCCATAAACTTTGATCACATACTTTTTATTATTATTTATGCCCTATCTTAATTTCACTCCGGCTATCATTAGGCGAATTTAAAACTAGGATCCTTCAGTACATTTATATTTTGACAGTAACTTATGCAGCTTAGGAAGAATGTCTACCCGTTAAAAGATTACAGACTAGCTAAATTAATCTTTTTAGCTACCACAGATCCTTCCTAAGCTTCATAAAATTGTCTAAATATAGCTAGGATAAAATGAAAAAGACGACACCTTACTACCGGTACTGAAGGCGTTAAGTGTTTCCCTTCTATATCGAACGAAGGTAATACAAACTGAGTGTTAATTTGTGATAATGGGAAAGATCACCATTTGTTTGGGCTTATTTTGTTCAGGAAGTTTTGTCAAATATTAAGACCTTTCGTGCCATTTAGGTGATCATTTTGTTTTCTCCTGGCGAGCGATAGCTCTTGACCTTGGCCTTCGGCAGGACATTTTCCTACCGAAAAATGTACAAATTAATCTCGATGGGGGAACTTGAGGAATTCTTTTTTAGCTTGATGGAGGCATAGGGAAGAAACTAAAATAATAGTAAATATATACAACAAATTAACAAATATAGAACACCTACTTAAACGAAGCTATTACAGTGATAATTTATGATAATGGGATAAATATTATTCAGTTTCAGAAATATCACGATTTGTTATTATTTCTGTTCATGAAGGTTTAGGGAAGCACTTTCAAGATACGATGACGCATTTCTTGTCTGTTTTCTGGCTATTATTAGACTATTTTACTGATAATAAGAAGGGTATAATTATGGAAGCCAGAGGAAATGAGTCTTTCTTTACCCTTCTAATTCCCACATATCCTTACTTTATTGATATTAGGAAAGGCGTATGTTAGTCAGAGAATAGAGAAAATAGAGATAGTCTTTACCCTTGTAATTCCCACAGATCCTTCCTAAGCTGCATTATTAGAATTGATATTAGCCAATTGAGAATGATGACGCATTCCGTGTATCAATTAAACGATTTTATACAGCTTAGGAAAGATATGTCTGAATTAGATTGATATTCAGTATTCGACAAATATCCGGATATAACATCGTAGTCATGTGCTGTACTTATAGCCTAGTCGAAATGTATGTAGCTGACACATACTTCGGTCTACGAATACTGTTATATATATTTTAAAATCACCCATATTCACAATACAATGTCAGCAAGTATTTTCGCGCCTATTTTGTTATGATAATTAATCAGCTTATAATTATGTTTGTAGTTATTATCATCTTCATATGGACTTTCCCTGTATTACTCATATAAGCACTTAGTGTACAGTAGTCGTATACTGTAGTAAACAAAAAACCTAGAATCACAAAAATATTGAGATAAACTAACTTGTGCATATCCTAGGTGTTGTTGATGTCTACAGTCATAGCCCTGGCGCTAGTTCAGAAGTGTCCACTAGAGTAATGTCTCAAGAGTAATGCTTAAAAGAAAGTTTCCATTGACTATATTTACATCGTTAGCTAGCTTCCTTATTCTATTCAGGCGATTCTGGGCTGGTCGAAAATGGAATCTACGACCTGCATGGACGCTGTTGGGCGAGCAGAATGGAATGGCACCAAGTAGAATTAATTAGGACTCTTAGTTTGGGCTACAGAAGACTTTTAAAGTTGAAAAAGTTATCATTTCGGGCGTTTCTGGAAAATCAAAACGAAATCCTAAACTAATTGGTTCGATTTGAATTGTGTTTGTGCCATTGGATTCAGCGGGTGAAAGTGTACTTTGAGCAAAAGCAATACATAAATATAAATAGTTAAATAATACTCTATATATAATACTTAATCACATATAATTTAATCCGTTTTCTTAATTACTTCAAAGTTCTTGCTTTTTCTTTTATTAATTTTGGTGGTATACTTTAGTATTTTCTTGATATTTTATTTTATTATTTCGCAGGCCTTATTTATTTTTTGTGTATGGCCACACGTCTCATTGGAAGTGAATTAATTTATTCATAATTTAATTGTAATTTGGTTTACATCAAATTTTTCTTGAATCACACTGTTTCCTTCCATGCCGGTACATATAATCATGGTGTAACAAACTCATGTGGCAAAACTAAACCAACACAACAGCCCTGGGTGGGCCACGAAGGAACCCCCGAAGAAAGCAGAAGAATGTGCTGGGCCCAGAGCCGGTCCATTTCTCTCCAAGTAAGCCTCACTGGTCCAGGGAGGCACCGGACCAAAGATGGCTCAGGGTGAAGAAGCTGGCACAGATATTGGATGAACAGATGAAGCAGGGCAGCATAGAGAACGTCCACATGCGACAGCTTCTCATTGGGTCGACCTGGTTAAGAAGTTTCTTTGGGTGTGAGCTATCCAAGAACTAATAATAGCGAGCCAATGAGGACATCACCAAGACGTGGCTGACAGATCGGGAGCCAGCATCGCTCTCTGGCAACGTCATATCCGCAGGATTAATTACAGTTTTATTGTGAGGTAAGACACTGTAGGATTTATTAATGTTTTATTGTGATAGGAGTAGGGGCGCTAAGCCAAATGATGTAAATAGCCAATGAAATTTCCTTGAACGTAGCCTTGCCGCAAGGCAAGGCCCCCCCCCCCCCAGGCATAAGACTTCCTGGTGATGCAATAAATATGCAATAAAGGAGAAAAAAATATGTTTCAAAGCATGGAAGAAAGGAGGCAGCAGGGAGGAATATCTGGTGGCTAAGTGAACTAACTGCAAAAAAAATCATACAGGACCAAGATCATAGACCAAGTGAAAGAAAATCCCAATGGGATCTTCAATTTAGCTAGGAGCTCCACACGAAGTACGGTCCCGGTCTCATGTCCTAATGGCAGCTTTCTAGGCAGCCCCTGTTCAGAGCACCCTCTCTTGTCGGGGTTTATTGATTCAAGATCAGACCGTAAGGTCTGATCCCACGTCTCTCTTAGTCTGCCCCTTGGTGCAGCTCCCTCCACAATCATGGACTTGCATCTTTTCACCCAGCTTAGTTCATCCATCCTCTCCACATATCCAAGCCTCTCATCTCATCACTGATACTTACTTGATACTACTCTTCACTAGACCACACATCCATCTCACCATTCTCATCTTATTGCGTTCCATTCTGTTGACGTCATCCTCTTCGACAGGTCACGTTTCTGAAGCATAGATCATTACGCTTCTAACGCATGAAGCTGTCTCGGGTGGAATTTAAACTTTGTAGTACTTTGTACTTCTTTATCGGATATCATTGGGAGTGTTTGGTGTTGTGGTGAAATTAATAAAATATAGATTATTAGTATGTCGGACCCCTTTAATGATCTCCTTTTAGTTTAGCGATTTTAAGTTCTTTCGTGCCATTTAGGTGTCGATTCTTTCCTGGAAAGCGACGGCACGCCTGTAATCTAGGAGGCCACCGGGCCTTTGGTGGGGAAATTTTTCTACCAAAAATTTTACAAATTTATGGGGGGTCTTGAGTTTACTAATTTTAAAGGCTTGACAGAAGTCTTGGGAGTAAAAAAACAATAGTAATAATAATAACTAATAATAAAACAAAAAAATCTCCCCCCCGTTCCTTTAGCGCTCTCACTTGGACTCTTGGTGATTAGTTGTGATTGTATTCTTGGATATCCTGCCTCTATAATTCATGTAGTTTTAACTATTGTATGTAAGTTGACTTGTAATGATTGTATTCTGCATTTTGACTTGTATGCATTTACTCTGGACACACAAGATGTCATAAGTTAAGACAATTGAGAGGCATATCAAACAATGGAGCAAAACATTCCCACCTTAGCTATCTTTTGGGAGAGATATCCTGACCAGGATTCGAACCTGGGCACCGGTGGTACATTAGCATTAGATGTTAGCTATCTTTGTTTGTTATCTTAAAGTACTTTCCATTATTTCATAGTCACCACATATCCATTATATATCTGTCTATCTAATGTGATGTATACTTAACTAACACTTGTCTCTGGTGCGCCGTTCACAAGGCCAAGCGCTGTGTGTGTACATCTCACACTTCTTGCACTGAGCTCATTAGTAATATAAGTGGAAGGGAAGCACTCCTAGTGTTTAGTACTGCACTGCATAATATCTTGCGAGTTTCGGTCTAGAAAGAAGTTCATAAATGCTAAGCAGACATACAAACTGAAACAGTAGTAGTATATATATATAAGTTATGTTATATTTATTATCAGTATCAGCGATTGCAGAGAGATAAATCACTCCCCAGTCCCAGCGACAGCTGCCAGCCGTCAGTACGACGCTTGAACATTGAACTTAGCAACACTTCTCTCTCGGCTTATATCCAAGCCCCCACATGCTGGGAGAGGCAGTATTCCTCCATCTTTTGAGTTGTTATATCTTGCCTCTGAAGCCATTTTGGCCACATTGCTTGGGACTGGGGGGACATTTATGCTAGTTTCTATTATGGTACAGGGGTTCAAATTAAATTAGTGAAAGCATGTGATTCTCCCAGTATTTTATCCCAGGATATCACATGGAGAACATGCTTAAGGGAGGGAAAACAAAAAAATATCTAGATTAATGCTAGGTGAGCGGACTTGAAGAGGCATAGCTTCGCTAAGTGTATGCATGCCTGTGAGACCGGATCTCTGGGACCTGGGAATCTTTTGCTGGGGACCACAAATGGGCCTGGGTCTCTTGGTCTTCTTCTGGGCGACCTAGACATGTGTGTGAATTGGTATTTTTTGTGTGCGGGTTTTTTTTTTTTTTTTTTTTTTTTTTTTATGTTCCTGTTCGGGCTCTGTCTCGAGTTTATGTGTCTATATTTTTTTTAGATTGTGTTGTTTAGGACAATTAAAGATCTTGTCTCTCCATAGCGTATTTTTATTTTCTTGATGTGAATTCTGGAGTAGGACCTTAATAAAGAAAGCTACTGACAAATGTTCGTGAATTCTTGTGATTTTCTTTCTGCAAATATTATATATATATAGATATAGATCGGTGTTCAAATAAAATCGCCTATATAATAATAAATACCTATTATGTATTTATTAATACATAGCCGATTTGATCTGAATATCAATGTAAATGGATATATTTGCATAACGAATATTGCAAGAGGTCACGAACATTTGTCAGTAGCTGTACACTGGGAATGTATTACGGAATATAAAAACAAAGTCACATACATATATTCCCGTGAATTATAATAATCGTCATAACTTAGTTCCAACCCAAGAGATACTCCCAATCTTTCTTCTATTCAACAGCTGAGCTCAGGACCTAAAATCCATATTTCCCTCATCCTATGACTTTAAATTGCTTCAAACTCTGTCTGTGTCCAGACTTTTTGGCTTGAACATTCGTTTATTGTGTGGCCCTGTCATTCTTTCAACTGAGACACTCGTCACAACTTGCCTTTTGGCTCCCCTCATCACATAGAAAAAATAAATAAATACTGTAAATAAAAAATAAAAAATAAAAATAAAATAAAACTCTGGCCAGACCAGAAGAAAATTAAAATGAGAAGTCTGTACAAAACTGAATATAGGTAAATAATATGTACGTATTGCAAAAAACTTAAAACTGCATAAAATCGTTACCTTCTAAGCATCTGAACAGAGTCAGAAGAACAGGGGTTTACTGAATATCTTCAGTCAGAACTCAACAGCTGCTGAGGTCAACGTACTCTAAAGATTTCCAAATACCCCGATGGTAAAATTTGTCAAAGGCTTTAAAAGTATCCCTAATCGGCTCAAAATCACATCATATGTCGTCGGAAAGGCATATCAGAGGACGGAAAAGATTTCTAAAAATGTTGGGATTGCACTTGGATGTAGAGTAGGACGTACCAAGCCTTCACCCATAGAGGACGAGCCAACAGGTGGGCGTGTGGCTCTGTTGAGTGGCATCTTGCATAGTGATTGAAAACGAAGTGTTGCTCAAGTATTTGCATTCTTATGGGATTATTCTGCCTGTATATTATTTCTTTCTTCAGTAATTTTCAAGTTTCCTTCCCAAATCATTAATTTATACATAGGGTATAATAAAGTAAGTAATAGGAAAATATGAATGGAGTTTGTTCGTTTTGGCCTTTTAATCACACTGCCATGGGCATAAAGGAGAGCATAATTTTAACTTTGTATAATAAATCAAATTATAACAACTAAAATGATGGGATTATGTTTAGCTAAAAATTTATTAAAGTTGCCAATAAGTCTGCAGCCTTTTTATATTTGAAGACGTCCTTCCAAAGCATGAACAAAATCATCTAATGCCTGAACGTTGGAAGTGGAAGTATGTCTCTCCATTTATCATCACTAAGCTTACTTGTGTGCGACATGAGCTTATTATTACAGAGATCCTATGCGCAAGAATACTACATCTCTCACACACTCTCTCTCTCTCTCATATTTTACATTAGTATGGATCCCGATATGTCAATGGGAAGATATTATTGAGATTGAAAATTGAAGTGTCAGTACAACAAAGCCCACCGAAATGCCAAAAAAATACCCTCATTGTTCCCTGATCTATGAATATTTCCATATTCAAAATATGTTATGTATCTGGATAAATGGACTATGTGTCCTTAAAATGTACTCCTTGTGTTAAGGTTTTTCTCCAACTGAGAATTAAACGACCTTCTAAACTAAAAAAAATCAGCACCCTTATTAAATCCTTTAGCCTATTAAGCATATTTTGCAGCGTAGCTAAAAATTATGGTATTGTAGTGTTGTTTTGGGATTATGGTTTGATCATACATAGTGGCGAGGACCTCCGCCCCCTTCATTTACTCACTCAGTGTATAAATGCTATGAAAATAATTGTCTTTTTACCCTAAAAAATCCGGATATACAGTGATCTCAAATTACGCGCAATTTATCTACGCGAAATAAAACTACGCTCTAACCACAATTGAGGAAACAAATACGTAAGTACGTTCATATTAAATGTACGCGGCGCTGAGCAAAAAAAATAACCCCTCCAACGTCGTCACTGTTGACTGTGCAGAGAGACATGCATCTCCCGTACCAAATTATTATGTATCTACTGTACATGCACAACAGGATATTATGGATTAATCTATTAAAAGAATGTTCTTCGTTTTACATTGCATGTATCATTTATTGAGCTAACAAAATCGGAAATAGAAAATCTGTTTCTGTTCTACTCTTCTTCTTTCGAAAGTCGCTTCAAAGCCCACTGCTCTCCCCTGGCTAAATGATGTGAAGCCAATTCTTTAATACCTGTATGTATATGAGCTATTGAACTATCTCACTTGACACTATGTAGGCTATATGCTATAGACGGTGAATTACTTTTCGACTCAAAACTTTACCAGTAAGCCTAGGCGCCTATTGCTTCGGTCGATCCGTTTCGGGCGCAGTGCTATCGATCGATGGCGCAGATCCGGCATTGCTCACACTACCGTGTGAGTTAATTTACAAGTTTGTCTTATTTGTATACATTAAATGTATTTTGTGTGTATTTCAGGTTATGATATATTTGTACAGTAATATGTTATATATTTGTGGATTTTAGGTGATGAAATAGTACAACTTTCGGTCGGACCCAGACCAATACCTATGACATATATCATTATTCACACCTCCCAAATTTGTTGGTACTCTTTTGACAGGCTCTTTCTAAGCTGAATATATGAGCTACTAGGAGGAAGGAGGAGCCTTCAAGGGACAAGCTAGATATAAATAGTATATAAATTATATATTAGGATATAAATAAATCGTATAGAGAAGTTTGGGGCAGTTTTAATTATTATTTTAATTATTATTTATCATATTATATATGAATATAATATGGATGGATTATATGAATACAAAAAAGCAGGTCGCTCCCCTTACCCAGATATCTAATACAATTACATCCTAATTCCCAAACTCTAATTACATCTGAACTCTATCTAAAAAAAAAAAATAATAAAAAAAAAAAAAAAACCCTATCTAAACTAGCGAAACCGGTCTCAGCAAGAATACGTCAGAACTGCTCGCCGCCGGTGAACACAGATACACCGACAAGATCCATTTAACCAAAGTACGGAGGTGGTGCATCATACTAATTATCAAAATCTCGTTGACTCTCAAGTCTTTAAGGGTCACCCGTTTTGTTCTTCTCTTCCTCTCCTTCTCTCTCTTTGTGTGTATCCATATGGCACCATTCAGCCAACGAATGGCTGAATTGCCGAATAACAAAAGAGGAAGAGGGAGAGAGGGAGAAAAACAGCCCAGGTAGTCCCTTTAACACTCTCAGACCAAAATATCAATTGACGATTTAATTACGATCCTTGATATATTTATTTTTATCAGTCAAAGAGCTTTGATAACAAGTATGGTGCGGATATGTTAGTAAAAAAAAATGGGTAGGATTGGGAATAAGGGAGAGGTACTTGTTTAGGTTAAATGGATCGACGGGGATCCTCAATGCATCTGACGTCACCAACTAGCAAGAACCAACCCATTCGTCGGTACTCAAGCCACCCTAACACAATCTAAATCTATATATAACTATCTATCTATCTATCTATATCTCTATTAAATTATATAAATTAAATACATACAATATATATACAATTATATAAAATTAAATACATATATAATAATATCCATTGCACTGTTTTTTTGTATAATCCTTATTATTAATTATTATTATTATTGTTCTTTTTATAGCCACCCCCATAAACATAGGTAAAACAAAATAATAAAGTTACTGGGTGCCTAGAGTATTAAAATGTAAAACTTGCAAACTAAACAAACCAAAATTGGGACAAGGACAATATAAAGTCAAATTAAATTATCAAAATCGCTATGTGGAAACAACGCTTACTAAAATGAAAATTATTAAATAAAAGAACACAATCCACCACATAGGGTGTACATCACTACATGAGCAAGTTAATCTGTTTCCCAAGCAAACCAATCGCACATATAACAACGCACTATCGTCACGTTAAAGGAAGTAGTCAAGTTTGGGAAGTCCGGGACGTTCTGGCAAATTTTACTAAACTCTGCATGAATAAAGAAACTACATGTTAAATGTCAAAATATTATTTAAAATCAAATTTGCAACATGACAAGACATTAACAATAGTAAAAAATACAAATATTGATAAGATATCTATACTATTACAAAATAATATATAAAATACAGTACAGCACTCACTAACGATAGTGCTATCGGGTAGGTACCTGTAAGCATAGCATGCTTCAAGTGACCCCTATCAATAACTACCCTACAAATAACCTACATTTATAGCACAAATAAACTAAGGAAATCGCAAAAGTAAGCAATTGATACTATCGACAATGAATACATATAATATAAAGAGAAATAATTGCAAAATATGAAGTAACAACAGATTTAAACAAAGAGTACTCTTTTAACAAGAACAATAAATTTAAAAAATCATCAATATTAATAATAATAATAATAATAGAAAAAGAAAAAGAAAAAGATAAACAATAAATACAGACAAAAAGTAAGCAGAGGTTATACAAGAAACTTCAAGTTAAAAATGCTTGATTAAAATTATTGATGTCAAATTTTAGAATACAGTCACAATAATTGACCCTAAAAAGATTAAATTTATGGAACAATTTACTTGCCTCAAAACCTCTGTCCACTAAGAGTCTGTATAGTAACCTAGCTCTAGCCCAAAAGTCATCTACTTTAGTGCAGATTTTACAAAATCTTATTAATTGGGAATAAAAACAATTATAAGTGATTTTACTATCGATATTACTACTAGGGAAAGGAAAGTTTATTACGTTAAAATTAAAATCATCAACTTTGTGATATACTTTAAGTATGCACTGTTCATTAACAATCTCTATATTTATATCAAGAAAATTTTCAACTTTATAATTTACGTTACATTGTGTGAGGGGAATAGAATTAGGGTAAATAAGTTTAGCAACTTGATTAAAATTTAACAAATTGCAAACAAGAATATCATCAATATATCTACTATTATTACTTAACAGTTTAGCAAGTGCTAATTTTTTCTGGAATTTTATTTTTCTTGCTACTGTCAACTAAGTCTTTTATATATTTAAATTCTAAAGCAAGCAAGAATAAGTCTGCAATTAAAGGGCTAGCATTTCCACCCATAGGAATTCCTAATATTTGTTTGAAAATGTACGGCCCGAATCTAACATAAGTATTGAAAAGGAGGAATTTAAGGGCATCTTTAAGTTTAGTTCTATCAAAATATACAGAACTAGTGGGAGTAGAGCTAAGTGATGCATTATTAAAATATGTATAAACATTTATGAAATAATTACCATTCCTAACGAACCTGTCAAAGTGCAAATCTATAATAAAGCAAAGCTCTGAATATACTAAATCTAAAGGCAAATTGGTATACAAAGTTGAAAAGTCGAAGCTATGTACCGAGGTAACTTTCGGCATGGTATTTATTTTATCAATAACTTCTAACGAATTGTCAACACTCCAATAATAGTTAATGCCAGTTCTTCTCATGATGGTATTACAATATCTTTTATGAGTACTTTTAATGTATTTTAAGCAATTTACTACTTGTTCTGATAGAGTTTTAGTGGTAGCAAATTTTGCTATATTTATTATAGAGTGAGAAATGTAATTATACATTACTGTATATTTAATATTAAAAGAATTATAGAAATATTATATTAAAATAATAATAATGATTATATATATAACAAACTAATGTGTCAGTGAGGTCCATTATTTTGCTATTTAACACCCTTCTGTAATATATGGTTTTTAATTTATATTATGGGTTTGGAATCATAATATAAATTCCTGAAACGCCATATATCCCTAGTTGTATTAACGGTGGTTAAATTAGCTGATTAAATTTCTTATATATATATATACTAAAAGGATTGAGATTATAGTTTTTAAATGGTAGAGCTAAAATGGTCTAGCCAAAAAATAAAGTGAAAAAGCTCGGTAAAGAAAGGGTTGAAGTTATGGCAAAATCAATTAATGTTATTACAGATGATACCTCTGACCAACACAACACGTTTAACCCTCTCCGACATATGACGCGATTTTGAGCATATTATGATACTTTAAAGCTTGGAATGTTACGGCACAAAGGAATATTAATTTAATATTAGTATCAATTCTTATATTATATTGATTATATTGATATTGATATTGATTATATTATATTGATTATATTGATATTGATTATATTATATTGATTATATTGATTATATTGATATATATTTGTTTATCCGGGTATTTAGAAACCTTCAAATTTAGTTACTTCACCTCTGAGTTCTATCTGTGGGCAGAAAACTAATTTTGGAAAAGTAATTATGATTGAGAAATATTTTGTATTGCTAATCTGGTCTGCGTCATATGTGCGTGAAAGGGTTAAATCATTAAGTTATACATTATTAAGTTAAATCATTAAGGTCTCCCTCCCTCACTATCCAATGCCGAAAATTATGATAGGTTTTTTTAGGAGTTTGAGATTATGGATTTACCCCATAAATTTTAGGGTTCGCTTATACAATTTTTCGATGAAGATAGTGTTTTCAGAATGTAAACCCATCATAAATCGAGGGAGAGAGGTACAGGGTGTCAAACGAAAGCTGAGTCCATTATTTTGAGTCTCTATCAATGTACATGTAAAGCTAAAATTATGTTTTATATTTCTTATTATGTCTTTCGAAGTGATAAAATGGCTAAAACAATGCAAGTTCATATTAATTGGCTTGTATTCCTTAATTAATAATTCAATTCTTCAAACACAATTGCTCCAGTTTGACACCCTGTAATAATCAAAAATCGCTATGTGGAAACACTTTCACATAATTATAAAGAACACAATCCCACTATATAAGTGGTCAGTTGCGCTAATAAGTGACAGTCGGCCCTCGGGTAACGCGGCTTTAGTCAGACTCGTCAGACCCGTATATACCGGCGTGTATAAGACACATTTCTAAGCCTCCAAAATGCATGCATGGCGACGAATATATTGTACTTTCAATGCAAGTGAATTTGAAGTGCCAAGATTACTCGGCTGATTTTCATATTATTGTGTTGTGTGTGTGTGTGTGTGTGTGTGTGTGTGTGTGTTGTTTTGCTTGTGTGGCTTGAACTTTAGCCGAGCGGCATTGTTTTTGTGTCAAATAAATAGCATTTAATCTTGATTGGATATATTATTGACCCCCCCTACTATGATAATTGCCAACGAAAAAAAAAACAGATAAATCGGGTGCACGGCCTAGGGCCGGTACGATATACCCCGAGGGCGGACTGAAAAAAGATTAATTAAATTAGAAGACTTCATTGAGTTTATACAGCACATAGCAAGCGAAACGTGGACACGACTTATTAGCGCGACCGTTACAATTGATGAGCAAAAAAAAGTAAGGGAGTAAGTACAAAAACACATTGAGGGCTTATCTTTCCTTTTCTCTCTTTCCCTAGCTTCTACCCATTCGGCCCCATTCATCCAACTGTTTTATCCCCATCCAGGTGTCATACTGTATATTAGTTTGTATGGAGAAATCCGGCTTTGCCGGAGACATTTCTCTATCGAAAAATGTACAAATTTATTTAGCCTGCTGTCAAAACAAATTATATATGCTGGCTCGCTACTACCGCTCGCAGGAAATCTATGACACCTGGATGGGGTAAACGTCTTAAAACAGTAGGCTGAATGGGTACAAGCAAAAAAGAGAGGGAGAGATAAAACAAAAAAGCGAGGTGAAGACTAATTAGTGCCGTTAGTTTTCCGCACTTTTCTTTTCACTTTTTTTTTCATAATTAAGAAGACCATTTAGGCGAGCGATAGCGAGCCTCTAATTTTTCCACCGAAAAATTTAAAATTTAATTGATTACTTGAAGGTCTAGGGAACCCTGGCGAGGAAACTAAAAAAATCAAAAATAATAGTACAGTACAGTACTCCCTTTGATGTTTTTTCGGAAAATATAACCGAAACTACCACTAATTTTCCCATGGTTTTTCTTTTTGGTTTTAGGTAGTTTTCATCATTATAGATGAAATGAATTACAATCCCCGGAAAACTTTTATATCTCCCATTAATCCAACGATCTTAAAACACTCGGATGTAAGTAATTTTCAAAGTAAAATTTACAATTTTGTTTGCCTTTGGATACAGACAGGCTGAGGGGAGGCTTTGCCCCCCCTCAGCCCCCCAGGAATTATTGAAATCAGCATAACAGTAGGGGGCTTTTAATAAGAGTTTTCACTGCCGTCAATAGGGAGTTTTTTGTTTTTACCTTAGTGCACATAAAATGTATCTCCGGAAACGTTTTTTTCGGACAGGAATCCTTGATTTTGGTATTTATATTAAATTATCAGTGCAATCCAATTTCTGAATGCATTTTTGAAATCAGCAAGGTTTTGGTTGATGAAACACTTTAATATGATCAATGCAACATCCTTATTCTATAAAAATAATATCCTTCAAATATTGAGAAATAATTAGTGGTAGTTTCACCGGTTTATAAGTACCCTTTTTTCAAACTTCCTTTGTGATCTTTTTCAAACTTCATTTTCACTTCATTTAACGTGCTGGTTGGTGCGCCAGGTGGTGGTGGTGGTGGTGGCGGCAGTGGCTTCATATACCTGTAGAGACGAGTAATTTTTTTGGATAAGGAGTGGAGGTCTGAAATGGAAGTAAAAACCTAGTGTGTGAAGGAAGGAAGGTTTTCGGAGCGAGCAATAAATAGGAAGTAATGTGGAAGATGAGAAATCTCAGAATGAAAGTAAAAAGTGCAATGGGCCCGAGACATGGGCTCTGAAGGAAAAGAGAAAGCTGGTTAATATATAGGGGAGTTTGTGTTTTTGTGTGTTCATTTTTTTTTTTTTTTTGGTAATTTTTTTTTTTTTTTTTTTTTTTTTTCCCTGTTCGGGCTCTGTCTCGAGTCGGCCACCCCCAGTAAAAAAATAAAATAAAATGGGGAATTGGGAGGGAGCAATAATATTATTACTTAGGGGAGGTGTGCCAGAGTGGTCTTCCCACTGGACTGGAATGGACCTGGGTTCGAATCCCAATATGTTAAGATATTATTTCATACCCCTAGTATGAAAGTAAAGTAAAACACGAGAACATTTATAATCAACAGATGGAAGGAGTCAGATCCACTTTGGAGTGGGGGGGCCCAGTCGGGGCATGTCCCTTGTGGGGTGCTTCCTCTGGAAGATGTGATGATGATGATGATGATGATGTTTTGTGTTTAAGTATTTGTATGATAAGATAGATTAAGAGAGATTAGACATTTGAGGGGTACCATACTTATCAAAATGAATGGCATGTAAATTGAGCACAGTATATTATATTTGATTTGGCTTAGGAAGTATCTCTGAATAAAAAGGTTAAGAAATTCATTAAAATTTAAAACTTTCAAACTAAACAAACCAAAACTGGGACAGTCAGTCAATAAATTGATTTAGTATTTTACCCCCATAGCATTATAATACATGGCATATAATAAAAATAATTATATATAATAAAGGTGTCTGAATTCGGACAAATAAAAAAATAATTGTCGTCAAAATACGCAAACTTAAACGCGGCGATTTCGGTCAAAGAAAAGTTTGGCTATCGTTACAAAAATTTTAATTATATAAATTTGGTTTTTAAATTTTTTATTTATTTACTTGTCAAATTATATTTAAAGATCTTCCACACAAAATTGATAACAAAAGTATTAACGAAAACCCTGGTGAAAAAGAGATTTTCTACAATATTTGTTATTCATTAAAAAAACCCGGGCATGTCCCTCCAAAGGACAGTGTGGGCTACCCGGGCGATTTGGCCGAAAAATGTCTTATCTAGGCCTAGGCTAATTTTGGTTAATTTTAACTGCTAGAAATTTCCCACGCATCTATAAACATAGTGCATAGTGCATAGTGTAGACTGGCGTTGAGTAGAGCTCTCTAACTAAGTCAACTTGGTTCAGTTGCGATGACGATTTCCGTGGAGCGAATTTTGCCGCGATGTTGACAATATTTGGTATTTGGTACCGCTGCGTGTCTACCCTGCTGAGACCGGAACCTCTTCGGGAGGTCTGGGACCGGGAGCCCTTAGGTGATCCTTGGTTGCGCGACCATGTAGTGGGAAAAAAAAAAAAAAAATTCAGGCTCTGTCTCGAGTCGGCCACCCTTGTGCTGTGGGGTATGTGCCTGAATATACATACATGCATGCATCTACATGCCTGATTCACAAAAAGTTTTTAAATTCTCACTGTGAAATCAAGGTTGTGTAAAAAAAAAAAAAAAAAAAAAAAAAAAAAAAAAAAAAAAAATCATAGCATAAGTAAATAAACAAAGAAAATATTTTTCTCACCTATATTACATACAAGCTTCGATGTCGCCGTGTTTGAAAAGCCTTCTTTTTTCCTTCTCGGGACTGGCAAGAGCGAGACTCGAGGCAGAAAGAAAAGTTGGCTCGAGCATTTACACCAGATGTAAACCTAAACAGCCAGAAGCTGCAATCAATGCCTGAGGACAAAAAATAAAAGTTAGAATGCAGTTTAACTCCCTATCCTCACTCAGCCCCTCCTCCAATCCAACATCCTGAGACCGCTGGGCCAAATATACCCTCCCGCCCGCTAAATAAGGGTTAAATGGATTTTTTTAGGCCCGGGAAAACTCTTAAGAGTCTTCCCGAACTTGCCAGGTTAAGTGAACGATGGGGAGTCGGCTATCATTAATCAATATAACAAGTGGGATTAACAAAGGGGACATGACAAATGTACTAAAGCTCAGTGATAGCGAAAGAACTCGTACCAATGATCAAATTAGATAAATTTCGTTTCAGAAAAGATATAGGCAAATATTGGTTTGGTAGATGGGTGGAATGGAAAGTGCTATAGTGGGATCTAAACTGTAGGGAGATTTAAGATAAAATTGGATAAGCATATGGACGAGAAGGGTTGGGTGTGAAGGGGGATCAGCCGGGTTGGGCCAATCAGCGCTCTGCAGACCCCCATAATCCTGCGTTAATCTCTAACCGTTTTGGTAAGATGATCCTCAGGGTATTAGAGTGTTGAGCCTATAATTGGGCTTTGTAATTGATTTGGTGTGGGACAGGGATCTGCCTTGCTTAGGCCAATCGGCTTTCTGCAGACTCCCATTTTCTTATGTTCTTATGTTCTTATGTTCTTATAATAATAGCCTACTGTATATACGAGAATTTAAATGATATTAATTGACAGGCTATTAATTAAAGGCAAAAATAAACAAATCAAAATAGTTATGTGGAAAACGCTTACCCTAAAATAAAATGTATGAAATAAAAAAGAACACGCATTAATTAAAATGTAAAACTTGCAAACTAAACACACCAAAATTGGGACAAGGACAATATAAAGTCAAATTAAAGTATCAAAATCGCTATGTGGAAACAACGCTTACTAAAATGAAAATTATTAAATAAAAGAACACAATCCACCACATAGGGTGTACATTACTACATGTGCAAGTTAATCTGTTTCCCAAGCAAACTAATCGCACATATAACAACGCACTATCGTCACGTTAAAGGAAGTCACGTCACGTCAAGTTTGGGAAGTCCGGGACGTTCTGGCAAATTTTACTAAACTCTGCATGAATAAAGAAACATGTTAAATGTCAAAATATTATTTAGAATCAAATTTGCAACATGACAAGACATTAACAATAGTACAAAATACAAATATTGTCCACTAAGAGTCTGTATAGTAGCTCTAGCCCAAAAGTCATCTACTTTAGTGCAGATTTTACAAAATCTTATGAACTGGGAATAAAAACAATTATAAGTTATTTTACTATCGATATTACTACTACTAGGGAAAGGAATATTACGTTAAAATTAAAATCATCAACTTTGTGATATACTTTAAGTATGCACTGTTCATTAACAATCTCTATATTTATATCAAGAAAATTTTCAACTTTATAATTTACGTTACATTGTGTGAGGGGAATAGAATTAGGGTAAATTGCAAACGAGAATATCATCAATATATCTACTATTATTACTTAACAATTTAGCAAGTGCTAATTTTTCTGGGATTTTATTTTTCTTGCTACTGTCAACTAAGTCTTTTATATATTTAAATTCTAAAGCAACCAAGAATAAGTCTGCAATTAAAGGGCTAGCATTTCCACCCATAGGAATTCCTAATACTGTATTTGTTTGAAAATGTACGGCCCGAATCTAACATAAGTATTGAAAAGGAGGAATTTAAGGGCATCTTTATCAAAATATACAGAACTAGTGGGAGTAGAGCTAAGTGATGCATTATTAAAATATGTATAAACATTTATGAAATAATTACCATTCCTAACGAACCTGTCAAAGTGCAAATCTATAATAAAGCAAAGCTCTGAATATACTAAATCTAAAGGCAAATTTAGGTATACAAAGTTGAAAAGTCAAAGCTATGTACCGAGGTAACTTTCGGCATGGTATTTATTTTATCAATAACTTCTAACGAATTGTCAACACTCCAATAATAGTTAATGCCAGTTCTTCTCAATATCTTTACAATATCTTTTATGAGTACTTTTAATGTATTTTAAGCAATTTACGACTTGATCTGATTTTAGTGGTAGCAAATTTTGCTCCGGCAATTAAGCGATATTTATAAGGTCTTTTATGAAATTTAGGTAACATGTATAATTTTGCAATGCACTTGTTCTTATCAGAAAGTTTAATATCAAATGTTATATTTTTCTTGGTATGTTCATCGATTAAGTTATCAATATTCAGATTATTTTGAACTAAAACTTTATTATAATTACAAATAATAGACCCAACAGGTCGTTCATATGAATACACTATTAATGGTTTGAAATCTTTACAACAACATGGACTTAACTTTCTTTGAATTAACACAAAAGTGTATATTTTTTTCCTCACCTGGGGGGTCCTCAAGGGCTGGTCCTATCCATGTTGAGGATTATTATAGGGCGCCCTGGAAGTGTGTGGGCGGGCTTGTTGTCCCCCGGAAACGATGGGACAACGATGAAAGCCAAGAGCTGTCTGATGACATAAATCCAGTCCATTTTGCCTGGAAGCCACCACCAACGACCGGTCACACCTGCTGCCACCACCACCACCACCACCACCACAACCAACCAACAACACCACCAGTCTGCCACTCTGCACACGCCGAGACCCCCAGTAGCGCTGCCTCCTGCCATGGAGGTGGAGCTGCCATGGATAGAGCTTACAAACATATCTAAAAAGAAAAAAGGATTAGCAGAGCTCCGATTGGCCCACACCCGCAAAATGAAAGAACCGGGGTTAAACCTAACATATAAAATCACATAAACCAAAAAAAAAAAAAAAATCTATAAAACAAAAATCATAAAAGGCCTACTAGTGGCGGATCCAGGGGGGGGGCAGCCGCCCCCCCCCCCCCCCTTAGTGACCAACAAACCAAACCAACAGACCGACTTAGGGGGGGGGGACCCCCCCCTTTGTGACCAAAATTGCGCCTATATCTGATATATATCTGCATTTGATCTGAAATAAAATATATATAAAAGTTATGGGCGCCCCTCATGTATATCAGCCCCCCCCCCTTAAGCCTGAGCTGGCCATGACACCGTAGTCACCACCAAGTAAAGTACTATAGTCTGCATACAATAAAATCAATGCAGTCGACCCCAACCAGAGCCAGAAATCCCGACCACAAAGTGGCAGATCCAGGGGGGGGGGGGCCCCCCCCCCCCTTTGTGACCAAAATTGCACCTATATCTGATATATATCTGCATTTTATCTGAAATAAAATACATATAATACATATATGGGCGCCCCTCATGTAAGCCTGAGCTGGCCATGACACCGTAGTCACCACCGGTCTGCTAGGTATACCAAGGCATAGGGGAGACTGCCCCAACTATAAGTAGTGTTAGCATGCATACAATAAATCAATGCAGAAACCGAGCCAGAAATCCCGACCTCAAACCTTATACCTAGAATGATTAGCAAAATGGGTACATTTCCACACCTCTGCATTGGCCCCACACCGAATACCTTATACCAACCCAGCAAGTCCTGTCTGTACAGTAAGTAAGTACCATAACCCTTCCCCGTGTTCTCGAGAGGCCGGCAGTGTAGTGAGCATAGCTGGGAAAAATATGCCGCTACGCCAAACTCTGTTACTTGGTATCACTGTATGAGAAACACGAGTGCTACGTAGCTCGTTCTGGTCTCATTTTGAAGCTTTTCGCGCCTAGTTTTTTGCTGAATACATTTCTGTTCATGCAACTTCATTCAGGAGGGCCTGAATATGCCCAAATAAACCAAAAACCCCCGCTAGACAAGGGTTAAAACATCATGATTAGGTTTCTCACAGTAAAATATTAATATACATGTAGTATCATATAACAAAAACACCAAAGTTATGGGCGCCAGTTATTAATTTGGGTAATTTATTAGAGGCCTCATGAGACACTATATACCGGTCTGCTATACCAAGGCATAGGGGAGACTGCCCCAACTATAAGTAGTGTTAGCATGCATACAATAAATCAATGCAGAAACCGAGCCAGAAATCCCGACCACAACCTTATACCTAGAATGGGTTTAGCAAAATGGGTACATTTCCACACCTCTGCAGAGCTCCGATTGGCCCCACACCGAAAGGTTAAAAAAACGTTAGCATATAAAAATCACATAAACGACCACCAAAAAAAAACCCCACACATTTCTACAAATAAATTATAATATAGGCCTACATTATAATATAGAAAGTATATAAATTACATCGGACATGACCAAAAATGTATTAATACAGTCACCACCACCCAGCAAGTCCTGTCTGTACAGTAGTACCATAACCCTTCCCCGTGTTCTCGAGAGGCCGGCAGTGTAGCCAGTAGTGAGCATAGCTGGGAAAAATATGCCGCTACGCTATCTGTTACTTGGTATGAGAAACACGAGTGCTACGTAGCTCGTTCTGGTCTCATTTTGAAGCTTTTAGCGCCTAGTTTTTTGCTGAATACATTCCTGTTCATGCAACTTTCATTCAGGAGGGCCTGAATATGCCCAAATAAACCAAAAAAAAACACTAGACAAGGGTTAAAACATCATTAGGTTTCTCACAGTAAAATATTAATATACATTTTAGTATCATATAACAAAAACACCAAAGTTATGGGTGCCCCTCATGTAGATTAACAACATTATTAATTTGGGTAATTTATTAGAGGCCTCATGAGACACTATATACCGGTCTGCTATACCAAGGCATAGGGGAGACTGCCCCAACTATAAGTAGTGTTAGCATGCATACAATAAATCAATGCAGAAACCGAGCCAGAAATCCCGACCACAACCTTATATCTAGAATGGGTTAGCAAAATGGGTACATTTCCACACCTCTGCAGAGCTCCGATTGGCCCCACACCGAAAGGTTAAAAAAACGTTAGCATATAAAAATCACATAAACGACCACCAAAAAAAAAAAACACACATTTCTACAAATAAATTATAATATATGCCTACATTATAATATAGAAAGTATATAAATTACATCGGACATGATCAAAAATGTATGTATGTAATACTGTACAGTAATACAGGGCCTGAATATGCCCAAATAAACCAAAACCCCCCGCTAGACAAGGGTTAAAACATCATGATTAGTGCCTCATTTTTCCAGACCAAGGCCATATTGTATATACCCCTAAAATCTGAAAAGTAATGAGGGAGAAAACTTCTCACAGTAAAATATTAGTGTAGTATCATATAACAAAAACACCGGCTAAGTCTATCTCACTTACTCCTTTGCCCCTCAACATTCTCTTCATAATTGCTGAGAGGGTGGGCCTCTTTGGTGGGCCTTTGGTTTCCCGGGCATTTCCGCACCCTCCTCAGAAGTGGCTTCCCCAGGCAGGGGGCGCTCGGTTATACCCCTAAAATCTGAAAAGTAACGAGCAAGAAAAAACCCTCTCTCACAGTAAATATTAATTAATATTAATATTAATAGTGTAGTATCATATAACACTACAGATTCTATGATAATCTACCCATATTTTATACCCCTAAAATATGAAAAGTAACGAGGGAGAAAACGCTCTCTCACAGTAAATATTAATTAATTCTATTAAATAATATTTTATACCCCTAAATTCTGAAAAGTAACGATAATACCTGATAATTAGAATAAGGTGATGGGCTGGTCTGAGGGGCACAGGGCCTTTGGTGGGCCTTTGGTTTCCCGGGCATTTCCGCATCCTCCTCAGAAGTGGCTTCAGTAACCCAGGCAGGGGGGGCGCTCGGTTATGGCCTTGCTCGGGGCTGTTCGGGCCAGGAAGCTTGGGGAACAACAACATAGATAGAATAGGTGGATTAATATACAGTCCTCCCTCGGGTAGCGCGGCTTTGGACAGTGCAATTTTGCTCTAACACGTGTGCCGAGTCAGCATCTAACACGCTTTGTTTATGTAGCGCTCGTGGCGGGTGGTCGGCATCTGTCGGCCTGTGACGGCAGACTCGTCAGACCCGTATATACCGGCGTGTATAAGACACATTTATAAACCCCTCCAAAACCATGGCCTTATACAACGAATATACTTTTCAATGCAAGTTAATTTAAAACACAGAGATTCGTCAGCTGATTTTCCGTGTGTTATTTATTGTTGAGTCAGTTTGTGTGTGTGTGTGTGTGTGTTGTTGTTCTTGTGTGGCTGTCTAAACCCGAGTTATTTCTGTATGCAATAAAATGGTATTATAATTTACTCTATGGAATTGAATTTAATTTTACCAAATAATATTTATAATAGTAAAAGCCAAAGAAAAATACATTAAACTATAACTCTAATGAAGGCGGTAAGATTGTTGGCAAGTTTAGCCAAGCTGCCGCCGCCTGCCTCTCACGCAGACGACATGTTATTGTTGTACTACAGCTGAGCAGCATTGTTTTTGTGTCAAATAAATGGCATTTCATAGTACCAATGGTCTTAATTGGATATATTATTGACCCCTAGTATGAAGGTATGTTGCCAACGTAATAAACTGACAAATAAATAGATAAATCGGGTGGTAAATGGGTAAAGGAGACTTCGGTGTAAACACTTACGTTATGTTGGTTAGTGAGATATGTGATTGGGACGTTAACGCTACTATTATGTGCTTAACTATTTGATTGGGAATTAACGTTAACGCTACTATTATGTGTTTAACTATTTGATTGAGAATTAACGTTAACGCTACTATTATGCACGTAACTATTTGATTGGGAATTAACGTTAACGCTACTATTCTGTACTTAACTATTTTAGTTGACTAACTTGTGGACTAAAGCAACTCTTTAAGTAATTGGGTTATGATGAAAGTAATACTATTGTTTTATATTAATACTTACGAGTTCTTTAATTTTCTTTTAATTAAGCTTACATTGCTTAACGGTGCGTAGTACGGTGATGCTATTGTCTCATATTAAGTAATATCGCCTTAGACTAACATGGCTGTGTTAATATTACTTCTAGTGATTTCCTAAGCTGAAGAAAATTCTTTTAGCTTCAAAACATTATTTTGCCTTTCATATTATTTGAGTGAGACCTGAATCGAATCTATGAAGTGATCCTGTAACTTAATTTACTCCTAATTAAAACCTCATTGTTACGTGGTTAAGAAATACATTTAACTAA
Source organism: Paralithodes platypus (assembly GCA_032716605.1). Taxonomy (NCBI): domain Eukaryota; kingdom Metazoa; phylum Arthropoda; class Malacostraca; order Decapoda; family Lithodidae; genus Paralithodes; species Paralithodes platypus. The sequence continues at coordinate 1,425,299 of CM064567.1, forward strand.
TTATTAAATATATATCTAACTTTTTATGTGACTTTGGCCAGAACCAATAGAATTAATCCCATGTTGTTCTTTGCTTTGTGTAGCGCGTGTTTGCGTAGCACGGCGCGGTCCCAGTACGATATACCCCCGAGGGAGGACTGTATAACAAAAACCAGCATTCATGGTGAATTTACCTAACTCGGGCTGACGTGTCACGGCTGGGCCTGGCACGAGGAGGGTCCTTTACCGGTAGAACCTGTAGAAAAAGAAGATAGATATAGTTAAAAATCGTTGGGTAATTAAATTAAGCAGAATATATACAGACAGAATGACCGGGGTATTTAATTAAGCAGAATATACAAACAGAATGACTGATATAATGAGTTTATAGGGGTACATACCTATCTAGCGACATTCTAGCAACTTTAGAGAACGGATCTAACGGTATTTACAGCCCATTTTATATTTAGAGGTTACAACAATTTCTGGACTATTTATTTGGAACATAGTATTTAGGCATTGTTCCAGGTCTGGCTATACATTAGACAATTTTTATAGCTTGGGAAAGTACCTTGGCATTTTATATAGCCTACGCAACGCATATATACAGTATAAGTAGTATATATAGGCTATCTTAATTTTAACCCTCTCCGACATATGACGCGATTTTGAGCCTATTAGGGATACTTTTTTGTTACCATCAGGGGTATTTAGAAACTTTAGTTTAGTTACTTCAACCTCTTTGAAGCTGTGGGCAGAAAACTAATTTTGGAGAGGTAATTATAAGAGTGAGAGAACTATTTCTTATTGCGGGTCTGCGTCATATGCGTCTGAAGGGGTAAACTATATAATTAATTTCAGACCTCCCCCTGGATAATTCCTTAGCATGTTTTTTGTTTTTTTCTTCAAGGATAATGTTTCATAGTTGTTTTGCATGGTATGAGTGGAGGATTTGCATAAATTTTACCCATTATCTATCAAATTGCGCCATATATTGGGCGAATCGCGCTTTTACAGTAAGGGAAATTGTGGGGGTACATTGGATTTATTGATTTATTGTCATCCTCATAAGATCTAACCCTTCCCGCCCGGGCAGCATTTTAAAATGACACAGCGGCAGATGGGACCCCGGGTGTCCTTATATTATAGTCCATAAGCTTGAAAGCCTATTCAGCTGTTTTGAAAGCCGTCCATCCGACAAAGCATATAAACATATAATCCGACGCCGCGCACCTCCGAACACAAGGAGAGGCGTAGTTTGTTTTTGTGTAATGTGTTGTTGTTTCAGTAGTGAAAAGTGTCTCGTATGGCTAAAATCGCGGAAAAATGCGCTCCACGGAAATCGTCATCACACAGTGTGACTTCGAGAGCTCTACTCAACGCCAGTCTACAGATTGGAAACCGCACTACATTTAGAGATGCGTGGGAAATTTCTAGCAGTTAAAATAACAAAGATACGGCCTAGGCCTGAATGAAGGAAAAACCATGAAAAAACGCTCAAAAAGCTTAAAGAATGGCCTACAGAGCCCCCGAAAACGTATTTTACAAGAGTAAAAAATTGAAGGCAATTACCCCTAAAAAACCAGGTTATTGCGCGCTCACGCACGTGGACTTTGAGAGTTTTCAACCATCGGCACTGCGTGGGATACGTACATACAAATCTGAGCCCTCTTGAGTGGCTACACCTGAGGTTACGGTCGGCGCAATTAGGGTGACGCGCCAGGTGCGTCTCTGGGGCTGTGCGTTACATACATCGCCGACGCGTCAGGCGCGTCGCTGGGGCTGTACGGGTTAAGAACCAAGAGGCCAGTCTTGCTCATTCAGTGAAGAAAAATGGCGGATTTTCGGTTTCTTGTCATATTTCAGGCTAATATGGAGAATGTAGCTTTAGTATCAGCATTTCCACACATGATTTACAATTGTGTGTCATACGTTGTGTATGACAACGAGGAGCTGCTTAAATTGGTGAAAATAGGATAATATAGAGACAATTCTGATGGCCTAACATCGACTTTGGTATTCGAATTAACCCTTTGGCGCACGATGACTCGTTAAGAGTCATTAAACTTAACCCTTTGGCGCACGATGACTCGTTCAGAGTAATTAGGTATTTTTTTCCTAGGCGCACGATGACTCGTTAAGTCATTAAGCTTAACCCTTTGGCGCACGATGACTCGTTCAGAGTCATTAGGTATTTTTTTCCTAGGCGCACGATGACTCGTTAAGTCATTAAACTTAAAAATATTCGCCAAAAATTAAGTTTTCGTCTGACACGCGTCATATTTGGCATAGATATTAAGTATTACGTCTAGTTCAATCGGTACAATTGGCAACCCCTCAGTTTAACCGTTTACTCACGGCTGGCTGGGAAGGGAGCAGAGTACAGCTCAGTCTGTGTTTTGATAATTTCACGTTTATTCGTGTATCTCAGTAACTATTTGGTTTATAGTAATTCTGAAGTTACCAGTGGAATCTTCATTAAATTCCGCTTTCATATATGTATGCAAATCAAAAATGTTGCGGGCAAAATGTTGAGCTAGCGCGAGTTGGAAATAAGGTATTTACTTTTTTTTTTTACAATTCTTATTTCGGAGTGCCCCAATGTTTTGTATTTATTCTATGTTTTTATTCGCTTATCTTCAAGGTCAATCTAAATAACGAAGCCTCATTAATCCAAATACAAGGATTGTTTGGTGGATAAAAACGTCACAGAAACAAATTATCGCCGGGCACAAAACTGGCTCTGAGTGAGCTGAGATATACTTTGGGAGTGGAAAAAACTTTGATTGGAAAACTGCGCCAAAGGGTTAAGTATTATTATGTGACCTAGGTTCAAAATATGCATATATATGCAAAGCTGAAGGCTTTCTGAATCTTTTATGTAGGGGGTATAAGAAAGATATCAATAAATTACCAACGTTTTAGGGTGGTGGCAACATCCGGTAAACCAGAACTTTCCACCATCCACCAATAAATTCGCCGTTTCGTGCCACTTTCACGAAGGTTCACCATGTTATTACATGGCTACCTACCTACCCCTAGTAAGCCGATTTTAGTGTTTTAAGTGACTTATGAATAGCTTAGAGTGTGCTCTTTACAAATATACCAATGCAAGTTACTATATACAGAAAGTTTTTACATGCGTAATGTGCAAATGAAAATCTGTTCTTTAATTGACCGACAGTACTTTTATCGGCGTTTAACACTAGGTCAATAAATCCAGATACATACAGCATGTCCAAAATTGACCCAATAGTCGTATCTTACGACATGGTATTTATGGTCTCAACGTTTTCAACAAGTGTGATAATACCCTTTTAAAATGTTCAAGATGTACGAATTGACGCCTGCATGATCCGAATCTATACTGGGATCACTGTCTGATAGGTCCTCTACCGACGACGACTTTTTAATATTATTCTAGCTATATTTAGACGATTTTGTGCTGTTTAACCTCGGGACCCGGGCTGCCTGTTAGGACGGTCGCCAGTACCCGGGCAAAATGGCCGAAAAACGTCTAGGCCATAACTTTTTTATTTTAACTGCTAGAAATTTCCCACGCATCCCTAAACGTAGTGCGGTTTCCAATCTGGCATTGAGTAGAGCTCTCCAATTTTGTGAATAGGGCTATTAGGCCTAAATAGATCGGTCCAAAACATCAGTATAAACCTATATATATATATATATAATCGGCAGAATGACCAAAAAATTACTTTGTTTAATTTTGTGGGGGGGGGGGGCATCTATAGCAGAAAGGCTGAATGTATAGATAAAAAATTCAAAATTAAATTTTTGGCAGTTTCTAGCCTAGGCCTAGGCCCTAGCCTATTCGTCAAAAAAAAAAAAAAAAAAAAAAAAAAAAAAAAATGCGAAATTACTGTATAGGCCATGGTATAGGCTAACTCGCCAGAAAAACCAGCCCATCTCTTAATTTTACTAATAAGCCTAACTTGATCCATAGCCTATTATTAAACCCCTTCTGTACCGGCAAAGTCTTCTAAATTTTATAAAAACTAGGCTATAGGCCTATTTTGAGAATATTGTGCAGTTTAAGAAGGACCTGTGGTAGTAAAATACGTTAAGGGAGATAGTTCGAAGCCTGTTAATTGATAAGAGGCCCTTTTGAAGCTGAATAAAATTGTCTAATAGTTTAGCCAGAATAAATCTAGAAAGACAGCACCCGTACTGAAGTGGTTAACTTCATTGTTATGAAGTGGGCCAATCGGCGCTCAGCAGACCCCCGTAATCTTGTGTTAATCTCCGACCGTTTTGGTGGGGTCAGTACTTAAGGTATTAGTGAGATGGGTCTATAATTGGGCCTTGTAATTGGGGTTGGGTGTGACAGGGATCTGCCTTGTATGGGCCGATCGGCTTTTTGCAGACTCCCATTTTCTTATGTTCTTATGTTAAATGTAAAATACAATATACGTAGGCTATGTGTGTATTATGCCTGTTTTATACATAATTAGGATAGTAGTGTATAATAAAGTTGGGCAACAATATTTGGCTGAAGGACAAGCATTAGGCTAAAAAAAAATAACTTCACATGAAATAAGGCATAGCCTAGCCTAGCCTAGCCTAATGGGGTTAAAACATGAGGGAGAAGGGAGTCTAGAAATACAACTCTCCTCTCTCACCACCACCTGCACCACAACCACAGCTAGAATAAAATATCCCATGTCATCTCAACCAGACCATTTCAATCAGTAGGCCTAGTTCTCAACCAGCGCCAAATTATCCCAGAACCCAAACCAGTGGCAAAATATAGGCTAGGCTAGTACCTAACCTACCAACAACCGTGTCTCAACATCGATCAATAGGCCTAATGGGGAAAATAAGTTTGATAAATATACAGTTTTATACTACCCCCCTATTTTGTCGCTATTCTGTTGGTACTAATGGGTTAATATTATTAGTAGTAGACTTAGTATAAACAATCCGATATAATCTTGATATAAGGCTACAAAAGGCTATATACATGGGAGCTCAGGATCAACTTACCTACGCCTCTTACTGCTACCACAAGAATGCCGCAGCGGCAACGCGAATGCGCTATGCGACGAACATACGAGTATTGCCAATTTAGCTACTTTTAATTCAGCTAGCTATTTCTCGCTAGATCTATTATTTTACTCGACCTAGGATGATGTTAGTCTAGCTTTCTTTGGACATGTGTAATGTGCTATCTAGCGGACTTGATTGGGTACCCTGAACATTGGCGTCCCAAGACGTATGGTCACGTAGGCTTACTGGACAGGAATTAGACAAGTGACTTTCTCGCTCTCGCTCTCGCTCTCGCTCTCGCTCTCGCGCGCGCTCTCTCTCTCTCTCTCTCTCTCTCTCTCTCTCTCTGTAGTAATAATATGATGGTGACAGTATTGATGATAATGATGACAAGAAAAATTATAATGGTTTCAGTAGTAATGATGATTAGTGATGCCGGGTGAAAGCTTGTATTTCCTTGTGTCCCAGAATCAGGCTTGCCCTCCTCCTATGACTTTAAATTGCTTCAAACTTCATGTGTCCAGGTATTTTGGCTCGAAAGTCCCTTGAGTTTTGGCGAGTGCCTCCCCCAGAGTTGAAAGAGTGACAGGGGCCAAAATCATGCCTGGACAGCACTGAGTTTGAAGCAATTTAAGTCCTATTATATAGGAGGAGGGAAATACTGATTCTGGGAGAGTCATAGTTCAGCTGTTGAATAGAAGAAAGATTGAGAATATTTGTTTTACCTACTTGGAACAGTACCATAGGCTATTCTAACACGTGACACAAATGATAGCCTACTCTATATAGCCTAACTGTTTCTTTTCAGAAACTGACGGTAAATTGCAAATTCCCATCAAATTTCTCAGTAAATTTGAAGATTTTGGGAGTGAAATCTATCTATCTTAATATGATGGCAGAGACAGTAGGATCGTGAACTGTAACTTAAAAAGGGCTTAGAGCTGTAAATGTCACCAAGGATGTGAAAACTTCCAGCCCATTTGCTCAAGCCCTTTTTGAGCTACAGCTAGAGGTTAGGATTCGAACAAAGTATAGGCTATCTCAACATGCCAAGAGTTTTGGCCTACTTATTTCGAACATGGTAATAGTATTGTTTGACTTACGATGTAGAAATGTCAAGTAAATGTCCCTCTACCGTCCATTCATTATATATAGGCAAAAAATCGTCCTAACCTCTCAACTCAAAAAGGATTAGAGCAAAGTGTCTGTAATTTGTCCACACCTGTTCCCTGGCTGACTCTTCCCAAATGGTAGAAACATTAGCTCGATTACAAGTATATTTTCCACACCAATTCCCTGGCTGACTCTTCCCAAATGGTAGAAATATTAGCTCGATTACGGGTTAGAAAAAAATACCTGTAGTTACCACAACTATTCCCTGACTGACTCTTCCCAAATGGTAGAAATAATAGCTTGATTGCAGGTTAGAGCACCTAAAATGTCGCTAGATCGGTATTACACTAGATATATAGGACCATGCGGCTGGGAGAGTGTAAGATAGCAGAGAAGGGGTGTTGTAGATAAAGGAAGCTGTTGGAGTGGCTTTGTTGTGTGTGTTATTAGTCTGTATACGTCGTCGAGGTGTCTGCATAATTTTAACATAAGAAAATGGGAGTCTGCAGAAAGGCGATTGGCCCACACAAGGCAGATCCCTTTCACTATTAGAGTTAATATGCACTACAAAACCAACCTTCAAAATAACCGAAGAGTCTTGACGGGAACTTTGTACCGTCAGTTGAAAATAAACAGTAGGCTGCAGTGCAGTGAAAAGGAGAGAAAGATAAACAAAGCATACCGGTACAAGCCAAAGAGAGAGAGAGAGAGAGAGAGAGAGAGAGAGAGAGAAAGCGAGGTGGGCCCCCTTAAATTATATCAGGAAGTAAGGCCCTACAGATCGACACACACACGCACGCCAGGAAGGAGAGAGAGAGAAAAAAAAACACGCGAGAGAGACCATGTTGCTAGGGGTGTAAGCACAGACCCGGTCTCCATCATCCCTCGAAGTTGGCGGTCCCAGGGCTCCCTTCCTTGCCTCGTGTTTGCAGGGGACGCATTTTGTCTCTCTCTTTTTCTCTCTTTCTCTGGCTTATATCCATTCGGCCCCATTCAGCCTACTGAAGACGTTTATTCCCATCCAGGTGTCAATTTATTCTGGTGAGCGATAGCGAACCAGCATTGTATGGAGAAATCCGGCTTCACCGGAGACTTTTTTTTAGCCTATCAAAAACTATAAAACAAAATAGGCTAAGCTGGCTCGCTGCCGCTCGCCAGCAAAAAAGACACCTTGATGGGAGTAAACGGCTTAAAATAGTACACTTTGAGTACCAGCGACGTCCATTGTACTTTATTATAGCAATATTTAGACGCTATTGTGCAGCTTAAGAAGTATCTGTGGTAGGGAAAAGGGTTGTTGGAGATAGTTGGAAGCCCTAATCTTGTCTAATAGTTTCTATCCATCAGAAACCTACATTTATATTGTCTGTTATATGTCGATGTTTACGGCTTCAACTTCCTTGTAGCCTGAAACTCGCAAGGGGTCATTTAGGCTATTGGCTAAGGGTAAAGATTATCTCATTTAAACACCTGACTTCCACATATCCTTCCTAATATGTAGGCTATATTATCTAACTGTGTGTACTGCTACTGTATACTCAGGCACCTACCCAGGGGTGGCCGACTCGAGACAGCCCGAACAGAAACAAAATTTAAAGTTCCAATTGTTAGACTTCGGGACCACTTTCGCGTTTCCTCACCCCTTTTTCTCTGTATTGTCTAGTAGGATTCCTAGTACTAACTACAGGTAGAATAAAATATAACACGTCGATACTTTAAAGCCTTTGTTATCAGGGGTATTTATAAACCTTTAGTTTAGTTACTTCAACCTCTGCAGTTGTCTGAGTTAGCTGTGTTGAGCCTATTGGGGATACTTTAAAGCCTTTCAGGGGTATTTATAAACCTTTAGTTTAGTTACTTCAACCTCTGCAGTTGTCTTTGAGTTAGCTGTGTTGAGCCTATTGGGGATACTTTAAAGCCTTTGTTACCAACCTCTGCAGTTGTCTTTGAGTTAGCTGTGTTGAGCCTATTTGGGATACTTTAAAGCCCATCAGGGGTATTTAGAAACCTTTAGCTTAGTTACTTTGAGTTAACTAATTTTGGAGAGGTAAATAAGAGTGAGAGAACTCCTCTCCTCTTCCCCCCCCCCCCCATCCACTGGCCACACAGACCTCACGAGAGAGAGTGTGTGTGTGTGTGTGTGTGAGAGTCTGAGTGTGCAGGTGTGTGTGTGTGTATAGAAGGGAAGGAAGGAAGAGAAACATTGTGTGTACTGTATGTGTATTTGCGCACGTGTACAATATGTGTTTGAGGAAAGAAGCACTGTATGTGAGAACCAGGGGAAGACCAGAACAATACGTCAACCTTCCACCAACGTCAACTAACTCAGGCAGGCAGACATACAGACATTGGAAACACACAGACAGACAGACAGACATACAGACACACGCGCAGACAGACAGACAGACAGACATACATACAGACAGGCAGACAGACATACATTGGAAAGACAGACACACAGACGAGCAGCGAGATGGCATTAATACACCGAAACCGAAAATAGCCTTCGAAATCAAAACAACACTCAACTCGCCCAATTAAATATCTAAAAAAAATTCAAGCGGGGAGATGGAAAAGAGGGGATGAAATGGAGAGAGAGAGAGAGAGAGAGAGAGAGAGAGAGAGAGAGAGAGAGAGAGAGAGAGAGAGAGAGAGAGAGAGAGAGAGAGAGAGAGAGAGAGAGAGAGAGAGAGAGAGAGAGAGAGAGAGAGAGAGAGAGAGAGAGAGAGAGAGAGAGAGAGAGAGAGAGAGAGAGAGAGAGAGAGAGAGAGAGAGAGAGAGAGAGAGAGAATACCATTACAGCCGATAGGAGATTGTAACCCACAAGTATACAGTATATTTTATTAATAAATTCCTAATATATATTTAATGTTGGCCATTGTAAGCATGTGCAATTATTGTTTAACAAACATTTGTAATACATGCGAACAATCGTCACTAATCACTAACTGCCAGTACAGCTAGAGAAGGAAGGTGGGGGAGTTGGGGATGGAATAGACTTGGACCCGACTCCCCCTTTCCACCTGCCCAGGGTGGAGTAGGGGAGGGAAAGACCCACCCCTGAGCAACTTTTAGTACGCGTGAGTGTACATTACCAGTATTTGTGAAAAAACATTCACAAATTTAATAAGATTTGTTCTACCTGTAACAAATTTCCTTCATAATTTGCGAACATTTCTTCAGTAGAGCAGTAAGAATAGCCTATAGTAGATACCGTAGTATTTAGCACATTCTGTAAAGAGGGTAGTGTATTAAACAGTCTCTCCTTCCATTTCCAGTATCTCCCCGTCATGGACCGCAAGGTCTTTGAGGTACTAACTATTCCTTTTAACTCTGTAACTCCCCTATCATACACCATTACCAGCATCACCAACTACACCTGCTATTATATCCACACCATCATCACTATTCACATTATAATCACTACTACTACTACAATCCTCATCACAACCACCACAACCTAAGGAAAGTGTGTGTGGGGGTGGGGGGGGGGAGATGAAAGAAGGAATGCAAGAGTTGAATGATTAAAAGGAAGGAAGGAATATTATTATGTTACCTCCACCAACTTTACTCCTAAACTCAATTAATGAAATCAACAAATACATGTGGCAGTCCAGGGATTCGAACCTAGGATGCTCACACCGAAATTCAGTGCATTTATCCATTGCGCTACGAAGACAGTTATACAGTATATAGAAGAATGAACACATGAAAGAAAGAAGCTCAATTTAGATGCATGAAATATATCTAAATGAATGAAACTTTACCCTATTCTGCCACGAATGATAAAAATACCATCTTATTATATATGTCACTAAACAGAGAGAGAGAGAGAGAGAGAGAGAGAGAGAGAGAGAGAGAGAGAGAGAGAGAGAGAGAGAGCAGTAGAGGGGGAGGTCCACTGGTCACGAGATAAGGAGGGTAAACAAGAAGAGTCCATTTTCCGTCAGTGTTCTCTTATTTTCGCCCTCTCTGGGGTGTATTCATTCGGCCCCATTCAGCCTACTGTTTTAAGACGCTATCGCTCGCCAGGAAAAACACGACACCTAAATGGCACAAAAGGTCTTAAAATCGACAAACTAATGAGGCTAAACATGAGGGAAAAGGAAGTCCAGAAAAACAAACGTCACCTTAAGCTGTCACCTAAACATCTACAAAACAAACAAAAAGCCTACCTCAATACACACATACTTCTCCTCCCATACACACACACCCTCCACGCACACACTGGCCACACGGTCACAGTGGCCGAACGCAGTAAGTTTAGGCACTTAACACATAGCCTACACACACACTCACACACACAGATTGATAGAGACACAGCCAAATATTGAGAGAGAGGGGAGGGGGGGGGGGGGGGGGAGTTGAAACTAATGAAAGCTCGGGAAACCACACACAGAACACAAGCATCTAAACCATTACACCGCCAACATGTTGATCATTCCTTATAGAATGAAACTCTCAAGTAGTCAATTGAAGAGGTAAATTGTTTGCGAGCGTAAGCTGAATTACTCTGTGTAGGTGATGCACAACAACAACAGTGGGGGAAGCCAGGCAATGAAACGGGAGTTCCAGCAACTCCTATCATATATTAAACATATTGCAGACATTATTACATTACAGAGCGACCCAAACAAAATGACAGCTGAGGCATGACTTATTAGTGCGGTAGCCGGTAGCCGTACTTAATCCATTCTGTACCGGTGCCGTTCTTTAAACTTTAGGCCTATTCTGGCTGCTATAAGACAGCTATGTCAGTTTGAAAAGGGCCTCCAGCATTTAACAGACTGCGAACTATCTCACTTGACCCTTTTTACTACCGCAGATACTTCTTAAACTGCACAAAAACTTCTAAATATAGCTAGAATAAACTTAAAAAGACGTCACCTGGTACAGCAGGTGTAATCTGTATTATAGATATTCTGCTAAATATCGATCTCTACAGCTCCAACTATACTAGGTTTCTTTTCAACTGGCGGTAAATTGCAAAGCTCTCATCAAGATTTCCCAGTTATTTTGAAGATTTTATAGTGAAATATGGTGCTAAATATATAAACTTAGTCTTAATATGATGCTGAGACACGGTAGTTTCATATTTGTTCATTAAGCATCGATAAATTAGCTGCTAAGGGATTCAATTTATCGCCTATTGAATTGAAACCGAGTATAATTAGCTGGTAACTAAAAGGATTCATTGAGATGGTCTGTAGCATGTTAATAAGTAGACGTCCTTCCTAAGCTGTACAAAATCGTCTAATAATTGGCAGAATATAATGAAAAGAACGTCGCCGGTACAGAAGGGGTTAAGGGGAGGCACTTATTTTGTTCCCTAGACCTCCATCAAGCTTAAAATTACACCCCCTAGACCCCCGTTCAAGATAAATTTGTTATTTTTCAGTAGACAAATTCCCGGCTGAATTTCCTAATCTCTGGAACTAAAAAAGGTCTGGAGCAAATGGGCTGTAAATGTCCGTGTCTATTCCATGGTTGGACCTTCCCGAATGGCAAACATATTAACTTGATTACTCCTAACCTCTGTAAACTCAAAATGGGCTGGAACAAACGGGCTACCGGTATTCATTTCCCCCCCTATTCCCTGGCTTACCCCTCCCAAATGAGCAAAATATTAACTTGATTCCTCTAGTTGTTTGTGAGTTATAGGAGGTCCCAATGGTTTGGGCCTATTTATTTGGAACAGGGTATAATAGCTACGCACCCATTCCAATCAGTATTGAACCCAAACTAGATAATATATTTCCTTACCATATCCCAGGTGCTCTAGAACCTGGTTAAGCATTGGGTGTAGCATAGTTGTGTTAATTACTTTATTGGTACTACCGGTACAGACCCTGTTCCATATACTGGGTAGACCAAACTTCAACATTAACCTCTATACCCTAACTCACAAACAACTAAAGAAATTGATAAATAGTTCTAACATTCAGGAAGAGTCAGCCAGGGAACAACTAAGGAAATTTACAGCCCATTGGTTCAAAGCCGTTTTTGAGTTACAGAGGTTAGGGTACCGGTATGCGATTTCTGGCAGTGAAGAGTATAGTACTTGTACTCACTCTCTCTCTCACTCTCACTCTCACACTCTCTCTCTCTCTCTCTCTCTCTGCGCACGCTAATGACTGTACGTATGTTTGTACGTAGACCTATGTGCATGTGCCCGTTTTCTTCATGGCCGATGTGCAACTTTTCCAATCCGCATAACGAAGTAGTAGGCTACTGCTAACATCACTTTATATAATTATAGGCTAAAGTTATAATTGTGCTCTAACTTCCATAATAAAGCATGTTTTAGTGGTATTCAAAGCATGATGCAATAACAGAGGAAAATCTATAGTTACATTATGCTCAACCTAGGTTTTTCCAACCGACGTACTGATCATACATTAAATAACGAAATTTCCATTGTGCATTAAAGAAAGTTACCGAATTACGCCTAGACTAGACCTAATCTGACCTTATACAATTACTTTAAAAGCTACACCCTCGCTTGACTATTATTCCGGAACGCGCCAAATTTCCACAAGTCAAGCTGTCAAGCAACGAGCCGTCTGGTGGTGGTGGTAGCTTGCTCACACAGGCCTAGGTAGGTAATTCATCATGCTTTTAACCCCATACTAACACATGTATCATTGTACTGCTACCAATAGACGATTTTAAGAGGATTGGAAAGGTATTATGTCATTTATCTGCAGTGAAAAGGCGAACATTCTCGATCAAACCCATGGTGAGTTTTGTTACAGTATATTCTAGCTAGGCTATACCATGGTAAAGAGACTAGTCTTCCCCTTGGGGATGGAGGCGGGCGAAAAGGGAGTGTGTGGATAGGGAATGGAGGGAGGGGGGGTGAACGGGGAAGTAAGAAAGGAGGAGGAGGGAGGGGGAATGGAGGGAGGGGAGAATTGGGAGGAAAGGAGGAGGGTGTGAAAGGGGAGGTGGAGGGAGGGTGTGAAACTGAGGAAGGGAGGAGGCTTTGGCAACGGGTCGTGTTGACACTAAACTGGAGAGATAAAGAAAGAGAGAGACCGTGGATCGGACACTATAGGCTAGATTTATATAGGTAACAAAACTATTCTAAACAGATGACCTCGTAAGTTGCTCGCCAGTGTTGAGAGAAAAGACGTTCATGTGATACCATACGGACTCACTCTGTAGGCCTATAGGCATCAGCACAAATCGTAATCCCTCCTGAATTCTGTACCGGTAACTGTGTTGGTGGTGTAATGGTTTAGGTGCTTATGTTCCTCTTTTTTTTTTTTTTTTTTTTTTTTTTTTTTTTTTTTTTTTTTTTTTTCCTATGTGATTGAGGGAGGCAAAAGGCATTACTGCCTATAGCGAGTGCCTCCCCATAGTTGAAAGAGTGACAGGGCCAAAATCAAGGGACGTTCGAGCCAAAATGCCTGGACACACGGAGTTTGAAGCAATTTAAGTCATAGGAAGAGGGAAAGACTGATTCTGGAGAGAGTTCCAGAGCTCAGCTGTTGAGTAGAAGAAAGTTTGGGTGTGGTGTCCCGAGTTGGAATCCCGGGAGGACCATATGCTTTCATTACTGTGTTGGTGGTGTAATGGTTTAGGTGCTTATGATCTGGGTGTGGTGTTCCGAGTTCGAATCCCGGGAGGACCATATGCTTTCATTACTCTGTTGGTGGTGTAATGGTTTAGGTGCTTATGTTCTGGGTGTGGTGTCCCGAGTTCGAATCCCGGGAGGATTATATGCATTCATGAATTTATACAAATACATTGTAGGCTACAGTACAGACAGAATCGAATCGTAATAAAGTGATGGTCCCTGGTGTATTATTTACCCAGTTTATTGCATTAATCTTATTAGGCTATTCTGTATTTAGGACATTCTCAATTGACAAAAATAATAGACTAGGCCCTAGTGATTCCCCAGAGGACCATTGAATTTCTCTAGCCTAATTTCCCTTCGGACCCACCAATCAATTTTTGAGTTTAGGAATAGCCATGGGTTGTGGTATGGATTTTCGCTGAATAATTGGGTTGTGCTTGGCTCTCTGGAAAAGTGGCTTAGTTATAATATCAGGCAAGCTTTTCTGTTATATTCAAGCCTAGCCCTGTTCACCTGCTCCAAGTAGATCTATGGCCATAAATCATAACCTAGCCTATCTCTAACTCAAAAAGGGCCAGAGCTAGGATAGTGGGCTGTAAATTGCCATAGGTTGGTTATCTATCCCCTGGCTGACCCTTCCCAAATGGGAAAGGTAAAGCTTTGAGTCCTCCACTTCATAGTAAGAGATGCTTAAATTGGACATATGACCAATTTTGATGAGAATTTAGCCTAGGCCTATATTGTTAAGTAATTATCGATATTAAAACCACTGAACACAGGGTAGGCCTAGCCTAACCTCAAGAGGTTTACCAGGGTTGGATTTTGGATGATGAACCGGTTAGGCATGCGAGGCTAGTGCAAAAGGTGGCAATTTTGGGTGGTAAAGGCCTAAATGGTATTGATTTTGGGTGGTACGGGTGCAAAAGGTGGCAATATTGGGTGGTAAAAGCCTAAATAGTATTGATTTTGGGAGTGTGCAAAAGGTGGCAATTTTGGGTGGTAAAAGCCTAAATACTGTAGTATTGATTTTGGGTGGTAAGTGTGCAAAAGGTGGCAATTTTGGGTGGTAAAAGCCTAAATAGTATTGATTTTGGGTGGTAAGTGTGCAAAAGGTGGCAATTTTGGGTGGTAAAGGCCTAAATAGTATTGATTTTGGGTGGTAAGGCTGCAGAAGGTGGCAATTTTGGGTGGTAAAGGCCTAAATAGTATTGATTTTGGGTGGTAAGCGTGCAGAAGGTGGCAATTTTGGGTGGTAAAAGTCTAAATAGTACTTGATTTCGGGTGGTAAGGGTGCAAACGGTGGCAATTTTGGGTGGTAAAAGCCTAAATACTGTAGTATTGATTTTGGGTGGTAAGTGTGCAAAAGGTGGCAATTTTGGGTGGTAAAGGCCTAAATAGTATGATTTCGGGTGGGTGGTAAGGGTGCAGAAGGTGGCAATTTTGGGTGGTAAAAGCCTAAATAGTATTGATTTTGGGTGGTACGGGTGCAAAAGGTGGCAATTTGGGGTGGTAAAAGCCTAAATAGTATTGATTTTGGGATGTAAGTGTGCAAAAGGTGGCAATTTTGGGTGGTAAAAGCCTAAATAGTATTTATTTTGGGTCGTAAGTGTGCAAAAGGTGGCAATTTTGGGTGGTAAAAAGCCTAAATAGTATTGATTTTGAGTGGTAAGGGTGCAGAAGGTGGCAATTTTGGGTGGTTAAGGCCTAAATAGTATTGATTTCGGGTGGTAAGGGTGCAAAAGGTGGCAATTTTGGGTGGTAAAAGCCTAAATGTATTGATTTTGGGTGGTACGGGTGCAAAAAGGTGGCAATATTGGGTGGTAAAAGCCTAAATAGTATTGATTTTGGGTGGTAAGTGTGCAAAAGGTGGCAATTTTGGGTGGTAAGAGCCTAAATACTGTAGTAATGATTTTGGGTGGTAAGTGTGCAAAAGGTGGCAATTTTGGGTGGTAAAAACCTAAATAGTATTGATTTTGGGTGGTATGGGTGCAGAAGGTGGCAATTTTGGGTGGTTAAGGCCTAAATAGTATTGATTTCGGGTGGTAAGGGTGCAAAAGGTGGCAATTTTGCGTGGTAAAAGCCCAACTAGTATCGATTTTGGGTGGCACGGGTGTAAAAGGTGGGAATTTTGGGTGGTAAATGCGTAAATAGTATTCATTTTGGCAGTGTGCAAAAGGAGGCAATTTTGGGTGGTAAAAGCCTAAATGCTGTAGTAATGATTTTGGGTGGTAAGTGTGCAAAAGGTGGCAATTTTTGGGTGGTCAAAGCCTAAATAGTATGATTTTGGGTGGTAAGAGTCCAGAAGGTGCCAATTTAGGGTGGTTACGGCCTAAATAGTATTGATTTCGGGTGGTAAGGGTGCAAAAGGTGGCAATTTTGGGTGGCAAAAGCCTAAATGGTATTGATTTTGGGTGGTACGGGTGCAAAAGGTGGCAATATTGCGTGGTAACAGCCTAAATAGTATTGATTTTGGGAGTGTGAAAAAGGTGGCAATTTGGGGTGGTAAAAGCGTAAATACTTGTAGTTGATTTTGGGTGGTAAGTGTGCAAAAGGTGGCAATTTTGGGTGGTAAAAGCCTAAATGTTATTGATTTTGGGTGGTACGGGTGCAAAAGGTGGCAATTTTGGGTGGTAAAAGCCTAAATAGTATTGATTTTGGGAGTGTGCTAAAGGTGGCAATTTTGGGTGGTAAAAGCCTAAATACTGTAGTAATGATTTTGGGTGGTAAGTGTGCAAAAGGTGGCAATTTTGGGTGGTAAAGCCTAAATAGTATTGATTTCGGGTGGTCACGGTGGAGAAGGTGGCAATCTTGGGTGGATAAGGCCGAAATAGTATTGATTTCGGGTGGTAAGGGTGCAAAAGGTGGCAATTTTGGGTGGTAAAAGGCTAAATGGTATTGATTTTGGGTGGTACGGGTGCAAAAGGTGGCAATATTGGGTGGTAAAAGCCTAAATAGTATTGATTTTGGGAGTGTGCAAAAGGTGGCAATTTTGGGTGGTAAAAGCCTAAATACTGTAGTATTGATTTTGGGTGGTAAGTGTGCAAAAGGTGGCAATTTTGGGTGGTAAAAGCCTAAATAGTATTGATTTTGGGTGGTAAGGGTGCAAAAGGCGGCAATTTTGGGTGGTAAAAGCCTAAATGGTATTGATTTCGGGTGGTAAGGGTGCAAAAGGTGGCAATTTTGGGTGGTAAAAGCCTAAATACAGTAGAACCTCGCTCTTTCGGACTTCAATCTTTCGTAATTCTCAGACTTTCGGGCTAGCATTTTAATTCGGACTCTTGGTTTAGCCTTTCGGATTTGTCTGAAAGGCTGAGAAAATACCTATTTCTTTCGGACTACACTTTTCGGACTACATTTAACTTCGGACTCATCGCTTCAGCCTTTCGGATTTGTCTGAAAGGCTGAAGTGTGAGTTCGGACTCGGCCCTTTCGGACAGGGGTCTCCCCCAATTAGTCCAAAAGAGCGAGGTTCTACTGTACAGTATAACAATAGATAGACTGGTGATGGGCTGGTCTATCAGAGTGAGAGCTGAGCGTTCTCTGCCATCCCCATAGCTTACTCTGACTGTTCCTTTTACTTATATATCTTCTAGATCTCAAGTGACGGCGTCTTTTCCGTGGATTGACCTCCCTACTGCCAACCTAGAAGTTGGCAGATTGGGAGCCAAAGCGTCACATTTTTCCCTTGCCCCTCAACTTTCCCTTCATAATTGCTGAGGGGCACAGGGCCTTGGGTGGGGTTTTGGTTTCCGGGGCGTTTCCGCACCCTCCTCAGCTCCCTGCCTTGGAGTGGCTTCGGTCACCCGGGCTTTGTTAGTGGTAAGCGGTTGTGGTTGTGGGGGCGCTCGTTTATGGCCTTGGCCTTGCTCGAGACCTTGGGGCTGTTCGGCCAGACAGCCTGAGGAACAACAACAACAATAGATAGACCAAACAACAAACAGTACCAGGTATTTAGTTGATTCCCTAGACTTCCATCAAGCTTAAAATTACTCCCCCTAGATCCCCTTTCAAAATAAATTTTTAAATTTTTCGGTAGAACAATTTCCCGGCTAAAAGCCGGTTCCTCTTATATTACAGGCTCGCTATCGCTCGCCAGGATAAAATCGACACCTACATGGCACGAAAGGTCTTTAAAATTGACAGAAATGGGTTGAAAGTTCTTAAAAATCGTCAAAATAATGGGGGGGCGAACGTCTTAAAATTAGAAAAACAATGAGGCTAAACATGAGGGAGAAAGGAGTCAAGAAAAAAATCCTTAAGTGGAAATCTCCCCTAAACCCATCACGAGTAACCAAATATCATCCATCCGAATCAAAGCTATTATACCTTACTTAACCCTTTCTGTACCGGTGACAAACTAAAGGTTTATAAATACCCCTGATGGTAACAAAGGCTTTAAAGTATCCCCAATAGGCTCAAAATCGCGTCATATGTCGGAGGGTTAACCCTTTCTGTACCGGTGACCTCATTTTCATTACGGTATATATTGGCAACTATTAGACGCTTCCATTCAGCTTAGGAAGCTGTCTACCATCTAGCATCTAAAGCATATAAAAGGCCACATTATATCTATGTTTCCTATTTTATTCCTTTGTATTCTTTCTCTTCTTCGCCCTCCTCCCTCTCTCTCTATCTCGCTCCTCTTATTCTGTTGACATCTTTCCTTTGTATGACCCCCCCCCTCTCTCGCTCTCTCTCTCTCTCTCTCTCACTCAGCATGGTTTTTTATAACGTAATCTATCTACTGAAACGGCCGTCCTTCCTATCCCATCTAAATTATATGAAAACTTGATAATAAACGATCCCTGATTTTGCTCTGCGACCTATCCATTATTGACAGGACTTGTGACGTCATATTATTTTACTTAATGTATAAAGATTGGAATAGATCGTTTCTCTACTGTACTGGAGTAGGACTCTGTGTAGGTGATTTTATATTTCAATTCTATGTTGTTGTTGTTTGTTGTTCCCCCCCCCGATCTATCCTCACCCTCCTCTCATTGAGTGTAGATTGTGTTGTTGGCGTAAGTGTTGTGTGAAATGCAGTCTTCTATGATCTCTCTGGTATGGTGTGCTGTGTTACATCCGGGCAGGCTCGGTCCCTGATTTGCTCTCTCCTCGCTATATGTCCAAAAAGATTGGACAGGTTTGTGCGTCATCTGTGTTGTCCTGTAATAAGGGGAGGATTGGAAAGATGATTTCTGGTTGTTCCATAATTGGTGATAATGTTTTCCCGATGTTACCGAAATGTCATGTTATACAATATGCTGACTACACTCAATTGATTCACACGGGTAGAATCGAGGGTATAAATAACTTAAGCCGGTTTCACACGAGCGTTTTTTCCCTCAACATTAATTTATCCTTAACACTGGTCTGGCAGCTTATGAGTAGATTATTTAGATTATTTCGGTTACCTAAATTCATCTATCGCCAGTCTAGTTTCCGATACCAGGGCAAATTACTCCAGAAATGTTGCCCGAAAAATGTTCATTATCGAATGTTGACTATAAAAGCTCTCGTGTGATACGGGCTTTAGTTCACAGAAGCTAAGAACCCCTGGGTCGTATTAAAGAATAATTCAATAATGTTAATGTTAAATACCGGTACCAAAAAAAATCCATGTATGTTCATAGTCACGAGAGGAATCCTGTCACGGATCCCACGAGGTACTCCCATGCAGATTGATGGAACTCAAATTTGTACTAGCAAGGCATTTTTTTTTTTTTTTTTTTTCTATGTGGAATTGGAGGGAGGCAAAAGGCATAGTACACTGCCTATAGCGAGTGCCTCCCCCATAGTTGAAAAGAGTGACAGGGCCAAAATCAAGGGGACGTTCGGAGCCAAAATGCCTGGACACACGGAGTTTGAAGCAATTTCAGTCATAGGAAGAGGGGAAAAGACCGATTTCTGGGAGAGAGTTCCAGAGCTCAGATGTTGAGTAGAAGATAGTTTGAGATTAACATTTCACTCTTGGGTTGGAGAGTTGCACAGAGTAGTAGGGTGGGATTGAGTGCAAGGGGAAGGGGAACGGTGTACCATCGTGCCCTACGTAAAGGAGAGTGGTATGGCACTGGGATAGCTCTTGAGGAAACACTGATTATTTATAGTAGCGATAGAATAGCGAGAGAGATTCAAAGCATTTGCGGCGGAGAGAGAGAGATTTGCAGAGGAGTTGGTGAGTGGACGGGAAGTTAATGATACGAAAGTCCGTCCTTTCAACTTTGATCTAGGAGAGCGGTGTGAGAGGAACCTCCCCAACACATGTGAAACAATACTCAACAAGGGGCGCACTATGCCCCTGTACAGAGCAAGAAGCTGTGGAGGGGAAAAGAACCCCCTAAGGCACACCCAGCTTCTGGGAGGCTGCCTTCCAAGACTGAATTAAAGACCTTATGGTATTTAGTTTTGATAACATGATTTTTAGACTCACACATTTGGATGAAATGAGGTAAAAAGGGTTTACGGTGTTCTTATGTATATCAACCGTATAAAAGATAAATATTTAGCAGAGACACAAGGATATTAGTATTTCAGTCTCTTGCATTAGTATTATAAAAGTTATAGTCCTAATGATATGGGGTGCAACAATACTCCTCCCACATGGAAAGGGCAACAACTTCAAAACCTAGCCATTGGAGGCGTTTTTAAATACGACCGTGTAAAACTTGTATGCAAAGAACTTCGATGGCTAAAAAATGCAACAAAAGTATAAGTACGACTTGGGTATCACAACTCATTCAATAATAAATAAAGGCTTTCCCAACTGGCAATTCTCCCTGGCCAACAGTACAAGGTGGTGTCCACAACGAGCGATTTTTCCGTCAATTGGGCCTACGAGCAATTGTTGTCTGGGTCAGCCTCAAAATACTACCGAGCTTCCATTAAGAAATTTAACTAGCTAACATAATCAACCTTCGATTCTAGTTTCCTATTCTGAATGGCGAAAGAGCCTCAAAATCGTACTAAACAAAACTACCGCTCATGGAAAAATTGGCCGGCAAAAGCAGCTCGTGTGACAGTGGCTTAAGAGACATTTACAATGTTCTCCCTTTTTGTTTGGCACAACTTGAATCCTCATGTGTTATTGGAGGACAAGCAGCCTAGAAGGGTCAAAGATCTGTCTGTTGCTTGATTTCCTTTGTACTAATGTCAATACGAGGCAACAGCAGCACTTATATTATGCTTATGCTGTTCAATTTTGGTGTCCTTATTACAGAATGGACATAGATTCATTGGAGAGAGTACAACGTAGAATGACAAAAATGATCCATAATATTAGAAATCTTCCGTATAAAGAAAGGTTGAAGAAATTAGGCTTACATTCGTTAGAGAGACGCAGAGATAGAGGTGTTCAAGTGGGTTAGTGGGATTAACAAAGGGGACATGACAAATGTACTAAAGCTCAGTGATAGCGAAAGAACTCGTACCAATGGTTTCAAATTAGATAAATTTAGTTTCAGAAAAGATATAGGCAAATATTGGTTTGGTAACAGAGTTGTAAATGGAATGGACTACCAAGTGCTATAGTGGGATTAAAAACGATAGGGAGCTTTAAGATAAAATTGGATAAGCATATTATGGACGAGAAGGGGGATCAGCAGGGTTGGGCCAATCAGCGCTCTGCAGACCCCCGTAATCCTGCGTTAATCTCTAACCGTTTTGGTAAGATGATCCTCAGGGTATTAGAGTGTTGAGCCTATAATTGGGCTTTGTAATTGGGGTTGTGTGGGACAGGGATCTGCCTTGCTTAGGCCAATCGGCTTTCTGCAGACTCCCATTTTCTTATGTTCTTATGTTGTTGTTGTTGTTTGTTTGTTGTTCCCCAAGCTGCCTGGCCGAACAGCCCCAAGGCCCCGAGCAATTCCAAGGCCATAACCGAACGCCTCCACAGAACCCTCCCTGCCGACCACAATAAAGCCTGGGTGACCGAAGCCACTCCATGGCGGGGAGCTGAGGAGGGTGCGGAAACGCCCGGGAAACCAAAGCCCCACCCAGGGCCCTGTGCCCCTCAGCAATTATGAAGAGAAAGTTGAGGGGCAAGGGAAAAATGTGACGCTTTGGCTTCCAATCTTGGTAGAGGTCAATCCACGGAAGAGACGCCGTCACTTGAGATCTAGAAAATATATAAGTTAAAGGAACAGTCAGAGTAAGCTATGGGTATGGCTCAGCCCTCACTCTGATACACCAGCCCATCACCACATGACTAGAACCAATCCTCTAAGCATCAGCTAGGAAAGGCCCTAGAAAGCCGCCTTTGGCGGGGGATAGCTCCCCTATTTCAACCCCTTTCGGGGTTGGGCACTCGCCCACATTATCTCTATTAATTCAGTTCGCTACCATGTATCCTTCTCAAGCTTCATAAATCACTTTAATGTAGCTAGATTAAAATTCAAAATACGTCGCCGGTACAGAAGGGGTTAATATTATAGTTAGCTTACACGATACCCTGTTCCAAATAAGTAGGCCAAACCATTTTAATATCAACCTCTATAACTCGCAAACTACTAAAGTAACCGAGGACAAAATCCACACATAAATGACCCGAC